>CM076572.1:1137365124-1137780646 GCA_034641835.2 Pinus albicaulis
GATCCATCCTTGTACTCTCAACACAGATGGGCTGGCGCATTTAGCAGATGGATGTGAAAACTGCAATTCTCAATGGGATCATTCAGGAAGAAGCGTATATAGAGCAGTCTAAAGGTTTCAAGATCTTCAACAATTAGTCGCATGTGTGCCGACTCAAGAGAGAACTGTATGGGTTAAAGCAAGCACCCAATGCTTGGTACACTCGGATTGACAACTATTTAACCAGACTGGGATTCACCAAAAGTGAAGTAGATGCAAACCTGTACCAGATTGTGGTTGAGGGTAAGTTATTGATTATAGTTCTTTATGTTATGGTGATGAGCAGATGATACACTCATGCAAGGAGGGTCTTGCAAGGGAGTTCTAAATGAAGGACATAGGACTCCTTCATTATTTCCTTGGATTCGAAATATGGCAGCGGGATGGTGAAATATTTGTGTCTAAAGGCAAGTATGCAAAGGAGATAATTGCAAGTTTCCTGCATGGACAACTGCAAACTCATGGATGAGAGCTGCAAACTCATGATACTCCTCTTCTAATAAATTGAAAGAGGATGCTACTTCCGGAGAGGTAGTGGATGCTACTATCTACAGCAATTAGTTGGTTCAATGATGTATTTAGTGAACACCAGACCAAACATTTGCTACATAGTTAACCAATTTGAGTTAAGCTATGGTTAAGCCTACCAAGCTCTTTTGGAAGGTGGGGAAGCATGTCTTGAGATACCCGAGGGGCACATCAGAGTATGGTATATGGTATATATGGACAGAGGGAGTGAAGCTTCAAGGCTTCACTGATGCAGATTTGGCAGGCAATCCATCAGACAGAAATAACACATCAGAAGGGATCTTTAGCATAGGATCGACAACAGTTTCTTGGTACAGTAGGAAGAAACGATCTGTGGCACTCAGTTCAGCGGAAGGAGAGTACATGGAAACAATTCAAGCTGCATGTGAGGCTATCTGGATGAGAAATATCTTGGTTTGTTTGTTTGGTTCTTAGATGGATCTGACAGTGATACATTTTGATAATCAGAGTTGCATTAAACTCTCGATTAATCCCATATTTCATGATAGGTACAAGCACATAGATATCCGGTACCATCATCTCAGAGATTGTGTGCAGAGAAGAATAATTTTGCTTCAGTACATTCCCACGGAAGATCAGGGTGTAGATATTCTGACGAAGGTGCTCACCAGGAGCAAATTCGAATAGAATAAAGGAAAGATCGGGGTGAAGGATAATCTCTTTCTTGTTTAGAGGGAGTGTTTAAATTCAACAAGAAAATTTCAGCACCCACGCCTAGTGCATTCAACACCTACACTAGGGTGGGGCCCATAGGGCTAAATTTGGTGCATGTCTATTTTAGTTATCCCTTAATTAATATGGACAAGAAAATGTAATCTAGTCTCAAAATAACTTGTAATAGTTAACTGAGTGTGATAAACTAAGTTAGCTCATGCATTCTCATGTTAGAGGTAGTTGGTGAGGCATGCAAATTAATTCCAGCTTGTAACAAAGTCTAAAGTTTAGTGGTGCATTAGTTAGCCAGAGTTGTAATTAGTTTAACTCTGCCTAAGTGAGTTAAACTCATTGTGCTAGAAGTTGTAATCTCTTGATAAACCAGTGAGATACACTAGTGCTTGATAACCATAGGAGTGCCCATGATACTTGCGTGCTGAAGGAAGGAAAAATTCCTATTCTCAGTGGATTGCATTCATCGTGACCTGCGCAAGCAAGACAGGTTTTCTGGAGGTAGTAAATTGGCTAAGTATTGGTCAGTTTTATGTGTGACAGTGTGAGACAATTAGTTGAGTACAGGAGGGCTCTTGTGAGAAGAGTTTTATGTAATTTTTTCATGATTCCATGCTGAATATACAATAGAATATAGTGGGGTTTTGAGCGGCAATCTTTCCCCGGGAAATTATCTGTGTTGTGGCTTGATTGATTCTTCTTAGCTTCATGTGATTGGTGATTGTGTTTTTAATTCTGCAAAATATTTGTAGAAGCGATTCAGTATTTAAATTTAGTACATTTTTAGATCAGATTGAATGCATGATATACATGGTTGTTGATAATTTCTACGTAGGAAGCATCAATAACAACCAACTTACCTTCTCCTTTGCTTCATTAGGGTTTCCTCGAGTTTTTCCTTCAACCTCGCTTTATCTCATATCGGAGACCTAATTTCTTACATAGTAATGCATGTCCATGTGCCTTTGTATATTTTTGTCTTTATTTTCCCTTTTTAGGAGTTTCTCCAAGTGAAAATTGACTCTATCAAGCCAATATTCCCTATCCTTCTCAATTTCTTCCAATATGAGCTCATTAACTATCATTTGGGTCCTTGGTGGAGATGCTTCTCTCTGTTGCTGATGTGCCCTTTTTAGGCCTCAAGTCCTTGGCCTCTTTCTTCTTACCTACTCTCTATGATCATATGAATCATCTATGTCAACTACTACTTTTGCCTTTACATCTTCTTTGCTCAAATCAACTTTAGGCTTATTGAAGAGTAGTTGATTTACCTTTAATTGCATATTTTATTGTTCCAGGAATGAAATCAAGAAGTTGTCCTTAAGTTCTATGATCTCAACATATTTCTCCATGATGACCTGATTTTTTGTTATGTCCTCTTCATTCACCTCCAGGTCTTCCATGTCAGTGTCAATATGGAATGGATCCTCATCTTTCAAAGGTGTTTCATGGTGTGATGATGACCCATGCTCAGTTGATGTAGGCTTGGCCCTTTCAAAAAATTTTGGAGCAAACACAAGCCTCCTTCCTCTTTGATATGTTTGTGTCACTTTAGCCCTAGGTGTCCTCTTGAATAAAATTCAGCTAGATGAGCCAATCTCTCTTGGCTTGGATGGTGTTGATGATATTGTTGATGGTGTACTTTGGCTAGTAGGTCGACTAGCAGGGGGAAAAAGACAGTGGAATGAATGAATTTCTCCCAAGATATTTGCATTTGTGTAAGCTGGTGTAAGACAATGATTTTGATGAGGCCATGGTGGAAAATACTTTTTTGGTGATCACTCTCTTTATGTTGCACTTTCTCTGCAATTTTAGCCAAGCTTTTGTAGAGATAGTAGGGTAGATTGAAAGTTTTTACCCCTGTGAAATGCATTAAAAATATGACATGATATTTGTACAACCTTGAGAATATACCCTCACATGTGAAATACCTCATTACGACCTTCATCAATGGAGAAAACTTATCCAACAATTTCCCAAAAGGGAAAATTTTCTTGATGGCATCTTTATAATGACTTTTAATGAAAGCTTTGTAATTCTGAACATCCAAATCTGTGTTCTTGAACCAATTTTTCCCACTGTTTAGTAACCTTGTAGTTGTAGCTATGGCCTCAGTTGAAATCGTAAAACTCACTCCTGCAATGATGACCTTACCTCTCTTAAGGTTTGTGGCAAACAAGCTTGTTAACTTGGCATGATATTCCACTTGCTGGATTTTCTCACAAAACCCTAAACATCCTACATTTTGAAAACAATGTTTTTCCAATGAGGAAGGCATCAAATCCTGAGTGTTAAGTGGTCAAACCTTGATATTTTACCTGATGCAGTGATTCTGCTCTAAAACATATCCTAGCATATAAAAAAATACTGCTTCACCATCATGAAAACTCTCAATAATTATTCATTAAAATCATAAAAATATTCAGCTCAAAAATACACATGAAGGAAAGAGAGCCACTCAAATGAAATACTGATATAAAAACATAAAAAACTCTTTGGCCAAATATTAGATTGGGCAGCCTCTTGGCTCTCGACCCTTCAAACCATCTCTCACTCTCACTGTACTCCTTACTTCTCTAACCTGTCCTTCATCCTCACAAAACCCTCCTATATATACATAAATAATGAATTTATTTCACTCCATAAATTCCTCCACACAAATCTCAACTTAAAATCTAATTTAGATTTATTCTAGTTTTGGACTCAACAGAGTCTCGTATATGGAATTCCTACTCCCTAGATTATCTACCTAATTCCATTCCACTCATATCCTTTAATTGTTAAAGAATATATATACAATAATCCTCACCTTTACATTTTTCTCCTAATTTATTAAAAATAAGCAATTTAATTAATAAAATAATTAAAATATCTCACCCCCCTTATTACATAATTAAATAATGAAAATTTGGCTTGGATGCTCTTGCATAACCTCCTTTCTTGTATGTCTTCTTTTCTCCCTCCATTGTTTAGAATAATTGCAAAGAAAAACCCTAAGTGAAAAACAACGGAAGTAGGTGAGGGAAGGGGATGAAGGGATTAGTGAGGAGATATGAGGTTAGGAAAAATTTTGGAGGTAGATAGGTGTATTAGGGAGCTTAGGGAAGTGGAAAATGATAAAATTAGTGAAGGGATTGGTGTAGGGAATTAAAACACAATCCTAACCATAAAACTGCCAAAAACGTAGTGTAGGAGCTAGGGTTAGATGTATGGGTTAGGGAAATGAGGGTGAGAGGGTATGAGGGCTGTGGGGAAGGGTAGAGTAAGTATGAAATTAGGTTTTTTTTTCTTACAATTTAAACTATGGAGATCACCCACCAAAAACGCAGCGTGGAGATAGTGGGAGAATTTCACCAATGAAATAATGAAATAGATGCTAATAGGAGGTGACAGGAGGCTACAATTACTTTTAAATAGGCTGATGAAACCTCCAATTTCCCCTGAAAATCATTTGAAGATGAATTTTTCCTCTAGGAGTGCAAATGCAGCGTGGTTACCTGAAAACGCAGTGTGGCTGCCTAGAGAGGGTGCCAATCACCTTTTGAGAGTGTCCTTCGATCCTTTTTGTGCTAATATGGTCTTTTCTGGTGAGTAAGTTCTCAAGGCCAATTAAATGAATGAAATAAATGGCTTGTATGGTCATTTTTAGCTTGTGGAAATCAAATTCTCTTCATAGTGGTGTGGTGGCCCACCATGTATTTTTTCACCTTTGACGTGAAAAATTTGTAGCTTTGGAAACTTGTGAAACATATTACATCCATATTTGAAATAAAATTACACTTGAAAGAAATTTATTGAGAAATTTCCATATTACTACTCCTTCAATACCAGATTTATTGGTGAAATGACATTTTTTTATGAATTTGACCCTAAGACCTAATGGTGACATGTCATGAAATGAGTTGAATGATGACCATGGTGGTATGTATGAGATGACAATGGAGACATTTCAATGGTGACTCATCCAAGTGAATGATGGAAATGACCAGAACATGAAATTTTTGAAAGGAGTAGTAACAAACCTAGACACACTAGCCAGTGACCAAACTTTTATTTGAAGACCTACTGAAACCATACAAATTTGACTTGAGACCCTAACAAAAACCTTGTAAGAGCACATTTGATCACTGGTGACAGACATAACTGACTGACACTAACATTGGCTCCAACTCGGGATGGTAGCTCCTTGGAGGTGTCAAGAACATCGTAGACCAAGTAGCCTTATCCATTGGGCATGGAGTCAAAAATCAATAGATCAAACTCAATATTCAAAACTGACTGACAAACTGAACCGACTTTGACTTAAAAAATAAAAAAATTGAACTCACTGAAACTACACTTATAGAACTTCTTGATGGTAGCATATAATCGAGACTTGAGGGCTTCCAAGTCTAATGACAACCACCCACCTACTGAAGACATGTGTACAATATGCGAAATTATCCTTCCAGTGTAACCAAATCCAACAGATGGCTACTTACTAGAATCACGCTCACATTATCCTTGATCAGGTAGAGAAAAAAAATGACAGGATACTCCGAGTGTCCATTGAAGATGTGCTCATAATCAATAAATACAAGAAAATTCATCTCCCTTGTTTACTATAGCAAATTAGTGTAATGATCCTTAATAATTTGAAATGTTACCTTGTCTTGAAATCCAACAAAAATACAAGTACTCCTTTCGTTTTGATCTGAAATAATACTTGATTGTTGATATTTAGGAAGGCATAGGGAAGTATGAGTTTCTACTACCTTAGTGTTGGCTGTAAATTCCTTAGTCATGAGAAACTCTGATTCTATCTCTGACATATTGTCTATCCTAGACTCATAATCCTCCAATTCATAGTCTAAATCATCCTTGAACAGAATTTTTTTTTCAAGATTATTAAATATGACAAATCTATCCTCTTCATGAAAGAAAACAATCTTTGTTAGTTTATCTCCTTGAAGGAAATCATCATCACAAATTGGCTTACTCAGAACAACTTCCTGTATAGTTTCATCAATCTCATGACTGTCATCATTTAAACCCAAATTTTCAATTTCAATAATGGAAGAAATTTCACTCACACATTCTTGACTATGTGAACACTATAAGAGATACAAACCTACATTAGCTTGGGTTGTAACACGAATATTTAGGAGCTGATCTATGTCAATTTTAGATAGAGGAGAAAAATGAGTTTTATAGCAGTTAACCTTGCCTTGGTGATTTTCATTTTCAAGTTGAGGAACATGTCGTTCTATGTTTTGGTCCTAGTTTATTTTATCCAAAGAGGAAGCTATTGATTCTTGTTGGGAGGACAAATCATAAAGGGCTTTTAACATCTCTTCTTCCATACATTCTTCATCCCCATACAAATTTTCAAGAAATTTAATGAAATTTTCAGAAATCTTACAAAAATTATCAATCATCGATAAGGAAAAATTATAGCTTTGATAATGTTAAAATAAAACTGAATGAAAATCCTTTAGAGAATATAAACTAGTCGATATTAGACCTTCATACCATGATCTCTATTTTTCCTCCAAGGTAGCGATGAACATATCCATCAAAAAATATTCATGAAAGGCAATATTTAGTATGTGAATATGAAAATGAAATTTCACCAAATGCAAACTAGCATCTTCTCCATCTTGACCTTTAAATTTTGGCAGCCCTGTTTTTCAATCTATACAAGTAATACAGTTTAGAAAACTAGGAATATGAGCTCGATTAATAGGAGAAAACCTTAGAGTGGTTGAATCCATCATGAAAACAGTGAGGTCACCAATAATTTCTTCAAACTACCGGTTCTTGAACAGTGGAGTCACCATGAAAATTCTGAACCTTTGGATTATTCGACACTACAGTCCCTAAGTGAAAGATGCACAAACTTCTTGTGCCTGATCATTGTTCATGATCAACAATCAGATCTAATCCTTTTTGTGCTTTCCCAGGGAAGATCTATCACCTCAGTCCATGCCAACAATGCTGGATATGTTAGCCTCCACAATTTCCTAAGGCTGAGAAAGGATATCGACATAGGTAACCTTTGTTGGCTCGAGGGGTCCTGACCCAGGTTCGGTGTGCAAGGTTTGCCAACAAACACCTGTACTACTAGCCCTTTCGGCAGTGACCTGCTTGCATAGGTCAAAGTCTCACCCGAAGTAGTATGGGTGGGTGCTGGAACCAGGTTTCTGCACCCTGAGAAAGGATGGGTAAAGCAAGCAGAGTTGTGCTAGGTCCTGTAAACCCTGATTACCTTGTTCTACGCATGGATAATTAGGTCTCTATTCACATCCACGTGCACTATATCTATAGTTATATGCTTTTATGACAATAACACAGCAATATATAAACATAACAGAATAGATCCAAATCCATAAACACACTTACGCAGATCTTCGTAGCTTAAAGACAGAAAATACACAATATAGCAATTGCCAACAATTCGCACAAGATTACTCATAGATTCAGTTCTCTATCAATCCTTCTTATTAATTCATTCATCAATTCTTCCTTACAATTCCCTTTCCAACTTGTGCACATAGCAGCAGGGTCCACACACAGCTGGACTTGGATCTCCGCGCACACAGCCAATAGGAGTCCGTTCCCCAAAACCTAAACAGATAGCTTAAACCACAACTTGCATCAATACCTCATCATATCCTACCTTACAATACAAAATTGGTCCTCTATTTATAAAAATCTAGCCTAAAATTTCCTATGGTCCGCAAACCGTGGTTTTCGAACCCTTAGTTTACCCTTTTACCCAATATAATGCTTTCGAGGATTTGACCCACCTCAAAACCCCTCTGCTAGATTAAATCTAATAGAAAATATCCAAAATGGACCAGTTTCGCAGCTTGTTAGGAGACCCTGTTCCAACAGTCCCCCAACACAATCTTGTGACTCGTCCCGAGTCACTGCAGTGGTGCGGCCATATAGTCCTTAGCCTGGTATGGTTTGAGTCGACTTCCATTGACAAAGCTAGGAATGAGGTCACTGTGCAAGGTAGATAGCTAGACTGCTTTGCCATTCATGATCCCCTTAACTATGTAGGGACCAAGCCAGTGCTTCCGGAATTTCCCTGGATGCTTCACAAATTGGCTATCATACAAAGGGACGATATCACCTTCAACAAATTTCTTTTGGCGAATATGTCGATCATGCCAGGCTTTATCGCGAGCCTTCTGAACTTGTTGGTGAAAATTAGCAATAAACCGATCTTCCTTCAAAGCCACCAGTTATGCAAGCTGCTCCTCTATGATATCGGGGTCCACCATATTGGTAAATGTTGCGATGCGTAGGCTAGGAACAACGTATTCAATGGGCATAATGGCCTCTTTGCCATAGACCATCCAGAAGGGGGTTCTGCCTGTTAGCTTTTTGTAGGTCGTTCGGTAGGCCCACATAACAGAGGGAATGCGAACATCCCAGTCACTACGATTGGCATTGCAAACCGTAGTTAATGTATGTTCCAAAATTTTGTTAAAAGCTTCAACCGCCCTGTTTGCCTGAGGGTGGTATGGGGTACTCTTCACATGGCGGATCCAGAATTCCTCATTCAAGGCTTGAATCATTTGGTTGAAAAAATGTGTACCTCTGTCACTCATTAGGATCTTTGGGCAGCCAAACCTAGTCAGAATTTGCTCAAATATGAAGTGCGCAACAGTATCTGCAGTAAAATCCTTCACCGCTTGTGCCTCAACCCATCGAGTGACGTAGTCAGTGGCGGTGATAATGTAGCGTGCACATGTTTTCTTTCCTGGCAGATTCATGGGTCCTATAAAATCAATGACCCATTTTTCAAAAGCCTGTAAAGCCACTTGAGGTTGTAAAGGCATCTCATCTCGGCATGAAGGTCATCCTGTGCACTAGTAGGTATCGCAAGACCTACATTAGGTGTATGAATCTTGATGCAAAGTAGGCCACCATAACCGAGCCCTACAAATATTTTGTGTTGTTTCACGTCCTTCATAGTGGCCTCCTACGACAGCTTTGTGTGCTTCTGCTAACACGACAGGCCGTTCATGTTCTAGGACATATCTGCGTAGTATTTCATCTGCGCCTAGCTTGTATAACTGACCAGCGATGATAGTAAAGTCTGCTGCCCAAGTAACCAATTCCTTATTATGTTGTATCGAATACCCATCTGGGGAAACGCCTGTAGTGAGGAACTAAATGATATCAACAAGGTGTGTGTCAATCACCTTAATGGTAAACAGTTGCGCATCCGCAAGGCTTCTTCCAAACTAGTAGGTTCTTCCCCTGTTTCAATGCGAGACAGGTGATCCAGGCCTGCATTCAACCTTTCGAGCTTGACGATGATCTCAAAATCATATTCCTGAAATAGAAATAGCCAATGGAAAATATTCCCCCCCAACATAGGCTTGTTGACCAGGTATTTCAAAGCTAAATGATCAATGAACATTTTAAAGTGTCCACCTAGTAGATAGTGCCAATATTTTTGTAGCACGTAGACCATAGACAATCCTTCGCGCTCAGTGGTGGAGTAGTTTTGTTCTGTGCTCGAGAGTTTCCCACTCACAAAGGAAACCGGGTGATCGATATATCCTTCTCCAGGTCGAGTGAGAACAACTCCCAAGGCGATGCTTGACGCATCCACATGTACATGAAATTCCTTTGACTAGTCAATAAATATTAATATGGGGGCAAAGATCATCTTCTCTTTGAGAAGTTCAAAGCTCTTTTGACATTCATCATCCCAAAAGAAAGAAACATTTTTTTTAGTAGCTTTTCCATAGGTGTTGTAATCAGGGCGTACCCCTGAATGAATTTCTTGTAATAGCCAGTGTGTCCAAGAATAGAACACAACTGTTTCTCCATTGTGGGTACTACTAGGTTTATAATTACGACTACCTTCGCAGGATCAACCATCAATCCCTGTCGACAGACTATGTGTTCGAGAAGGATTCCAAATGGCACACAGAAGATGCACTTCTTAATATTCAAGGAAATATGGTGCTTCCAGCATGCATCCAACATTTTTCACAGGTTAGAGACATGTTCCTTTACTAAGCCAAAAACTATCCAGTCATCGAAATAAACCTCCAAGAACTTATGAATAAACTCCTTGAATACAACAACTACGGCCCTTGAAAAAATAGCAGGTGCGTTTTTTGGACAACAGGGAATGACTGTATACTGGAAGGACCCCCATTTAGTCGTGAAAGTAGTCTTATTGCGATCTTCAGGTGCAATTTGGATCTGATGGTACCCTAAGACCCCATCGGTGAAGGAATAGGCCTCCTGTCCGCCCACGCTATCAAGGATTTCTTCGGAGAAGGGTGTAGGAAAGGGGTCATGGACACAGGCGTCATTTAACTTGCGTAGATCCACGCAGATGCGTATTTCCCCCTTCTTCTTCTTTTCCTGGATGACCATTGGACTTACCCAATCTGACTGCTCAACTGGTTCAATGATACCTGCGGCAAGAATTTTATCCAGCTCTTCCTTGACCTTTTGCTTGTATTTAGGATTCAGTCGCTAAGGCAGTTGCTTGATGGGGCACGCCTCAGGTTTCAGAGTGATGTGCATAATATCGAGGTCCCCGATGATGCCCTTGAGCTCAGAGAACTTTGTCAGAAATAGGTCCTGATACTCCGTGAGTAATTCTGCGATTTTTCCTACAGTCCCTTCATCCCAATAGTCCCCAATCTTAGCAAGCATAGGGTGTTCCTCCATCCCAATATTAATGTCACGCAGCTTAAGAGGTTGTGTTACGTCAATATTCTGCAGTGATGGCCCCACGACAGTGCATTCTCCTTCAAATTCTGGGACAGAAATGTTTCGAGGATTATCTTCTTCCTCATCAATCACCAATCTCCGGAAATTGGCTATGTCTTGCATCTGCACTTCCCATGTTAGGACCATTGGGGTGGCATGGTGGGAAGAATTCTTAAAGACAAACACATCAATGTCCTACAGAGCTTTGTTGAGCGTCTCTATCCCCCCAATCAATTTGAATGTTCTGACAAAGTCCTCCTTTAGCACTTCCCAGTGGCGGGTGCGTTGGTGCAATTCGGCATCTAAGTACCAAGCGATTGGGATAGGACCTATTGTACCTTGAGAAACAATTCCTTGTTGTGTAAAAGAATCCGTGCTCAAGACATTATCTGATGATGTCACAAAATTATTATATATCTGTCTCTGTATTAGAAACCCTTAAACATTGATTCTGTAACCTTCAAATATCAAACCCATACATGTTTCTGCAATGCCATATTCCACTTATGTTGAAATGAATGAATGGAAGAAAATGAGAAGAGGATTTTAAACTGATATGATGTTTAACACAGAATCTACCATTTTAAAACCCAAAAGAATTATGTAAAGATAAAGTTAAAATAGAGGAGCGCACATTAAGGTTTGTTTAACTCTTAAAAGAGACCCGATGCTCAAATTACTCTATTTCGTTCATAGATATGAAAACATTATGTAAACTGGATAAACTTTCAACATGAATAGAATAATAGAAACTTGCATACTTCTTTCATTGATTTGCAATTCTCAGTACAAAATTTTGCTTCAAGGTTCAAAAACTTGGAACCTTCATCTTTCTTGAAATTGTCTTTAAATACAGTATCAAAAGACATTTTCCAGTAATGAAAATGATTCTGACTGCCCTAACTAATTCTAACTGCCTGAACTATTGACTGTTACGGAGGCACATACCTCAAAAAGGTTCTATTACATTTACATGATTTTGAGAAATAACATAATGAGAATTTGAAAACTTCTAATCTATGAGAACAGTTGCTCCTGAAGCGGTTGTTGAATCAACGACTACTTTTGGTTGAGCCATTGGGACCTCTTTTGTTGAGTCCATTGAAAATTTCTTGCACTTCTTCCATAGCTCCTTTTGAGTTGTCGAGGAATTTTTGAAACTTTGATATTCTATCCTAAACGCCACAATTTGACTGTGTGTAGGTTTTCCTGTAAAGAGAGTCTTCACCATCCATAGCAAATTGAAATGCCTATGCAAGAAGTTAAACATAGTTTCCCCTTTTAAGATCTGTGTCTTTTCGTGCCTATTATCTGCCTTACTTTTTGCTAATGTTAACTGGTCTTCATAAAACTTCCATGACATGATATTTCTTTTCTCAGTCCAGCATGAAGGTAAACCTGTTCTGGTCAATTTGTCAATTGATATATCAAACTTCTTTACTGTCTCCTTGATTCCCAGTAACCTTTTCTCTGCAACCTTCCAAAGATCATTCTTAATTATCATCTTATTAACTTCCTCAGCATAAAAGTATCTGTCTTGTATTCCAATATCTTCTAATTCTTTGTCTGATTTGGAATTGATAAAATTTATAAACTTCCTAGCCCAATTTTCTCTTTTAATGGCCGTCTGTTTTTCAGATAATATCTCCTCTTCATGTTCTGAGATGAGGCTTTTCTCTTTAGCAACTATATTCAGGGAATTCCAATTTGACTTCATTTCTGAAATAATCTCACCCCAAATGATATCTTTAGCTTTAATAAACGAGATATTACCTTTTAACTTCTCCTTGAGATCTTTAATTTCATCTTCAGCCTTCTGTAATTTCTTCTTATTCTCATCCGCTTTATCTTCTAGTGCCCGCATGATCTTGGTGGCCGTTTCTAGCTCTGATTGAGCCTGCTTTCGATCTCGTTCTGCCATCTTCAATTCTGTGCTGAGCTGAACAATCTGTGCTTGAGGGTTTGCATTACCTGTAGGAAAAACAAATGTACAAGTATGATTTTCAATATGGTTTTGTAATGAAATAGAAGTTTGTTTTACTTTAGTTAACTCTTCATCTTTCTTCAACAATTGCTGACGCAATTCTTCTTTCTCTTTTTCCACCTCTGCTACTTCTGCAGCCATTGAATGTTCTGCAGTAGGTAACTTCAACTTTCTTCTTAGGGTGGATATCTCTATTTCTGCACTCTTCATGAGCTTCTCCACTGCAGCCTTGTCATTCGGATCCACACCAATCTTCATGATAATATTTTTTAACTCTTCGTTTTGAACTGAAAAGGACCTTGAATTGGCCTTTTCCATTTTGAATTGTTTGATAACTTTTGCAAGCATGTTTTCAGCTTTAACCGTTGTGGCATTAGTCTTGGTTAAATCATTAACAATTAACTGTCCAGTCTGCATATGAAGGTTCATCTTATCCCACAGTGGGATCTTCTTAACATCCATAGTTATATTTACCTCATTGAAACTGCTTGAAGATCCAAGGGACATCCCTGTTGGATGTGTTAGAGCCATTCTAAATTGATCCTTTTCAAGGTCCATTACAGTCAACAACCTAGTCTGATCAACAGCTATATGATGCTCCGCCTGAGCCTCTACATTAGCTTTTATTCTCTGATTTCTTTCTTCAATCTGTGTAAATATTTGTTTGACTGAAGGCATCTTCTCTGAGTAAAGCTCATGGCCTCTAGGAGAAGAGGGGACATTTTTTTCTTCATTGATATGGAAGGTAAAACCAGGTGAGTTTGAAGAATGATCTTCAGCCAATTTAGTTATCTTTTCCTCTCTCGGCTCTTCATCATCTACTTCAACAACATCATCCCTACCTCTTTTATTTTCCCTTTCAGTTATAACAGGTGTTTGAATACTCATTTTTGATGTATTTAATTCGCCTGGGTTTGCCAGCTTCTCCTGATCAGGTCTTCTTACATGAGAAAATGCAGAATATCCATTCTCAATTCTTCTCTGGGAAATCACTCTATGCGGATCATATGACCATTTTTCTCCTAGTAGCAAATGTGTCTCTTCCAACATTTTAGAAACTTCATCAAAATCTTGCCTCATATTGACCACGAAAGGTCCCACACTCATAGGAAATTTATACATAAAACCTTTCTTCATGGGAAGAAAGTGCACCTGGTCCACATTAAGGCTCTGTCTTATGAATTCCAAGGCGAAAAGCCGCATAGGTACAAAAGTCGGGAGCCTATAAGGCTCAATACTATCTCCATACAATCTTATCTCTGAATATTCTTCAAACACAAACCAATCTCCGAATCTGCAACTAGGTCCTAACTGTAGAAACTCCGGGGCTTTTGGTATAAAACATGGAGGGACTCCATTCAAAATTCTATAAGCAATAGACATATAATGACTAACAAACTGAAATAACCCTACTTCATTTCCTTCTTTTCTAGTCATGTCAGTCCAAAATAAAACTGATTTCTTTTGCTTGTTAACATCAACTATATTGAACCCCAAACTCATAAATTATTCGACATTTTGATATAAAATTAAATACACAATCAATGACGGGAATTTAAAGAAACCTTTAAGAGGAAAGGTCATCAACTGAGAATTTACAATCTCTTGCCAGAAAGATGGAATGTCGAGAACAACCCCTGGTTTCATCATCAGCGTGTACATTCCCAATACTGATTTATCAACTGTATGATCATTGTCTTCGCCCAAAATCTCTGCAATGCAACTCAGAATTGGTCTATACTCAGCATTGAACACTTCAAAACTAAATTCTTCTCCTTCTAGTTGAGCTTCCTTTCAATTTGATCTCAAGTAGGACATACATTGATCAAATTCTTCATTTTAAAGGTCCTCAAAATAATGAGCCAATGAATCTTCAGAGAATTGCAGTGGTGACTCGTTTTCAGGAAAGCATAATGCTTGGTGAATTAACTGCGTTGATACCTGCAAAACGTTTTCTCCCTGCGAATTCATTATGAAGCACTTACCAGGATACAATTAAGAGACCAACCATGAGATAAACTCAAGAAAGAAATGGGCTTTTGGGATACAGGCAGACAGTATACCGGAATTCTTCATGGTGGAAAAAAATGGGGATTTCTCAGCATTTAGGGTCACTTGATGATACAATAACGGATGATTTACAGAAGACATGGTATCCTGGACGTCTTTTTCACTATTCATGAGGGAATTGAGGCTTGACGAACCAGATTGAGAGACTCATTTTGCCATGGCTTAACAGACAACAGATAGCAAACGGAAAGGTGACGGTGATACAACTCGAAAGGGGGGAAAATGACAGCAGGTACTTTAAAAATGGGATAAAAACAACCTTTTAACAACTGCGCGAAGCCATATTAAATGCATGTAATGACGTGTAATGTTGTTAACTTGGAGTACAGCTGCTCGCATGACGTCACTGCGGGGGCTGCTGAAGTATGGCAGCAAATTTTGGGTTACCCCCCCCCCCGCAATACATCCACACCGTCGATCTTCGTTTACCTCATGGTCAACAAGTCAAATGCGGAGGTGCCAGTTTGAATAATGCGCGAGCTCTTTGCGCCCCCGTAGTTGATCACCCGATTACAATCTTCAACACTTTGCCGCTTCCACTTTAAAACTTGCTCGATATTTAAACGTCAAACTATAATACAAGGCCAAATAAATTTTAATAATAAACTTAATTGGTAATGCACTTTTGTTAAATACTTCTTTTTTATGCTATAGTATAAGAACATTATACCATAACATATACTTTTTGCGAATTTCAGATTTTTTTTTTTTTTTGTTATTTTGTGATATTCAAAATAAAATAGAAAAGGGTATGCAGATGGTCCACAACATCTGGCTCCACCTGGGGATAGTGTTTTTTCCACGAAACACTAAGAACCTGCAGATTAGTGCCTTCACTTCGGGCATGGAGTGAAAAATTTCTTGATGGAAAATGTACAACGATAACACTGGATATGTACAATGATGGTTAAACAACTTCTTTAGTGCCGGAAATAATGCTTTAGATATTGCCCATTCACATGCATATATAGTACTTCTCCTTCAAGATTTTCCAGCATGAAATTATTATTCATCCTGACTTCATTAATTTTGAATGGACCATACCACAAGGGATCAAATTTGCCGTGCTTCCCTTTGTCTTCCCTGCGGGTATCCCACCTCAATACCAGGTCTCCCTTCTGAAAGATGATTTCTTTCGCTTTCCTATCAAATATTGTCTTCATTTTTTGCTGATAAGTAAGAAAATTTTCCCGAACTTTATTTTTGTTTTCATTTAGCTCCATTACACGATTCATTCTTCTAATCATGGCATTAAGTTCTGCTTGAGCATCTTGAAGGAAGGAAATCACAGGTTTCACCAACTGGGTGGGAAACAATGCCTGAGTACCATATACAATATCATAAGGTGACTTACCAGTGAATCTCCTAGTGGTCATCCTTGTTGCCCATAGAGCAAAAACTAGCTTTGAATCCCAATTCTTCTGATTTTCATTTATTGTCTTCTTCAAAAATTTTACTAATGTTTTATTAGTAGATTCTGCAAATCCATTTCCCTGTGGGTGATAAGCTGTAGAATGAGACAATATCAAGTTATATTTTTGACAGAAATTAATAAACCCGAGTGAGCTGAAAACTTGTGCATTATTTGTCACAATCCTTACTGGACATCCAAACCTGCTAAAGATATTTTCTTCCAAAAAATTCATAACAACCGAATCATTTTCTTTCCTGGTAGGAATTGCCTCTACCCACTTCGTAAAAGAATCTGTAGCAGTAAGGATCCACTTAAATTTCCCACTAGATGGTGGATTAATTTCTCCAATGAAATCCAATCCCCATTGTCTGAAAGGTTCTTCAATAAAAACCGGGAGAGGAGGTAAAGGTGCTAACTTTTTCTTTTCTGCAAACACCTGGAATTTCTGACAACTTCTTACTACTTTATATACATCAGCGAACACAGATGGCCAATAGAAACCTGATTTTAAAACTTTATGAGCAGTTACCTTCCAACTGTAGTGACCCCCACACAAGCACTCATGATATTCTCTAATTACTTCTGAAACTTCCTCCTCTGTCAAACATAACAACAACACTCCAACAGGATCTTTCCAATATAGCTTTTCTTCAATTATGACATAAGGTTGAGCTTTGAGTTTTAAAGCTCTGTATCTAGCTCTATTTATTGAAGGAGGACAAGAAAGAAAGCATAAATAATGGACAATATCTTTGTACCAATCTGAGCACAAAAATTTATATTTAATTGCTGACTTCGCCTAAACATCACCTGTTTCTTCATTGACTTCCTCTATAGGTGCCAATAAATTAATTCCTAGTGCTTGGAAATTTGACTCTGTTAATAATCTTGCCAACCCCAATCCTTTAATCAACTTTATTGGTTTAACATCCAGATCATATTCTTGGATTTTAGAAATCCATTTGCCCCTTTTCCCGTCCACATCACTCTGTACTAAAACATCTTTTACAGCAGAATTAGGAACATATGCTAAAATTTGGGAATGAAGAACATAAGTTCTGAATGCTTTTAATGCTTTCACCAGAGCATATACTTGTTTCTCCAATATATTATACTTCAACTCTGCATCTCGGAGCACCTTACTGAAATTCGCTATAGGTTGTTCACATTTTTCTTCATTTCTCTGTAATAACATAGCAGCAATTGTTGAGGAAGACGCAAATGAGAAAATTTTAAATGGCTTTAGATAATCTGGACTTATTAGAACAGGTGCTTCCTTTAGAGCTTCTTTAATTCTTTGAAAAGATTCTCTTTCTTCTTTGTCCCACTTCACCTCTACATCCTTTTTCAACATGTCTATTATTTTCTTGACAATATCTGCGTAATTAGGAACAAATCTTCTCAGAAAATTAATTTTCTCAAGGAATCTCTGAATATCTTTCTTACTTCTCGGCAGTGGAATTGACTATATTGCTTCGACTCTTGCTGGATCAATCTTCACTCCTTGTTTAGAAACAATATGTCCCAGCAGTTTACCCTCCTCCAGAGTGAACAAAGACTTTTTAGGATTCGGCGATAATCCATATTTTCTACATTTCAAGAAGGATTTTTGTAAATGCTGTAGATGTTCTTCATCAGAGTTTGAAACAATGGTGACATCGTCCAAATAAACAACCACAAAGTTATCTCATACAAATGCAATATCCATTGCTCTTTGGAATGTGGCCCATGCATTCATTAAGCCGAATGGCATCCTTGCATACATGAATGTACCCCAGGGTGTAGTGAAAGCAGTTTTCTTTTGATCTTCCTTCTCCACAGCAACCTGGTTATATCCTGAAAAACCATCTACCATTGATAACCTGTACGCTCCAGTTACTTTTTGCAAGACAAAATCCATCTTTGGCAAAGGATAATTATCCTTCAATGAAGCCCTATTCAAGTCCCTGAAATCTACACACAACCTTATCTCTCCATTCTTCTTTCAGACTGGTACCAGATTGGAAACCCAATCAGAATATCTGAGAGGAACAATTATTTTAGCTTGCAGCAATTTCTTTACTTCCTTTTCAATCGGGGCCAACAACAATGGATTGATTTGTCGAAGTTTCTGTTTATGTGGTTTGAATCCCTCTTTCAATGGAATTTTGTGCTGAATAATACTCTTATCATAAGTCTTCAGGTCATCATATGACCAGGAAAATACATCCTCAAATTGTTTGAACAGATCTACCTACCTTTGTTTATAGTCCTTCGGAAGGCCTTTGAACAATTTTACCATTTTAGGCTCATATTGAGTTCCCAAATTACAATCTTCCACATTATTATCTTGCTATGATTTCTTCTTATTTACTGCCACATCATTAGCATCAAACATCCTTTCGAGGGGTACCAGACCTCTTGGTAGAACATTGTCTTTCAGCTGAATAATCTGCTGATCACCAATCTTATTTTTCAGAGTCTTAGACATATCAGCTGAGTCATCTTCATCAGTTTCCAAATCAATATGATGATCTTCAAAGTCTTCAATCATCAACAAAAATTGCTTAATCTGCTCATCATCCTCAAAAACCTGCCAATGTTTGATATTGTCTGGGATCGAACGTCTATGTCTCATCTCAATTTCATATCTTAGCCTCGGATTAATTGGAGGCTTGAATGTACTAGTTGGAACTGCTAAAGAATCTGCCATTCTATTCTCTTCTCTTGAGACAAACTGTAGATTGAAAGCTTCAAAGTAATTTTCAATTAAATCCCATACCTCATTCCTGTAAGTTCTTAACCTGGGATGCTTGGTTTGACACACATTCTTAATTTGTCTTATGATTAACTCAGAATCACCAAACACGGTCATAGATTGAATTCCCATTTTCTTAGTTGTCTACAGAATGATGATTAATGCTTCATACTTAGCTACATTATTGGTGGATTCAAACTTCAATTTAAAAGAAAAAGGTACAAGGTTACCTTCTGGAGATACAAAAATGAAGCCAGCTCCAGCGCCTTCTTTAGAATACGCACCATCAAAATAACACTTCCAAAGCTTGTTTGAATGCAGCCCCTTATGTACAATAGCTGAAGGGAGCTGCCCTTGTGTTTCTTCAGCAAATTCTGCATCTTCATGCAGCATGAAACAAGAAAGATCCTCCTTCTCCTGGCCATAAATAGGTGAATTACCTGCATCTTTCTTGGTAGCAATTTTTTGAAATCTAGTTTCTCTATACAACCTTCTTTCTTCCCCATTAAAAATAGGGATGATAGCATATGTAAAATCTAGCTTCAAAACTCCTCCCAACTTTTCCCCCCAGGATCTAGATAATAACATACCAAATCTGGTTGGAATATCTGCCACTACTACATCCATCATAATGCTCTTGGCTGGAATTTGAGCCAATGAAACAACCATATCCTTAATAAGACCCACACACTTCACCCTTTTTGAATCAAAAGAATAAAGGTCTCTGTATGGTTTAGTGATTTGTAAATTTAACTCTTTCATCACAGACAAAGGCATCAGATTGTGAGATGCGCCAAAATCCAACATGCAATTATGTACAACAAAATCATGTAACATAAGCGATATATAAAAAGGAGGAACGGTCGAATCTACCTCTTCAACATGAGGTCCAAGTTGACTACTGGTTTTTCTTCCTGCAGATTTACTATATCACCCACTTCATCAGACTATGATAAATTGATAAACTCTGCAATCTCTTTTTTATATCCAGGGGTTTTTATTAATTCAAGTAGAGGAATTTGAATTTTCACTTTCTCCAATTCTTTCGACAAACTGAAAGTTTGATTTTGTTTAGTCAACTTTTCAAGTTCTTCTTGATTTTTATTGGAATTTAGACCTTGATTCGAAACAGTAACAACTTTCTCCAAAATATTAGGATCTTTAATCTTTGTTTGAGAAGCCTCAACTTGCTGTTTTTCCTTCTCTTTTTCCTCATTCATGAGCTGTTTCCCCTTATCTGATTTCTTAATCTGATTTTTCTACAATGGAGTCACCATTGGAGCAGGTACTACTTCTGATTCTTTTTCCTCATCATCTTGAGTTCTTAACCTCTTCTTTGACCTCAAATCATATTTTTTATGTAATTCTGATTGCATGAAGTCCGTAAACTACTTGCAATAATCATCCATCTCTTCTTGGTCGAATGAAAGATCAGTTTCTTCATTTTCATCCTCGAATTCTTCTTCTGTTTCATCATCTTCCATGTAGACAGCAGAAATTCGAGCATCATCTTCCTTTTCATCATCATCATCTGCTAAACGAGATGGAGCTGCCTTTATATACAAAGGTGCTTGCACCTGATCTTGATCTTTTCTTTCTCTTTGTAGAATCTGCAGGGGCTGTTTTTTAAACTGGGGATTAAAAACCCCTCTATTCTGTCTTGCAGGCTTATTATTGTCTATTTCCAACTTCACCAACTTATTAGACAAATTTTTTATGACCTTAGTCATATCGTCAATTCTTTGGTCATGAGATGAGGCTTCTTCTTTAGCTTTTCCTTTATCTTGAACTTTACCAGCAGCAGACATATTAGCCTCAATCTCCAGAGCATCAGTTTGAATCTGCTCCAAAGTAGGAGACCTTCTTTCTCTCAATGTGAAACTGAACTCTGGTTCAAATGCACCAGCAAAAACGACCCTTGCTCCAATAGGAGGGGGTTTCATTTCAACAGGCAAACTATTATACAATTTATTAAATCTCTTCACAAAATCATTCATGTTTTCATCAGATTTCTTCTTTATTGCATTGAATTCTGTCAAAGAATAACCATGGTCCCTTTTTTCACCCCATCTCTCGGTGAAACGTCTTTCTAGGGTATCCTAATCATTTATGGTACCATTAGGCAATCCTTTAAACCATTTCCTTGCCTCTCCACTTAGAGACTGAACAAAAAGTCTCATTACAACGTCCAAATGTTCAACATTTAAATTCTCAGCAAATGTGCAAAACAGGGGCAAGTGCTGTTCTGCAGTTATTTCATCTTCACCAGTAAATCTAGGGAGTAACTTGAGATACTCCTGAGGCATATCATGCAGTGGTTGGGGTAGATTTAATGGTGCATATCTATTCATCAAGAAAGCAGGGGCCGCCATGTTTATGCCCGGATTAACTGCTCCTTGAGCGGGGGTAAAATTAATACCAGTTGTAGGTGGGGGTGAATGAGGTGGAACAACTGATATAAGAGTTGGAGTATGAACGATTGCAGAAGAGCTGACAGCTGTATGGGGCTGAGTTTCTGTAAAAGGAAAAGACACAAACTCCAAAGATTTCTCTTCTAACATAGGTTATTGAAAATGAATGGGTGATGGTGGGGATTATTTTTCCGAGAAAATGAGTTTCCTGGAAATATTCTTGGATGAGGGAGTGCGTGAACTGCTGCCTGGTGCGAGCAGTGTAGTTTCTGGTGTATCAAATATTTTTGGTCTCTGGCCCTTCTTCAAAACAAGCTTCTCTGGATCAGACAAAACATGAAATTTTTGCTGAGAGGTATCCGACCTCGTGTGAGGTTTATTTGGAACCATAGCTATTTTAAAAACAAACACAGCTTACTATTTCCTCCTCTTTGAACAACCAGAGGAAACGTAAAACAAAACCCAGGGAAAACCTTCGAACCTTCGTCCCCGGCAACGGCGCCAATTAATGTTGTACCTTGAGAAACAATTCCTTGCTGTGTAAAGGAATCCGTGCTCAAGACATTATCTGATGATGTCACAAAGTTATTTTAAATTTGTCTCTGTATTAAAAACCCTTAAACATTGATTATGTAACCTTCAAATATCAAACCTATACATGTTTCTGTAATGCCATATTCCACTTATGTTTAAATGAATGAATGGAAGAAAATGAGAAGAGGATTTTAAACTGATATGCTGTTTAAAACATAATCTACCATTTTAAAACCCAAAAGAATTATGTAAAGATGAAGTTAAAATAGAGGAGCGCACATTAAGGTTTTTTTAACTCTTAAATACACATGTATAAAGAGACCCGCTGCTCAAATTACTCTATTTCATTCATAGATATGAAAACATTATGTAAACTGGATAAACTTTCAACATAACCAGAATAATAGAAACTTGCATACTTCTTTCATTGATTTGCAATTCTCAGTACAAAATTATGCTTCAAGGTTCAAAAACTCGGAACCTTCATCTTTCTTGAAATTTTCGTTTTATACAATATCACAAGTCAGTTTCTAGTAATGAAACTGATTCTAACTGCCCTAACTAATTCTAACTGCTTGAACTATTGACTGTTACAGAGGCACATGCCTCAAAAAGGTTTTATTACATTTACATGATTTTGAGAAATAGCATAATGAGAATTTGAAAACTTCTAATCTATGAGAACAGCTGCTCCTGAAGTGGTTGTTGAATCAACGGCTACTTTTGGTTGAGCCGCTGGGACCTCTTTTGTTGAATCTATTGAAAATTGCTTGCACTTCTTCCATTGCTCATTTTGAGTTGTCGAGGAGTTTTTGAAACTTTGATATTCTATCCCAAACGCCACAATTTGATTGTGTGTAGGTTTTCCTGTAAAGAGAGTCTTCACCATCCATAGCAAATTGAAATGCCTATGAAACAAGTTAAACACAGTTTCCCCTTTTAAGATCTGTGTCTTTTCGTGTCTATTATCTGCCTTACTTTTTGCTAATGTTAACTGATCTTCATAAAACTTCCATGACATGATATTTCCTTTCTTAGTCCAGCATGAAGGTAAACCTGTTCTGGTCAATTTGTCAAATGATATATCAAACTTCTTTACTGTCTCCTTGATTCCCAGTAACCTTTTCTCTGCAACCTTCCGAAGATCATTCTTAATTATCATCTTATTAACTTCCTCAACATAAAAGTATCTGTCTTGTATTCCAATATCTTCTAATTCTTCGTTTGACTTGGAATTGATAAAATTTATAAACTTCCTAGCCCAATTTGCTCTTTTAATGGCCGTCTGTTTTTCAGATAATATCTCCTCTTCATGTTCTGAGATGAGGCTTTTCTCTTTAGCAACTATATTCAGGGAATTCTAATTTGACTTCATTTCTGAAATAATCTCACCCCAAATGATATCTTTAGCTTTAATAAGCGTGATATTACCTTTTAACTTCTCCTTGAGATCTTTAATTTCATCTTCAGCCTTTTGTAATTTCTACTTATTCTCATCCGCTTTATCTTCTAGTGCTCGCATGATCTTGGTGGCCGTTTCTAGCTCTGATTGAGCCTGATTTCGATCTCGTTCTGCCATCTTCAATTCTGTGTTGAGCTGAACAATCTGTGCTTGAGGGTCTACATTACCTGCAGGAAAAACAAATGTACATGTATGATTTTCAATATGATTTTGTAATGAAATAGCAGTCTGTTTTACTTTAGTTAACTCTTCATCTTTCTTCAACAATTGCTGACGCAATTCTTCTTTCTAATTTTCCACCTCTGCTACTTCTGCAGCCATTGAATGTTCTGCAGCAGGTAACTTCAACTTTCTTCTTAGGGTGGATATCTCTATTTCTGCACTCTTCATGAGCTTCTGCACTGCAACCTTGTCATTCGGATCCACACCAATCTTCATGATAATCTTTTTTAACTCTTCGTTTTGAACTGATAAGGCCCTTGAATTGGCCTTTTCCATTCTGAACTGTTTGATAACTTTTGCAAGCATGTTTTCAGCTTTAACCGCTGTGGCATTAGTCTTGGTTAAATCATTAACAATTAACTGTGCAGTCTGCATATGAAGGTTCATCTTATCCCACAGTGGGATCTTCTTGACATCCATAGTTATATTTACCTCATTGAAACTGCTTGAAGTTCCAAGGGACATCCCTGTTGGATGTGTTAGAGCCATTCTGAATTGATCCTTTTCAAGGTCCATTACATTCAACAACCTAGTCTGATCAGCAGCTATATGATGCTCCGCCTGAGCCTCTACATTAGCTTTTATTCTCTGATTTCTTTCTTCAATCTGTGTAAATATTTGTTTGATTGAAGGCATCTTCTCTGAGTGAAGTTCATGGCCTCTAGGAGAAGAGGGAACATTTTGTTCTTCATTGATATGGAAGGTAAAACCAGGTGAGTTTGAAGAATGATCTTCATCCAATTTAGTTCTCTTTTCATCTCTCGACTCTTCATCATCTACTTCAACAACATCATCCCTACCTCTTTTATTTTCCCTTTCAGTTATAACAGGTGTTTGAATACTCATTTTTGATGCACTTAATTCGCCTGGGTTTGCCAGCTTCTCCTGATCATGTCTGCTTACGTGAGAAAACGCAGAATATCCATTCTCAATTCTTCTCTGGGAAATCACTCTATGTGGATCATATGACCATTTTTCTTTTAGTAGCAAATGTGTCTCTTCCAACATTTTAGAAACTTCATCAAAAGCTTGCCTCATATTGACCACGAAGGGTCCCACACTCATAGGCAATTTATACATAAAACCTTTCTTCATGGGAAGAAAGTGCACCTGATCCACATTAAGGCTCTGTCTTATGAATTCCAAGGCGAAAAGCCGCATAGGTACAAAATTCGGGAGCCTATAAGGTTCAATACTGGCTCCATACAACCTTATTTCTGAATATTCTTCGAAAACAAACCAATCTCTGAATCTGCAACTGGGTCCTAACTGTATAAATTCCCGAGCTTTTGGTAGAAAACATGGAGGAGGGACTCCATTCAAAATTCTATAAGCAATAGACATATAATGACTAGAAAACTCAAATAACCCTGCTTCATTTCCTTCTTTTCTAGTCATGTCAGTCCAAAATAAAACTGATTGCTTTTGCTTGTTAACATCAACTATATTCAACCCCAAACTCATAAATTCTTCAACATTTTGATATAAAAATAAATACACAATCAATGATGGGAATTTAAAGAAACCTGTAAGAGGAAAGGTCATCAACTGAGAATTTACAATCTCCTGCCAGAAAGATGGAATGTCGAGAACAACCCCTGGTTTCATCATCAGCGCATACATTCCCAATACTGATTTATCAACTATACGGTCTTTGTCTTTGCCCAAAATCTCTGCAATGCAACTCAGAATTGGTCTATACTCAGCATTGAACAATTCCAAACTAAATTCTTATCCTTCTAGTTGAGCTTCCTTTGAATTTGGTCTCAAGTAGAACATACATTGGTCAAATTCTTCATTTGAAAGGTCCTCAAAATAACGAGCCAATGAATCTTCGGAGAATTGCAGTGGTGACTCATTTTCAAGAAATCATAATGCTTGGCAGATTAACTGCGTCGATACCTGCAAAATGTTTTCTCCCTACGAATTCATTATGAAACACTTACCAGGATACATTGAAGAGACTAGCCATGAGATAAACTCGGGAAAGAAATGGGCTTTTGGGATACAGGCGGACAAGACACCAGATTTCTTCATGGCGGAAAAAACTAGGGATTTCTCAGCATTTAGGGTCACTTGATGATGCAATAAGAAATGGTTTACAGAAGACATGGTATCTTAGACGTCTTTTTCACTGTCCATGAGGGAATTGAGGCTTGAAGAACCAGATAGAGAGACTCGTTTTGCCATGGCTTAATGGAAAAATGATAGAAAACGGAAAGGTGAAGGTGATACAGCTCGAAAGGGGGAAAATGACAGGAAGTACTTTGAAAATGGGATAAAAACAACCTTTTAACAACTGCGCAAAACTGTATTAAATGCCTGTAATGACGTGTAATGTTGCTGACTTGGGATACAATTGCTCGCATGACGCGACCGGCGGTGGGCCGAAAGTACGACTACACCGGGTTACCCCCGCATTGACATCCACACCATCGATCTTCATTTACCTCCCGGCCAACAAGTCAACTACGAGGTGCCGTTTGAATAATGCAACAGCTCTTTTGCGCCCCCGTAGTTGATCACCCGATTATGATATTCAACACTTTGTCGCTTCCGCTTTAAAACTTGCTCGATATTTAACCGTCGAAGTCATAATACAAGGCCAAATAAAGTTTAATAATAAACTTAATTGGTAATGCACTTTTGTTAAATACTTCTTTTTTATGCTATAGTATAAGAACATTATACCATAACATATAATTTTTGCGAATTTCAGTTTTTTGTTTTTTTTTGTTATTTTTGTGATATTCAAAATAAAATAGAAAAGGATATGCAGATGGTCCACAACAGGACCCAAGGCATGAACAAATAGATGGACGCATTCTTCCGTAGTTTGGTCGGACCATTTGGTCATCTAGACACGCAGATGTGCGTGGGGGTCCCTGGGTATGAGGAACATCCTAGTGCGTATGTCAGTTGGAGGGGCCAACCGTAGGAGCATCCTTTCTCGACACGTTTCCCAATCCGGGAATGCTTTCTTGTGGGTGTCCCACCAATGCGCGGGTGTCCCACACATACCCAAATTAAGGGCCCAAAGTCGTCATTCTCTTCGCACCCTAGCTTCTAGTGTTCTTAGGAATTCCTAGACACTACCAACCTCATCAAAGTGGGGTATATCTCTTACCTCAGAGGAAATACAGTAGAGGGTTCTTGCGACTCGGGGGAAGCGCAGCACCGAAACCTCGTGTAACCGGTTTTGCCAATTTCCCAGTTCCTCATCAGTGTCAGAACAACATTCATTATCCTTCTAGAATATCTCGTCTGTTGTGAGTTTAATCCTGTCTTCATCCTGCGTAGTCAATCTGTAAATGTGGTCTAGTTCCTCCCGTTCGTAGGCGGGTTCTGTATACCGCGCACCTTCGGCTGGATCTAGTGGTACTATTACGTGTGTACGGTTGTTTTCAAACACCATGCTATAATTTTTGAGATTGATGAAACCCCCCATGTCTATAGCCCAGTCCAGCCCGAGTAGTGCAAGGTACGGATCTGCATCTTCCACAATTTCGATGACCTCAAAGTCAGCTAGGACTTTTACTCCCGCGATATCTACCATGAATCCTGGCAACCATCCTAGTGGGATGATTTTCTGTTGATTTTCCATGTGTATCTGTATAGTGGACCATTCCAACTTAGTTTCGCCCATTCGTTGCCATGTCTGCTTTGGTAGTACGTTCGCATCCGACCCTAAATCGAGAATAACTTGGTCCATCTCGTAGTCGCCAATCTACGCAGTCAACCGCATTTCTCGTTCGGTGCATTTCTTGTAGCCATATAGCCGGTGGACACCTCTGGTCTCAGGAATTATGTTGGGCCGGGCTGTGAAACTATGCAGTAATACTTGAAGAGTTTCTACAGCCGACTGGTTACGTAGCAGTTTCAAGCATGCTTTTAGAAAGGGCTCAACTTCTTCCTCTCTCTCGAGGTGCGCCGGAAGCTGCGCAGGGACTGTCCATGGTGCTTATTCTGTGAGGTGCACCTCTCCCCTTGCTCCCTAGGTGACCATCCCGCTACGTAGCTCAGCTTTAATCCTTTGCACATTCTGCGTAGGGGTGGGCTGTTGTTCCTTTATTTTGGCTATCAGTATCGGGCAGTATTCAATCTCATGGTCCAGCTGCTGGAAATATTTGCACGATTGCCTGGTGGGATTTGGGAAATCCCTTGCGAAGTTCCCTATCTCTCTATAGTTATAGAAAATTAGTTGCTCCCTTCCCCGTCCTGTGCTTCCTCCTCGAACTCCCCTACCCCTTATTGGGGAGCCACCAAAAATCATGGGGGATCTCAGTGATGAGGGATCTGATTGTACCCTATAAAGGTTTCCCCGATCTACCAATAATTCATATGTGCGACAATTCTACTCATCGTGCCCTACTGATCGGTAGAACCTGCACCATTGTTGCTTCAGATCACCCATACTTAGCCGGGGGCACTGGGCCGTATCATGTAGTCCCGCTACCCGGCAGTCATTGCACTAGAGCGCAGATCCTTCGAATCCGGGGGGCATCAGACTAGGTCCCCCTCTCTGTAGGTAATCCATGAATAGGGGACACTAGTCCTTGGTATGGCCAGACACCCAACATCGTATGCACCAGATGTCTGTGCTAACTCATTTTTCCCATTCCGTTCGCAAGCTTTGTATTTCCATGTGCATGGCTCCGAGCTGCTCTTGAATCTGTTGTACTCCCCCCAACGCGTCGTCCTTGGGCGCGGCTTTAAGCTTCATGGCAGCTTCCAAATATTTTTCCTACGACTCGAAGGTCTGTTGGCCCATTGGTATAAGTAATTGAGGTAGCAACATGGTTATGAACCATTATGTGTGCTGTCTGTCGTCATACTTGAACCCACCTTCCTTGATTGTTTTCTTCAATCGTTGATCTGCCTCCCACACCGACTTAGACGTACCTTGCTTGAAGTATTTTTCTTGTGCTACCAACTGAGAGTATGACTTCGGCTTCCAGAACTATTGTTTTAGGGCATACTTAATATTTTTAAGGGATGTGTTTCCATTTCGAGATATGTATCACATATACCAATCCATCGCTCTGTCTTTAAAGGCCAAGGACAACTGTGCTCTCTTCACAATATCGCTCACCACCCCCTATGCCGTCCATACCGAGTCAGCCACAAACCAAAAATGATCCATGTCTTCATCGGTCATTCCTTTAAAGGTAGGTAGTTTCAAGTGTACTGCCATGTCTCCTTCTAGCAAGGCTCTGGTTGAGGGCTTGCTCTCCCGGGAGCCTGACAAACCTTGCGTCGTTTCTCTCCTCGATGGGCTACAGACAGAGTGATTCTTTTATGGATCGGTTTTATAATACTTACCACTCCATGTTGTACTCTCCTCCAGAGTAGTGCTCATTCACTTCCACATCAGATCTTCAGTATTTTATTGTCAGTACCAGATCACTTCCTCATAATTCTTCATGTCCCGGAAATGGAACCATTTTTTGGCTCAAGGGGTCCTGACCCAGGTTCGGTGTGAAAGGTTTACCAACAAACCCCTATACTACTGGCCCTTTCATCAGTGACCTGTTTGTGTAGGTCAAATTCTAATTCGAAGTAGTATGGGTGGGTGTGGAACCAGGTTTCCGCACCCTGAGAAAGGATGGGTAAAGCAAGTAGAGCTGCGCTAGGTCCTATAATCCCCGATTACCTTGTTCTGCACAGGGTTAATTAAGTCTTTGTTCGCATCCACGTGCACTAGATCTATAGTTATATGCTTTTATGACAATAACACAGCAATATATAAAGAGAAAATAATAGATCCAAATCTAGAAACACACTTACGCAGATCTTCACAGCTTAAAGACAAAAAATACACAATAGAGAAATTGCCAACAATTCGCACCAGATTACTCATAGATTCAGTTCTCTATCAATCCTTCTTATTCATTAATTCATCAATTGTTCCTTACAATTCCCTTCCCAACCTACGCACACAGCAGTAGGGTCTGCACACAGCTGGACTTGGATCTCTGCGCACACAGCCAGCAGGAGTCTGTTCCCCAAAACCCAAACAGATAGTGTTAGTATGAATATTTTGTCGAAGTGTATGAAAAAATACCACTTTATCTATGCATAACTTATAGCCCTAACATCAAATATGACTGCCAATATTTTCAGATCTGCAGTTAGTTGATCAAGACAAATGCTGCAAAATCCAGATCTATGCATAAAAAGACATTAAGCAGTAAAAATTAGGTTTTTCTCCATGCATCCAATAGACAAGACAAGAATACTATTTTTGAAAGAATTTTATATTAAGGGCACCTGAGAGGAAAACAAGAAAGGTGTTTCCAATTCTCCTCAATGGGATGGGTTCTTGAAAGTCCACAGCACTTCAGATCTAGAATTTCTCTCTTGTTGGTGTAGGAAACCCAGACAAACATAAAACTCAAAGGGAGCTCACAAAGTAAATAATGGAAAATTTGATAATGATAATGGCTCAAAGTCAGACCAAGAGTATAGATCCAGAGTGATCTAATAGGCAACCAAAGGTGAAGAATGGTAGGAAAAACCCTTCTATTTATAACAAAATATTGGGTCATTCTAGATCTTGGTACATGATTAAAATAACATTAACCAAATCTAGATCCACCTTTTATGGAATATTTTATTTTATTTGTTGGAGGGAAAAGGCATTTGACTTGGGTCAAATCCCTTTATTTGTAAATAATAAATAAACAAATGATTTATTTATCATTTTAAGGAAGTGGTTGAATGATAATTAAATAAATAATGATTTATTTAATTATTTATAAATGATTTAGTCATATTTAACAAGGAATATTATTTAAATAAGATTTAAATAATTATTTCTAGAAAATAATAAGATAAATAAGGATTTATCTAATTAATTTCCTTGTTTTGGGTTAAATATGACCAGGAATAATAATTAAATTACTGTTTAATTAATTATTCCATGAGGAAAACCAAACAAATATAGATTTTTTTAATATTTCCCCTTGGGGTTTCCTGTTTAGACCATAAACAACCTAATAAATGTGTTTTATTAAGTTATTTTACATAGTGAAAGCAATTTTACTTAGGGTAAAATTGGTCTTACATGGTGTACTTGGGTCCATCTAATGATAATAGGTTAGATGACCAAAAAATGGTGTAACAGATATTTTAAACCACAATTTTCATCAATAGCTCATCATATCCTACCTTACAATACAAAAATGGTCCTCTATTTATAACAATCTAGCCTAAACTTTCCTATGGTCTGCAAACCATGGTTTTCGGACCCCTGGTTTACCCTTTTACCCAGTACAATGCTTTTGGGGCTTTGACCCACCCCAAAACCCCTCCACTAGATTAAATCTAATCAAAAATATCCAAAATGGACCAATTTCGCAGCTTGTTAGGAGACCATGTTCCAACAACCTCAAACCAAGATTTTAGCTTGGTAGCTAGCCCTAGCAAACCAAAGAGGGATCTCTCTATGAAAATCATAGCCAAAGGGTTTGACTGGAGGAGGAAGAATTTATTTTAGGCTAGATGGCTCAGCTCTAGGATTTTAAAAGTTTTAAGGTTTTTCTATTGGATCAGGGATGAAAACCAGGTAACTAGGTCAAAGTATCAAAAGGTCACAACTGCAAGAGATATGGTGGAGAAAGATACCTATGCTTTTGTGATGGGCTTAGGCATTTGTCGGTGTAGTGTAGGGTTTGAAAGGGAAAGAATATTTCAATGAGCATGTGAACCATGAATTCATTAAACAGGAAGGAATATTACATAAAATGACATTCCCAAACAAAACAAAGCTTTCATGAAAGAATTCTGCTTATAAAAATTTTAGGAAAATTATCGAAGAAAGAATATATGGAAAAAAGACATGCGTATCGTCTATATAAAACTATAACAAATAAATACAACATCACAAACTCACGGCATGAGAATTCATAGATAATAGCTGCAATTGGTCCTTTGATTTCCTGAATGAAAAGCTCAAGTACAAGCTACAAGTCTTCCACCCTCTGATGTCCAACCTTCAAAATGAGTAATAGATCCATACATATAGAAAAAAAACCACTTATGCTCTCCCATACGTTGAACCCTAGAGTGGAGGAATAGTTCACATGATTTCCTCACCTAAAACCTAAAGACTAGGGAGGTTAACAAAACTCTCCTCACACTAGAAAAACTGATACATTTGACCATGAAAGGAATTTATAAGAATGAATCCACCTAATTTTCACTCTAACCAAAAAATTTAACATTGATTACATCATTAAAACATCATAAAAGAGTAATTACATCAAAAAAAGTTGATCTGGACTGTCAAAACTGAGAAAACAGCCTTCGAGGAAAAAGCGCAAGGAATTATCGGAAAAGCGCAACGTGCTAGGAGAAAGTGTAGCATGCCAAGTGTAAGAAGATTTTTGAGGCCTTCCTGAGGTCAAAATCAAGATCTGAAAAATGCTAGAGAAATATTTTCATGTCTACTAAATCATAAATCCCTCAAGAACTGAAAAATATGGCTTATAGCCCTCCAAAAATAAATTCTCCCACAACTACTCTAAAAGCGCAGTGAGCTACCGAAAAACATGGTAGAAAGGAGTGTTTTAGGTGGTTTTTTTAACTTTTCACCCACCATAATCTACTGACATGGATCTCCTAAGGGATGAAGTTGATGTAGAGGTAAAGAGAAATCCAAAAATGTAAATACTTTTCCATTTGGATGCCCCTAGCAAAAACAGAGCGTGAGGCTCGCTACGCTTCTGGATCAAACACTGTGCAAAAATTGCCAAATTTCCCAAAAACTCCAAAATTTGTCAAAATTTCTCCAAAATTTCTCAAAATTGTTCCATACCTACTCCATGGAGACCTATGATGGTATGTTATTCTATGAGGGAAGCATCAACAAGTAAATCCAACTTACCTTTCTCCTTTTGCTTCTTAGGGTTGCCTTGAGTTTTTCCTTCAACTGCTTGATCCTTGCATTGGGACCTGATTTCATGTATAGTAATGGATGACCATGTGACTTTGTATGTTTTTGTTCTTAAATTCACTCTTCAGGAGTTTCTCAAAGTGAAAATTGACTCTATCAAGCCAATAATCCCCATCCTCGTCAAATTATGCCAATTTGAGCTGATTGAGTGTCGTTTGGGTCCTTGGTGAAGATGCTTCTCTCTCTTGCTAAAGTGACCTTTTGAGGCCTCTATTCCTTGGCCTATTTATTCTTACCTTCTCTTCCTGATCATCTAAATCATCTAGGTCAACTATTTATTTTCCCATTACATCTAATTTGTTCAAATAAACCTTAGGCCTATTCAAGAGTAGTTGATTTACCTTTAATTGCATATTTTCTTGTTCGAGGAATGAAATCAAAACGTTGGCCCTTGAAATGATGACCTTAAGTTCTCTAATATCAACATACTTCTTCATGATTATTTTCTCTTTTGTTCTATGCTCGTCATTCATCTCCAAGTCTGCCATGTCAGTGTCAAGATGGAATGGCTCGTCATCTTGAAAAAGGTGCCTCATGTTGTGACGATGATCCTTACTGAGCTGATGTAGGCTTAGCCCTTTTAACAATGTTTGGAGAAAAAAAAAGTCTCCTTCCTCTATGATATGTTTATTTCACTTTAGCCCTAGGTGTCCTCTTGACTTAATTTCTTCTAGATGATCCAATCTCCTTTGGCGTGGATGGTACTAATGGTGTTTCTGATGGTGTACTTTGGCTAGTAGGTTGACTAGCAGGGGGAAAAAGGATAGTGGATTGCATGAATGTCTCCTAAGAGATGTTCATATATGTGAGCTGGTGTAATACAATGATTTTGATGAGGCCATGTTGGAAAATAATAGCTTGGTGATCACTCTCTTTATGTTGCACTTTCTCTACCATTTTAGCCAAGATATTGTAGAGATAGTAGGGTAGATTGAGATTTTTTACCCTCGTGAAGTGCATTAAAAATCTGACATGATATATGTAGAACCTTAAGAATATACCCTCACATTTGAAATACCTCATTATGGCCTTCATCAATGGATAAAACTTATCAAGCAGCTATCCAAAAGGAAAAATATTTTTGATGGCATCTTTGTAGTGACTTTTAATGAAAGCTTTGTAATTTTGCACATCGAAATTTGAGTCGTTGAACCACTTTTCCCCATATTTTGGTATCCATATAGCTATAGCTATGGCCTCAGTTGAAATTTTCAAAATCACTCCTGCAATGATGACCTTGTATTTCCTAAGGTTTGTGGAAAACATGCTTGTTAACTTGGCATGATATCTCACTTGTTGGATTTTCTCACAAGACCATAAAAATCTTACATTTTGAAAACATTGTTTGGCCAATGAAGAAGACATCAACTCCTCAGTGTTAAGTGGCTCAAACCTTGATACTTGAACTCCTTTTTTGTATGGCTTGTTTTCTCTCTCCATTGTTTACAATTGGAAAGAAAAAACATAGGTGAAAAATAGGGGAAGTAGGTGAGGGGAGGGGATGAAGGGATTAGAGAGGAGATATGAGGGTAGGAAAATTTTTAGACATAGTCAAGTGTATTAGGGAGCTTAGGGAAGTGGAAAATGATAAAATGAGTGAAGGGATTGGTGTAGGGAATTAAAACACATTCCTAACCCTAAAATTTCCAAAAATGCAGTGTAGGTAATAGGGTTAGGTGTAGGTGTTAAGAAAATGAGGGTGAGAGGGTGTGAGGATTGAGTGAATTGTATTTGGGTGTGGGAAAGGGTAGAGTATGTATGAAATTAGGTGTTTTTTCTTAAAATTTAAACTATGGATCTCACCCACCAAAAACACGATGTGGGAACTGTGGGAGGATTTCACGCATGAAACAATGAAATCAATGTTGATAGGAGGTGACAAGAGGTTAAAATTACTTGGAAATAGGTAGATGAAACCTCCAATTTCCCCTGAAAACCATTTGAATATGACATTTTCCCTCTAGGAGTGAAAACACAATGAAGGCTCAAAAACATAGTGTGGTTTCCTGAAAACGCAGCGTGGCTATCTGGAGAGGGTGCCAATCACCTTTTGAGGGTATCCTTCGATGCTTGTTGTGCTAATATTGTTAGTTCCCTATATTACTAGTGTAGTCCCTTATTGTTGTTAGTGTAGCCCCCTTATTGTTATTTTTGTACCCCTATAGTCTCCATATTTTTATTATTGTGCCGCGTAAAACCCCAATATTGTTATTTTTGTGTCATTACATTATTATTGTTAGGTCCGCTAGGATTATATTGTGACCCCATGGACTCCTATATATAGAAAGGAGGTTTTTTCATTTGAATCATCCAAGAATTTTTCATTTATGTAATGTAAAGGAGGTTTCTTCCTCGAAGTCACTGATTCATAAGGCATTGATCTCTCTTTTATTCTATTTTTGGAGCTGGTTTGATAACATTTGGTATCAAAGCTTTGGATCATAGGGTTTCACTACTTCAAACAGGTCATCGTGGAATTTTCGTTATAACTTTTTTTCTACGAAGGTTTAGAAGCTAAAAAAAAACCCATTTGCGAAGAAATCCTGATGAATGTCTTATAAAAAATTCAGATCTTGGTTTGTAATATTTGTGGAGATATGATCTATGGAAGTTAGGGTTTTTGCAGGCTCCCAAATTTCATCTCAAAGGGGTGATCTTGGGAATATCATCATAAATATCTCTCTGAGCATTTATTGGAATTCTATAAAATGTGGCCAAAAGTAAACAAGTTTTAGTTTATTGTGTATCCATTTCATAGCTGAAGGAGGAAAAAATGACACATGGCACACCGTACAAGTTTGATATACTAAAACAGTCCATAATTTGGTCATTGCGGGAGATTAGGCATAAAGTTTCCTTGAAGAATCCAAATTAGTTCAGACCTATGGAATTGGAAAGAAGATTCAAAGGGATACTAAAAGACTGAAGATAAAATATCAAGGATTCAAAATTCTAGAGATACATAAGTTTCAATATCGAGCTCCTCAAAAGCAAGAAAAAAGTGTATTTGTTTTTAAAATTACATAAGCCTTTTTGAAAAACCAGTTCAACATGATTCCAAGGTCATATTGAAGCATAGATATCAATATTGGATTATAAAATGGCCCCTATAAATAATTCAACACCCATTAAGTCCTCAAAAGGCTCTATTATGAATCATGAAGAGGAATAAGTGCAACATGACATATCAAAATTACAAGACCAAGTGTACCAATTTTTTCTCTTGCAAAGAGCGTGAAAACTTTGAAGTAAGTCATGGAAGCTAAGATGGATGGTTTGAATAAAGGCATGGAAGCTAATATGGATGGTTTGAAGAAAGATGTGGAAGCTAAGATGGATGGTTTGAAGAATGGCATGGAAGCTAAGATATATGAAAAAATGAAGTACAACATGGAGGACATGAAGAATGATCTAAAAGAAAACATGGAAGGTTTGAAGGAAGGTTTTGTTAGCCACCTATAAAATTTGTCATATCAAATGGTGGCCAAATCATTTTTTGAAGCCTTCAAGAAACAATTTTATTGCCAAAATTGTTAGTTCTTGAAGTCTTATGAAGATGACTTATCCTTGAGTTAATCTTCACTGTTGTTTCCCTCTCAATTCCGAAAAATCTGTTGTTTTCCTGAAGAAAAAGACTGCTGAAAAGTTCCATTTTCCCTCATTTCCTTTCTCCTTTTTTCTTCTCCATTTCATTCATAAAAATGTCCGTTTACCTTTCATTCCATCACAATCCCCCTTTAAACCTTTGAAAATTCCCTTTGAAGGCTTAAAAAACCCCTTTTCCCCTTCTACTGAAAGCCAAAAAGCCTTGAAAATCTGTTATTGTGGCTTAAGAAACACATTTTTGGACTAAGGCCATAAGCCCCTTTGGCCTTAGCCCCTAGCCCTTTTTCCTGCATAAGACCCGGGGCTGTGACCTACTGTTAAAACCCACTAGGCGCTTATTACAATCGACGCACTCATGTGAAACACATTTCTTTTGTTACATTAAAATCCCGATGCGATTAGATCTTTTCTTCCAAGCCCCTGATCCCTTGCTTCCTTTGCAAAACCAATAGCCCCGCAATCGGGCACTAAAACAAAAAGAGACGTGTGCAAAAACCTTTTTTCCCTTTGGAAAGCGAAAAAACCCGACTTTCCTTCATTTTCTTCTAAACCCGACAGTTCATGGTTTGATGAATTATCAGCTGTTGATCTAAAACCAATCATACGGTTATCGGCACATCGCATCATAGTTTTTCATCGGATGCATTACAAAGAATTTTTGCCTACCCCCGATGACAACCTTCCGATGGTTTCCTAGCCATCAATATTTTCTGCCATACCCAGATCTGACGGCCCACATCGCTATGTTCATAAGCCCATCCTTCCTCCTTCAGCATTCATAAGTAAATCTCTGTCGTCGATCTGATCCTCAGATCAATGGTCCTCGTTCAATCGCATCAGAGATTTTCTTTGCACCTTTCCTCTATTCCCCGCCAATTGGCGACCCCCGATTGGATTTGGGCCATCCATACACTAAGATCTGATGGTCCAGATCAATTCTCACAACCTTTGTTAATTTCATACAAACCCCGCTGTGTAATGTTTTTCGGCGAATCTCCGCCATTGATCTCTGCAAATCAAAGGCCCGCATTGACCCTTTCTCCACCCGACCCCTGCAACATATCCCATTTCATAAACCCCAAGATTGAATCTGAGCCGTTGATCTCTTTTATCTGACGGTCCAGATTCAACCCAATAGGCCTAACTCTTTTGGGTCCTACCTTCTCCCAGATCAAATCTCCACCGTTCATTTCCTGATCTGACGATCAAGATTAAAACCACCTTGACCCTACCCCACCTTCTTGCGCCCGTGCAACTTGTTTCATCTCGCTCCAATCTCCACCATTGGTCTACCCGCCTGTGATCCAACGGTCAAGAACCCATATCGCATAATTTTGAGCCCGACAGTTGATTCCTAAAATTTACGCGATACGGGTGGTTTTAAAAGGCCACATGTCGGCCAGTAACACATATCGCATTCAAAAAGTAAAAACTGCCTTCCTCCCTTTTTATCGTGTGAAACCAGTGGTTTCTCTGGCCGAAACCACATTCCCCCGTCATATTATATTTTCTCATGTTTTAATCTTTTCCATTCATCACATTCATCCAACGGCCCAGATTTCATCTGACCATTAAACTATTGCCCTCCGCCCATCCTCCAAGGGACTTCTTGAATCATTCTCAGCCATCGATCTCTGTATCCGATTCATCCCACGGCCCAAGTTATTTCCAAAACCCCAAATTTCATTTTTACCCTTTTCCCTCCGCCAAAGGTTTTTCACCTATTTTTCTTATATTTTCCACCATTTCACTATGACATTCCCCTTCTGCCTTATAAGATCTTTGGTCGATCTCGACCGTTGATCAATGTACATCGACGGCTTAGACTTAATCTATTTTTGACCCCTCCAACTGCCTCTTCGTTTAACCTTTGCAGGAAATCCCCACCGTTGAATGCTTTCATCCAACGACTGCACTCTAAACCTAAACCTCTGAAGTAGTTTTAACCTTCCCCGCAGGATTTTCTTAATTTTTCGTTTGTTTGTGCAAGTTTTAATGGTTTGTGCATTATTTTAAAAGGAAATTAAAGGCTGAGGATGATGATCCCCCATGCCTTTATTTTATGAAAGATATCTTTCCAAAGGATTATGAATTATGGTTTATCAGTGCCTCATTAGCACTGAATCCATTATAAAAACTCTGTAATGCCTGCACATCAACAAAACACAACAAAATTTAATCAAACAGAGAGTATCAGTGTTAAAGGATCCAGCCACAACACAAATGAAGAATTGAAGATTGTTTACACAGTTTTGAGGGATTACGGCCTAAATAGACTACCTAAAGCCTAATCCACTCAATTGAACGCAGTTTGACGAGCAAAAGACAAAATTTAGGCCTAATTAAGCCTAACACATAGAATTAAAGAAAATTAACAGTGATTAAAGAAGGACAATCAAATCTATCTGTCCGAGAAAGCCTCCACTGCCACATCAGAGGCTAATTGAATCCTCTCAGCTACCAAAAGCCACCTGCAGCCTCAAAGCATTCAAAAGAGGCATAGTTATTACCAGAACAGAAGATATTTGCCTTAAGACAGATGAATAGTTATTTCTAATCAAATAAACTTATTGCAACTATCAGCAAAGTTATTACGAGGATAAGAAATAGCCTTAAAAGTAAAATCTTTTTATCCACTAAACCTCGAAAGTAGAACAGAGTTATGACATAGAGATATAGATCGAATGGATTCCTGCCTTATGCCTTGCATGGTTTTCAAGGCAAATAATTTCATTAACTGTAGAATTTATGATACTCGAAGCCTAGAAACTCTTCCACCTCCTCATTTTTCTATAAAATCTTCTTGAGGAGCTCATTGTAAAGTGTTAGTTGCAGAACTTTGATATATACTTGTGCTCAAAATTTTCTACATGTAAATAGTGTTTAGAGGCTTTGAAGCTCTGTTTGTGATCAAATAAGTTAGGTTGAGAAGAGAAGATGATTGTTGAACAGAAACATTGGACTTGAAGAATGTAACTGGATTGACATCAATATACAAGCTGATTCTTGGGATCCTGGTCTATATCACTGGTGAAGTGCTTCTTTCTGTGTTATTGTTTTCCTTACATGTATACCATTTTGTCCACTTATTCTATAATAAAGAACATCAAGCGTAGAGTTAGGATTTACTATTTACAGTACCCTTCTCTGACTGATAAGCTTTATCTCAATGTTTTCCTCTAAATTGTGTGTTTAAGAAGGTCTTAAGTAAAGTGTAAACATTATCAAGGAATGTTGGTTTGTCCGTGTCTTGATGTGCGAAGCTCGAAAAGTAGTTCTTGAACGATATTTTCATTATATACTTAGTAGAGTTATACTAGGAAAGTTTATGGTTTTCCATGTCTTCTAGTTCTTTCTTCAAAGGTAATTCTGAAAGTTTCCCTAAGAGTATGCTGAAAGCAGTTTAGATTTAGAAGCATCTTATCTGATCTTAGGTTGCACTTTGTTTTTATTATCTGTTTTCATCCCTTCTAAAATTAATTATGAGGATTATTGGATTGTTTGTCTGATAAGTTAGCTTTAATACAAGCTTGTCCAAAGAAGTCTATGGTTAGCCCTGTCCCTTGGCCGGTTTTAAACAGTTACTTAAAAGCCTTTTCTTTTTTGGAAAGACTGATAAATCCTAGTTGAAATTATTGTCTTTTTCCACCCCTTCAACACTTTTATTGTTCCATTCCATCATTTTATCTAAGAGATCTTGTGATATAGATGACTTTCCCCTTGGACCACTCTTGAAATTGTTGCACAATTAAACCCTTTTATGACTCCATAGCCCAATGGACTAAAAACCAGCGTCATATCTATCCTATCAGCCAAATCTTGTTCTAATTTCTCATACCTTCACCCCTTTGGAACTCTTTCATTTTAGGACTTTCCACTCAACTAAAAATCATGCTCAACCATCCAAAATCAAACAAAACCCCATGTTCTTAATAGCTAGCCTAATATCACATTTCAAGCCTTAAAGATAAATCAATACTTGCACTTATATAGAGATCCCTCTCTGGATTCAGGAGGGCTAGTTCCTAGAATCCCAAAGTGGTTCAATAGTTCTCTCCGTAGCTTCAGTCTCACCAATCTGCTGAAATTACGGGGAGCTAACAAGTTTGAAAAAGTTAATACAAGAAATGATTCCTAATGGCGAAAAGGTAGTACATGAAACTCATGATGAGAACAAAAGAAATTTTAAGTGTGATTTCATAAACTCTAATGTTGGATCGAAGACCCACCATATTCCAAAGATTGATATGAGGAAGTTTGATGGCAAGGATCCCGTAACATAGATACTACATATGGAAAAATATTTTGATCTCCATAATGTGAAAAACACACAAAAGGTACACATTGAAACTTTACATTTAGAACAAAATAAATTTTTATGGTATTGATGGATTTTCTCTTGTAAAAAAATTATCACTTGGTCAATTTTTACAGAGGAATTGATAGCGCATTATGAGGATACAAAGAGAAAAATCTTCTTTAGCCAATTGATAAATCTCAAACAAAAGGGTTCAATGGAGGAGCACATTGAGGACTTCCAAAAATTGAATACAAGGGTAACTGATATTCCAAAGGAACACAAGATTGATGTATTCATAGGGAATTTAAAGGATAACATCCAACATGAATTTCTCCTTTGGAAACCTGATTCATTGGAGAAGGCATTCAGGTTGGCAAGAAAAATTGAAAGTAAATTATGGGGAAAAGGAAGCCTACCACTTAAAAATATAAAGATGGAAGTGTTGCTACTCCTAGACTTCCACAACCTACAAGGTTGAAACCACAACAATTGGAAGAAAAAATAGCAAAAGGGCTTGGCTATAGTCACTAGAAAATTTGGCAAAATTTCTGACGGCCAATTCTTCGCTATTCCGACACATAGTTGTCGCAAGAGAGATAGTTCGAGGGCGGGAAAAACATGGTTTTCCATACCATCGCAGTTCTGACGCACTTAAAAAGTGTCGCACTATCGACACTTTTTCCATCGCTTCCAAACAAGCGTCGCTCTTCCGACGTTTCCCAAACCGTCATGCTTCCGACGTTTGTAAAATGTCGCACTTCCGACGAAATGTGGCCCGACGTTTTGAACATCACTCTTCCGACGTTTGTAAATTTTCGCAATTCTGACGAAATGTGGTCCGAATTTTTGAACGTCACTCTTCTGACGTTTGCAAACTATCGCAATTTCGACGCAATGTGGTCCGACGTTTTGGACGTCGCTCTTTCGACATTTGTAAACTGTCGCAATTCTGACGAAATGTGGTCTGACGTTTTGAACGTCGCTCTTCCGACGTTTGTAAACTGTCGCAATTTCGACGAAATGTGGTCCGACGTAATGAACGCCGCTCGTCCAACGTTTTTATATTTTCGCTCTTCCGAGTTTTTTAAGTTGTCGCAATTCCGACGCTTACAAAGTGTTGGTATTCCGACGGCGGGTTCAATTTAAAAAAAAAAAATGAAACTTTAAAAGAGGAAAAATGCTATTTTGAATATATGATATGAAGTAAAATAGTCCACGAAGTCATTACGTTTTCACATATGAATATTGGAACCCAAATATCCATCCAGAAAATTGGAAGTCCCACCCCAGACAATGATAGAAAAATACCCCATGTCACATATAGGGACATGATATAAAACCCAGTAACGGTCCACATGGAGATTATCAACAATCTAAGAAAGCATCCAAATATGCCCGAGGCATCTATAAGAAAGTGAAATAGCAGTATGTAGAATAGTAAAGCAACAGATAGAGTACCGACGTCCATTGTTCCAAATACAAATTAAAGTACCCAAAACCCTGCAACAGAGAAAAAATCTAATCATGTGAGGAGTGTGATATGTCCAAAATATAAAAAGACCATCAGACCATATCAATAAACCAGCAACATAGACCAGCATCGCTAGTTTTGAAGGCAGAGTGATAAACATTAATCATTTTTTTTTCACAAGAGAAAAAAACGTTGTTTTGAATATATTATATGAAGTAAAATAGTCCATGAAGTCATTACATTTTCACATCTGAAGATTGGAACCCAAATATCCATCTAGAAAAGTGGAAGTCCCACCCCAGACAATGATAGAAAAACACCCCATGTCACATACAACGACTTGATATAAAACCCAGTAACGGTCCACATGGAGATTATCGACAATCTGAGAAAGCATCCAAATATGCCCGAGGCATCTATAAGAAAGTGAAATAGCAGTATGTAGAATAGTAAAGCAACAGATAGAGTACCAACATCCATTGTTCCAAATACAAATTAAAGTACCCAAAATCCTTGAACAGAGAAAAACGCTAATCATGTGAGGAGTGTGATATGTCCAAAATATAAAAAGACCATCAGACCATATCAATAAACCAGCAACATAGACCAACATCGCTAGTTTTGAAGGCAGAGTGATAAACAATCATTTTTTTTTCACAAGAGAAAAAAATGTTGTTTTGAATATATTATATGAAGTAAAACAGTCCATGAAGTCATTACATTTTCACATCTGAAGATTGGAACCCAAATATCCATCCAGAAAAGTGGAAGTACCACCCCAAACAATGATAGAAAAATACCCCATGTCACATACAGGGACATGATATAAAACCCAGTAACGGTCCACATGGAGATTATCGACAATCTGAGAAAGCATCCAAATATGCCCAAGGCATCTATAAGAAATTGAAATAGCAGTATGTAGAATAGTAAAGCAACAGATAGAGTACCGACGTCCATTGTTCCAAATACAAATTAAAGTACCCAAAATCCTTGAACAAAGAAAAATGCTAATCATGTGAGGAGTGTGATATGTCCAAAATATAAAAAGACCATCAGACCATATCAATAAACCAGCAACATAGACCAGCATCGCTAGTTTTGAAGGCAAAATGATAAACATTAATCATTTTTTTTTCAGAAGAGAAAAAACGCTATTTTGAATATATTATATGAAGTAAAACAGTCCATGAATTCATTACATTTTCACATCTGAAGATTGGAACCCAAATATCCATCCAGAAAATTGGAAGTCCCACCCCAGACAATGATAGAAAAATACCCCATGTCACATACAGGGACATGATATAAAACCCAGTAACGGTCCACATGGAGATTATCGACAAATCTGAGAAAGCATCGAAATATGCCCGAGGCATCTATAAGAAAGTGAAATAGCAGTATGTAGAATAGTAAAGCAACAGATAGAGTACCAACGTCCATTGTTCCAAATACAAATTAAAGTACCCAAAATCCTGCAACAGAGAAAAACGCTAATCATGTGAGGAGTGTGATATGTCCAAAATATAAAAAGACCATCAGACCATATCAATAAACCGGCAACATAGACCAGCATCGCTAGTTTTGAAGGCAGAGTGATAAACATTAATCATTTTTTTTTCACAAGAGAAAAAACGTTGTTTTGAATATATTATATGAAGTAAAACCATCCATGAAAATAGTATCATAAAGCGGATACAGGAAATGTGCAGAGACATGTACTGTTGATATATGCCTCACACAAAAACATTGCCCAGACTCATGGCAAATTTGTCATCAAAAAATCAAAAAATTAAGAAGACTTCCCTCATACGGGGAAACCAGTCTTGAACGTTTACAGAATTCAAAAATATTACAGAGGTCCAGCACAGTAATATAATCTAAAAGCAGCCCAATTAAGTGGGCTGCGAAGCAAGAAAAACAAATTAACCAAACTACTCCTCCGATGGTTCCTCCCTGATTCGGCACCATCCTTCGGAAGGTCCAGGATTGCTAGGTGCTACCTCCACATTCATGCCACGACTCCCCTCTTGAAGGCCTGAATGCTAGCCGGATTTTTCCGAGCTCAGACCCGCCGGATGGGTGCATTCTTCCTCCGTTTGGGCCTCCTTGTGGAAAACCACAGTGACTGAAGCTATGATTCGTGGGCGGTTGAGAGAGAAATTAAAGGAAAATTGCGCAGTGCGCGTCGTGGGAGAAGGTGAACTAGCGGTGGGGAAACGAGGAGCAGGGGAATCCATACGGTGGCCAGATCCTACAACCCGACCCCACCCACTCCTAGTATTTGGATAGCGACCTGCATAATCACTGGACTGGCCGGAAGACAACTCGGTTGAGGGGCTGGAGGGAGTGCGCAGGAGTTGACCTCTAGTGCTCCCCCTGCGGCAACGCATCCTTTGACGCACGCGAGGCATGGGTGTAGTCTCACTAGCAGTGGGCACAAGAGGAGACGGAGAAGCAGAATTCCAAGAAACAGAGGAAGACAGACAAGGACCAGACCGAGAGAAATGAAGATATGCAGCAAGGTCTATGCATCAGTTCAGCTGGCCACTTCTCCTTCTCGTCACAGTGAGCAGGCAGTGTAACCCAGCAACCGGCTCGTCTGAAAAACCATAGCGAAATGCCATTTTATCGACCCGACTGCAATGCAATCGAAGGATGCCCGTCATAATTAATCTCTGATCATTAATGAGAGCCGAAGGCCGGATCATATTGGAGCATGCGGAATCGCTAACAGGAGTGGAGGTCCGATCTTGAACAATGTTAAAACTTAATGCGATTAGATGTGAAAACCTTGGAACTTAATTGAACAGCGTTAAAACTTAATGCGATTGATATGAAATTGCCACATCCATGTCCCATCACCTTAAACGCCATCGAATGCACCCGCAGCCGGGAGCAGGGCAAGTTCTGATTGAGGACACGTGGCAGAAATTGATTGGAGTGGATCTTTGTTTGGGCCGCTCGCACAGTGGAAATACGGACCCGAAAAATATTAGGACGAATTTGATAAGAAATTTGCGTCACAACTCTCCCTTCGTACGCCAGCCCAACTTTGGACCCGAAAAAGATTAGGGCAGAATTCATTTGGTTTTCGCGTCACAAAATTGGCCGATGTCAGCAGGCTATTTTGGAACGTGAATTTGGTTTGAATTATGGTTTATCGCTGTTTGAAGTCCAGCGGGCTCGACTTAAGAAAAATTTTGTTTGATCCCATCTTATAAAATTTGTGTTGGTTTTCTTTGATAATACACATATTTATAATAAATCATGGGAATACCACACTAAACATGTGGAAAAGTTATATAAATTATTGATAACAATCATTTTTATGTAAAAATATCCAAATGTGCTTTTGGGAAATAAGAATTCGAGTATTTGGTTCATATTGTTTTAAAGGAAGGAGTGAAGTTTGAGCCTCAAAAGATGCAAGCTATTACAAAATGACCTATTCCTAAGAAAATCAAGGTTCCTAGAAGATTTTTTAGACTTACATGATATTATTGATCATTTGTTAAGAATTATGCATGCATTTCAAGTCCACTCACATATCTTTTGAAGAAAATATCATTTATATGGAATGATGAGGCTACTTTGGCATTCTCTCTTTTAATGGATGCCATGTCTTCTACACCAACATCGGTTGCACCTACTTTTGGTAAAACATTCATAGTAGAGTGTGAGGCACTAGGACAAGAAATTTACGTAACATTAACACAATAAGGGATATCATTGGCTTTTAAAAGCAAGGAATTCAAAGAAAATATTTGGTGAAATCTATGTATGAAAAATAAATGGAAGAAATATTACATGCAATAAAAAATGGGGATAGTATATCATTGGGAGGTACTTTAAAGTCATGATATACCATGATAGCATAAAGTATTTTTTGAAGCTATGATTTTCATTAGAAGATTAACAAAAATGAGGAGAAAAAATGCAAAGTTTTAATTTTGAGATAATCTGCAAAAAGGGTAAGGAAATTTTAGTACATGATGCTCTTTCTAAAATAGAAGAGGCCTCAAATTTATATCCAATTACATTTTCTATTCCTAGGTGGCTAGAAGAAGCTTGTCATAATGGAAAAATGACAATAGTACTAAACAAAAACTAAAATTTATAAAGGATGGGATGAACTCTATGGAGCATTGGGAGTGAAAGAGAGATATAATTTGGTGCAAATGTAGAATATTTTTATGCACGCAAGAATATTTGAATAAACAAATATTAAGGGAGTCCCATGTCTCTCTGATGGTAGGACGCAAGGTTCCTTAAAACATCTCAAAGGATCAAAAAATATATTTTTGGAAGGAATGAAGAAAGATATTCAAAATTTTGTAAGAGAAGGTCAAGTTTGCATAATAAATAAAAGAGAGATAGTAAAATCTCTAGGGTTACTTCAACCATTCCACATACATATTCAAATACTAGAAGATATATCAATAGACTTTATTACAGGGTTACTAAAATATAAAGGTAAGTATTACATTTTTGTGGTCATTTATATAGACAAATTTTGTAGATTTTTTTTTGTAGAACTCAAAGTACATAAACAAAAAGCCAAGTGGTAGAAGTGTCCGTGAAAGAAATTCATAGTCTTCATGGTTTTCCTAAAGTAATAGTAACAAGAAACTTTTGGAAATAATTATTTAATATGAGTGGAGAAACACTAGCTACCATGAGTTCTACATATCAAACACAATCAAATGATCAAACAAAAATAGTTAAATAGAACTTCCAAAATTAGATGAAGAATGAAAGTTGATTCTTGAACCACAAAAAGTTATAGATAAACATTTTGTATCTCTTTGACATATAACCATTATGAAGTACCTAATCAAGTGGAAGAATATTCCTCTAAAATAAGGTACATGGTAAAATGATCAATTCGTGATGAAATACCCATGGCTAAAGGGTTCGTTTGAAGTTTTGACAAAGGTTTTGTTATATGTTTTATATAATGCGCGGCGGAATAGTTTTATTGTTTGTTAAGGTCCCACACAGTGATCAAATTTGAAGGGCAAGTCTGAATTTCAATTAGAAGGGCATATATCTATGTCGCCCTTCCATAATGAAAAGCTTTAAAAAAAAAACTTTTCAATTGACCACAATAAATTATTTTTACATTTCATTTTCAGAAAGACAAAACCATCAATCTTTATATTAATAAAAGACTGTTATATAAGAATTTGGATACATACCATCGGGATATAGGAGATTCTTATGTGTTAGATTGTGTAATGCAATTTTGACTTTGTCTCACAAGGAGCAGCAACATGGAGGTCTGGATTTTTCTTATAGAACTTTTTTATTATTATTTGAAACATTGTTTATAGATATGAATACAACAATGAAATTATGAGCATGGTGGAAAATTATTCAAGCTCATGATGCCAAACCATGATGATGTAAGTTTGGAATTTAACAAGACCACACACTATTTGTCTTTAACATGTAAAAATGTTAAATACAACATTGGCCATGATGATCTTAATCCAGTACTATCGACAAAAAGTTACCTTTACACCCTCACTTATTAAACCCCGTGCTGTTGAATTTTAACTTCAACTGCTGCAGCAGAAGGATGGATGTAGCAGCAACATTTTTTTTTGGAGGTTGCTTGCATGCCATCCAGAAATTTAATTCAACATTTAAAATTCCTGCAAGTTTTTTTTGTAGACGGCCGCAGCCATATTTCTGTACAGGATTGTATTTAAACACAACAACCAACATTAACGCAATTCACCAACCAGAAATTAAACAAATAGAAATTTACCCCCCAGTTTTGTAAATTCAAAAGGAGGACACGTGGAGCATTAATATTGGATCGCATGAAATTGAAGGGAATCTGAAAACCTGAAAACCGGACCCGAATTTTTTATAAGGCACATTGAATTGAGAATTCGCGTTACAAATTAGGCAGACGTCAGCATCCCATTTTGGAACGCGAATTTGGTTTGAAATTCAATCTATTCAGACTTTTGAAGTCCGACGAAAAGGGTTCTTTAATGTTTTGATAGTTTAATTTTATGTATGCTTTAATATATACATATGTTTTAAACATATGTTATATATATATCATATGCGAAATGAAAGGTGGGCCATAGAATTTAGTTTTAATTTTATTTTTTTAAAAAGATGGTTTATTATAATATGTTTTACATGTTACGGCATATAAAAATAAAAAGGACGAAAAAGCTTGGTAGTTTTTTTTATAGACAGTACGTAAATTTTTTATTACACAGCAGTGTGTAAAAAGTGAAAGACTGAGTGTAACTTTTTAAGTGTGTATGCACAGCAGTGCGAAAGGGAAAAACACAGCAGAGTGTTTTAGAGACAGAGAATGTTTGTTTTGAACAGACAGTGAGTTGGTTTTATGCACTGCGTTTTGTAGCAGTCATAATTTTGTAATCCCTCTCAGTGAGGAAGAAGTGTAATAGTTTTTTTTGAGTTATTGAAGGGAATAGAAGTTTGTTTTCAAAGTATTGAAACTTTGTCTCCTGTCAAAGAAATTTTATTTTCTCTGTGTTAGAGGAAGGGAGATTTATTCTCCATTCATTGTTCCGGAATTTTTCAATATTCCAACATGTGCAAGAACAACAGATGTTGTGGTTCCATCCCCAGCTAAATCATTTGTCTTTGTCGCAGCTTGCCTTACCAACTTGGCCCCAATATTTTCAATTGGGTCCTCTAATTCAACCAATAAAAAGGCCAAAACCATAGCATTGAGATACATTTCATTACACTGTCAATAACAATAAAATTTGACTCAGCCATAACACTTTCCTTTTATTGTTGTGAAAAGCTTTATGCATTACTCTAATGTGGCTAGTCCATAGGCCAAGTAGACCACTGGGTAACAAATATGTTTCCTTTCACCTTTGAGTTTTCAAAGTATGCCTACCAAATCTAAGACATTTAAGAGGGGGAACTAATACAACGTTAAAAAGAAAACCAGAGCACACATCTACAAATTACCTCCTTAGCTACCGTCACACCATCATTAACTATTTTCGGAGAACCATGCTTGCTCTCCAAGACAACATTTTTCCCTTCGCCCCAAGGGTGACTCCAACAAGATCAGCAAGTTTGTTCACACCGCCTGCAAGACAAATTGACAATGCTTTCAGTAAGTGTGCAATTGAATGCCATACCATATTCCAAAACAACCCTCCATGAAAAATTAAAATAACACATTAAAATCGAATATAAGTGGACAGGGAAAGATCCACCGCAGTGAAGTTTCACGCGCAGGTGACCTTCCTTAAACATAATTTTTCTCTAACCTGCATTTTTTTTTCAATTTGTTAACTTGTCAAGTACAACTCCTTTCCATAGCTCTTGTATTAACTACCTTCTCCCTCGTCACGTAACTGCAGAGTCCCTCTTCATCTTGAGCGACAGCTGAAATGGGTGAAAAACCGAAAGAGAAGACAATTCAATATAATTATCAAACATTGCGCCCAACTTCTTCCCCTTTCCATTGTTACCCAATGAGGTAGATGTGGCAATTGCTGTCATACTGCCCAAAGTAGAGGCCATCTTCTCTTATGCTGAATATAGAATTACAAGATCTTCATATTAGTATGAACCTTAAAAAACATGACTCCCATTGCTAAAAACCACTTTTAAGTTGTAACAGGCAAACTAAACAACTATCGCAACTTTTGTCAACTTCTGGAGCATTAAGAGAGAAACAACCAAAGAGAAATACAACCACAATCCTCATTTTAATGAGACCGGACTATATATTTGCATTAAGATAATAGAAAGAAATCACGACTATATTAAGGCCAGCACAAAACAATCTTTAACCAATGTCTCTCGCGACCTTCAAGTTGCCATGCTAGAGGTTGCATATTTTTAATTTAAATTCTTCACCTCTCGTGCCCATATATGAATGCATCCAATGGGATATCTACATCAAATTCTCCTTTATATCCCCAAAAACAAATTCCCTACTACAAGAGCACCAATATTGATGGATCACCCCACACCATCCCACCCACTAGAAACGGTGAAAAAGGAAACTCGAGAAAACTTTTGAAATATCTCAAGATGACTATATGGGTGGTTCTTATGAATCAACCAACCATTCAGAGCATGCTCATCAATCCAAACCATGAGTATTATGTGACGATATTCAAGCAGGCACTGAATCGGATTTCTGAAGCTATGTTAGAGAAACCCTAAACTCTCACCGAAAATAGGTGAAATGTGGCACCACTTAGAGATTGACATGTGCCAATTGGTACAAGTGGTAGAAAATTGGCATGCTCAAACAACGAGGTGATGCAGGAATGACATGAGGGAGAAAATATCAGAAAATCCCCAAATCTGGAGAACTAAAGCTCATCACCAACCCGAGATTGACAACTTTACATGATGTAACCTATGAAATCGTAAATGGAGAAATCATAGTAACAATAAAGTAACCTATGTAACAATAAATTCGGATTCATCCTGGGAATGGTAATGGGAGAAATCATAGTGAACAACAGGAAACATGCAGAGTTGCTTAGAATCAAATAGATGAAAAAACACATACAAAAAACATAGATAATAATCATGAACAAGATTAATATTGAATTATGAACTGTAAAGGAACTTACAAAATGTGACATTACAAACCTGGTCAAGCGCACAAGCAAAAATATCCTGGACATGACCCTAGTTGACAAGTTGTATTGCTCATGATGCAAGAGGATTTGTACCTGCACTGCCAAGTCAATCAAATCCATCATTATCTATACAATAAATACAAGTAATTGATGTAGTATTTTTTACTCTAAGATGCATTCTTATGATAATGTTAGAACATATGTTGAAAATTTCAAAACATCCCTGAATAAGCTCCTCTTCGTTTCAAGAAAAATTTATTGGAGTCGCATGAACTTGGAACAAGCCTCCCACGATCTGAAAGAGTAGCAACTAAGTCAACGGTGACTTTTTTGTTGCTACGCTGGATCGAGGGAGGTTTGCTCCAAGATTAAATCGCTCCAATAAATTATTCTCTACTAAACAGGGCCAACCACGTGAAGGTGGAAGCTCTTATGGCCCCTCCCCCCCCGCCTCACATCACTCTCAATTCCCCAATACCCAATCTATATTTCATTTTTTACTTTCATGAGCATAAAAGAAAATATTCAATAACTAATAAAAAAAAAATTCAACAAAAAGTACGCAAGGAAACATTGCAATTAATGCTTGACATAAAATAGTATGATAAATGAGTTTTTTATATAACGCAAAAAACGTTCCAAGTATGGTAACGTTTGTCTTATAATAATACAATATTTTACATTATCAAATTTTCTTTTTCTTCTTCCTATTTATAAAGCTCCTAATTACATCATCAATATCATCATGCTATGCTCCTGTTTCGTGCCTTTCGACCCGCATTGCTAACCTAGTTGCGTAGTTATGCGTATTCTATTTACGACAAAGAGTTATTCGTCATTTTTCATGCATTGGTCAAATTATGGTAGTTTTTTTATTGGCAGTAGATTTCGGGTGAATACCAACAACCATAGTCTCCAACATCTTTCTGAGAAGGAGAAACAACTGTAGAAGAGGAAAAAATGGTGGATTAGTACAATGCAAGACTATGAGTTCAACATTGTGTATGGAGAGGGCCATGAGACAGCAGATGCACTATCATGGAGATCAACAACGCTACCAATGAGGGACATTGATGATTTTGTGGATCAGTTATTATTTGATAATTCCGATGATCACTTAACTTATGAAGCATTGGATGGGAAGATGGTAGATGATAGACATCATGTAATGGATAGCATCTTCCATTATCAAGACATGGCCTTCTTGATGAGCACCTCACAACTCAAAGAGAAGTTTCTGCATGCATCATATTCATAACCTCATAGGTTCTACTAGGCAATCAAAAAGAGGTTCTCATGGATAAACCTAAAGGAAGATGCACTTCGACATATCGCGGAGTGAAAATATTGTGATCAGATTGTGGAGGATGCTATTTTTGACATTGATCCGCTGTCGAGGTATGCACATTTGTTCGACATTTTCACACAATACATATCTTCACCCATTACCAGATTATCTTTTTGGGATGTCTTCATGCTTCATGGTCTTCCAAGGCCATAGAAAGTGATGGGGATAGTTATTGTATGAGCAGGTTTTGACGAGAGCTTCTCCATTGGGTGGATACTGAGCTGGTGCATGATATGAGTCATCACCCACAGTTGGATGGATGGATGGAGATGATGAGCAAGTTACTGAAAAGCTACTTGCAGATCTATGACATGGGGAAGTAGGAAGCATGGTTGTGCTAGCTGCTCTTGGGTGAGTATGGTTACCACCCGACATTTCACATTTTTATGTTCCATGCCTTTCACAGTATTGAGGTGATGCAACAATGGGAGGCATGGCTGCGCTAGATACTCTTGGGAGAGTATGGTCAAGACATTGAATTTTATATGTCCATTGGTATATCACTATTTCCTACTTTGTACAGTAGTGATGAGATGCAGTAGTTGGAGGCATGCTTGCATTGGTTACTCTTGGGAGAGTATGGCCACCATATGACATTCCACATGTCAATTGGGATGTCACTATTTTATACTAGGCATGATGATGTATTGTAGCAGTAGAAGGCCTTTTTCCATTGGCTTCTCCTGAGGGAGTATGGATACCATACTTGTTATGATGATGATGTGATGTGGCAACAAGAGGCATTGTTGCGGTTGATTCTCTTGAGAGAGTATGGCTACCATATTTGGTATGATGATGATGTGGTATGGCAGCAAGAGGCATTGCTGTGGTGGCTGTTATTGGGAGATTATGGTTCGACATTTCACATGTCAAGCCATATGTCTGTATTTTGTACTTTTCACAGTGTTGAGTTGATTCTTAGAGAAAGCAATGCCAACAGAGCCAAGGATTGGAGCATGGAGAGACACAACCTACTCCATGTAGCATGGGTTGGAGAGATAGTTTATGAGTCGGGACTTTCCACTTGGGGAAGGAACTACTACACTTCATATATATCATGTAGAGAAGAGGCTCTGGGACAGTAGATGGCTTCCACTTGGGGACTCATTGATGAGGATAGGCATCTAGCTACACAGATGGAGGCCATTATAGACATTCTAGAGAGGCAACTATGGGGTCGGGCATTCATAACAGATTGGAGCATATGGGTAAACCTTCCATATGAGGATTCCACTAGGGAGGGGGATGGATTTCTTGAGCATCTACTTTTGCAATTGCTTGAGGAAAAGCAACATTTTGGTGGGGAGGACTATAATATTCCAAATTTTCCATCAATTGATTGGAATATTAGAGTTCTTAATTTTCTTATTAAGTAAATAAAAGGGTGGAGGGACCCATAAACCCAGTAGATGAATAAAATCCACTTCTTTAGTGTGAATGTGGGTTGATTGAGTAGTGGAGTAGTATTATGGAGTAGTGGAGTAGCATAATAATGAAGAAAGAGAGGACATCATAGAGAAATAATGAGGAAGATGATGGAGATATTGGAGGAATAAATACAAGATCATGGATAAATACTGATGAAGTGATGGAGGAAGTGGTGCATTAAATGCAAACATGATGGAGGAAGTGGACAGTAATTGCAGCAGTGATGGAGATCATGGAGAACAATGCAGTCTTTATGGATGCTAGTGGCCACATGTGCAACATAGTTATGACGTGGGCCAAGGATAGGGAAGGCTCACAACCATAAAAGGAAGATGAGGACAACAAAGGAAGGGCAGTTTGTATTTTTATTGTTGAGTTTCATAAGACATTCTTTGCATGCTTCAGCTGTTTAACTAAGTCTATTGTGTTGTTTAACACCAAGTGTTCCCGAGCGGGAATCCCACCCTTAACCACGGGGGAATTCGAGTGCCTACTTTTGGAATTTTTTCTTTCAGAAATCATTCATCATCCGGAAATAGTGCCACATTCAGCCCCTCTCTTCAACACTTCCAGCTACAGGAATTACACATTCCTGGACTAGGGTTTGAGAGGTGGAAGGTAGTTCTTAGTTTTTCAGCTGGGAAATCTGTGGAGGGATAAATCCTTCACCTTATGGATCCATTGCAGTATTCTGAGAGAATAATTTTGACATTTGGGATTAGGCCATCATTCTAATCCTCTATGCAGCAGGAATTCTTGCAGAAATTACACTTTCTAGCAATGTAGTTTGAGAGGAGGAAGGAAGTTCCAAGCATCTTAGCTTGGCATCTTGTGAGGGATCAAACCCTCACTTGGTGAGATAATTTCCATAAGTTTTGATAAGAATTGCATCATTGAGAAGCAGGCTACAATATCGACCTTGTTGACAATGCAACCACTTCCAACAGTTGTGCAGTTCAGTAGCTGCAACCGGAGAGGAGGAGCTAGAACTCAAGCTTTCAACATGGGAATCAGGAGAAGGGACCAAACCTTCATGCATTGAGTGGATTGGGTTCTATTGAAGTAGCTAGATCACCATTTCAGCCACATATCAATAGTGTTGGCTTGATGGGTCCTGACCCAGGTTCGGTGTGCAAGGTTTTCCAAGAAACCCCTATACTACTGGACTTTTCGGCAACGACCTGCTTGCACAGGTCATAGTCTCACCCGAAGTAGTATGGGTGGGTGCTAGAACCAGGTTTTCACACCTTGAGAAAGTAAGGGTAAGACAAGCAGGGCTACATTCTGTTCAGATTACCTCGTCTCTGCGCAGGGTTAAATATGTATCTAATTGCATCCACGTGCACTAGATCTATAATTATATGCTTTCCATAACATCAACAAAACAGTACATAACCCGAACAGAACATATCTAGATTTACTTCAATATACATAATTTCACAGCATGATATAACTAGAGCAGAATAGATCTAATTATTCAAAACACAGACCTTCACAGCGCAAGGACAGAAAATGCATAACACAGTAACTATCAGAAATTCATTCAATAGTACTCACAGATTCAAATATGATAATCCCGCATATTCATTCATTCATCACCCTTACAATTCCCTTCCCAACCTGCGCACATAGTAGCAGGGTCTGCACACAACTGGACTAGGATCTCCGCACACACAGCTAGCAGGAGTCTGTTCCCCAAAACCCAAACAGTTCTCTTACAGAACAGATCGCATCAATAGCTCATCAAATCTAACCTCTTACAATATGAAATGCCTCTCTATTTATAACAATCTAGCTTTAAAATTCCTATGGTTCGCAACCCATGGTTTTTGGACCCCAAGTTTACCCTTTGACCCCATTACAATGCTTTCGGGGCTTTGACCCACCCCAAAACCCCTCCGCTATACTAAATATAACCAAAATAACCAAAATGGTCTGGTTTTGTAGCTTGTTATGAGACCTCGTTCCAACAGTCCCCCAACACAATCTTGTGACTCGTCCCGAGTCACTCCACTGGTGCATCACTGACTTGTGTTCTCAGAGTATTCAAAGAGCGGGCAAGCGGAGGGAGTATCTCCTGGCATTGAGACGCAATTTCCTGTGCGAGAATGACCATCTTTTTGGAAGGTGGATCGTCAGTAGCTGGGGTAACACTTGCTAATAACTGATTAAGGCACTTATTGGCGTCATTAATGTCATGCGTTAACTGGAGGGCCAAAGTATTCCAAGGCTTCAGGCGTTCTGTGACAGTGTGTTGTTTCTGTTGAAGCTTCGCAATCTCATCCTCGAGGTCATTTCTAGTTTTCAATCATGTGAAGCGTTGGGCCGGTACCAAAGTAAACAACGTAGCACTGATTTCATCCACAACCTTCTCATGATGGCATAATTCCTGATTGATTTCTTGAAGAATGGGGTCACGCTGGACCCAGGACCAAAGTTGTATTGCTGATTCCATCAGAGCGGTACCTTGATCTATTTTTCCCTTGATCGTTGTAGTGGCTTCTGTGATAAGTGTAGTATGCTGGGCATGGGCTTCTAGCAGGGTGCCAGGCTACAGTCTGTACTGCGAAACCTCCAGGCGGGAGACTTTGAGAGCAACCACCAGTTTTTCCACTTTACTTCTAGGTGGGTCCTTAGCCATGATTCCCTCGGTGAATTCTGCGCATAGCTGGTGGATGGCAGCCTCCAGCTCCGCCTGTTGTGACCGAGCCTAAACCACTGCCTGAGTCTCCCGGGCCAGGGTGTTCTAGGCGTCTGCAAGCCATTGGTTGGTGGCTTGAGCATGATCGTTAATTTCTTGGGAGACACTGTGAAGGAGAGACTCCAAGGCTGCGGGGGTCAACTGATCGAGGGCTAGCTAAATTTTGGTGCCATCCGGGAGCTACATCCCGATTAGGGCACTGGTAGGGATGTTCTAGAGTCGACCTGTTGTCCTGACCTGTGTCGAACTGTTATTGATTGGCAGAGGTGGTGCTTGTCTGGCCTGGGGTGCATATGGATGCATGTTGATTTTGAGGGTGCAGAGGTCTTCCTGAAGAGATGTAACCCCAGCTTCCCACTGAGCCCGGATAAGTGCCCATTGATCCTCGGTTGCCAGAGTGACCGCATCTATGATTTGTTCCAAATTCCCCCTGTTAATGTGACTGTCATGTCATAGTGCTCGCTCTGAGCTTGTTGCTTCATTCTTTTTCAGGGACCTAACGTCGGTGGCCCTGTTCTCTTAGTACCGGGAGGAGGAGGGGAAGTGGTAGTAGCTGCTAGGTTTGAGGCTGTGTTGGACTGCTGTAGCGGTTTATCTTTGGAGCCAGTTGTAACTGCTGTTGGGGTACCAGAGAGGCCTTTTTTCCACTCGTGGGGCCATAGGGAAATTAGTAGATCAATTTCCTCATCTTGTACCTTATATGCTAGCTCTTTCCAGGCCTGATTGGTGAGACTGCGAATCCGGACTTGATGCATAGTGATTTGAAATGCTGCGATATGCTTGTATTTGTCGTATATTGTTGGGGATAATTGGGGTCAGGATTTTATGGCAGTGGAGACACTACTCTTGAAAAGGACCCAAAAGATCTTATTATCCTCAATGCGTTGTTTATTCTTAGAGTCCCATAGGTGGGCATACCGAGCACCTTCGCACATCCTAGTGGTGAGCTCGGGGACTACCATCTCGTCTGGTTTGTCCTAGGTGACCAATGCGATGAGAAATAATAGCCATGAGTAGAAGAATGGGGTGCCATGCTCTTGATATTTGCAGACATTAGCGATAAATTCTTCACATAAGTATCGAGCCCAATTAAAAAACTCACCTTTTGCATATTTTCCAACCAGCTAGATGACATAAGCGAGGACAGTCGCTATCTGGCACCTTCACATGAGTTTGCAAGCTAGCAAGCGAGTGCCTAATTGTGTAGCGGGATCGTTGATGGTTTGGATTACAAACCCCCTTTGGTTGCACTGTACCACATAGGTCTTCCGGACATATGATGTGGTAGCAACTTCATACTTCTTCCCCACTTCTACGAGCGGGTGCGGTCCCTGTTTCGGAAGGCCTGTAATTTTTTGGATCAACTCAAAATCAATAGGGATTCTGTCATGAATCCATAAGATGTCATTGTGAATGAGGTCCAGTAGCTGGCATTCCAGTCGATCTGTGATGGTGTAGTGGCCAAATTAGGGCATCTAGAGCAAATTCAACAGTCCAGATCCTACCAAGCTGTAGACCCAGCATTGCGGGACCGTTGTGGTTCCGCCATATTCATGGAGCGTCTCGAAATATAACTCAGGGCTTAATTCGGGGAAGGCGTCCTGGTCCGCCACATTATGGTCATCAAACTTGACTTCATGGAGATGTCCACAGGGATCACCGATGATAGGGACTTTGCCGAGGGTCAGAGGAGTCTGGAGGTAAGTGATCAGGCCATCCAAATTTTTTGGTATCTCCATAGATGGTCTTCGTGGGCGGACAAAGGGGGGTAACCAATTAATTGGTTTAGCGATGATGCCCCTCACAGGCATCTTGGAAATTTGGAGGCTTAGGACATGTTAAGAATTTGGGGGTTGTTTTTCCGCACAGTGGAGTCCTCAACTTTTGAACTTTTTTCCTTGCCTTTCCTTGGCGCTGGTCCGCGGGGGGAACTTCTTCTAGCTCGGCTCATCTTCGGGAATTTCACTTTTCTATTTCGCCGAAGTGGAGGTTTCAGCCATAGTAGTCGGCATTCTTGGACGGAAGATGAATCCAGGCTCTGGTTGATTACTTTTTAATGGAGATGGTTGCTTAGTCAAGAGATGGTCGTTGTGATTGCAACAAAATTCGCTGTTGGATAGCTTCCACGAGATTTTTAAAGTAGGCTGCTTACCTTTGTGAGGCCAACCCCATTTTAAGGAATGGTTGTTGGATACCAGGGGGGGTATCTGACACAGGGCGGGATTCCCCAGGAACGGTAAAATCCCTCCATAACTTGATCGGCCAGTTGTTAAGTACTTGCTCTATTCAACGGTAATTTCTACTTTTTACCTGAGGTTATACTTCCAATAGCTAGATGTCTTATCCCTTGGAGCTCAGGTGTATTAGTTACGCTAGGGTTACTGCTTGGCGACAGTTGTCTGCCTTCCCCCAACACAGGCTTGCTTCCCAAGGGGCTTTTGGTACAAGGCCATAAGACCTGTCGTACATGTCTTATTAAGGCTTTAAGGGGGGTTGATGCTGGAGCCAAAGGTTTATCCCTTAGTCATGCCACCATTGTAAAGGCAGTCTGGCACATAAAATCATTAACCGTGGAAGCTGTATGTGACGTTGGGAACTCTAGTCTTGTGCGTGGATCGTTCAAACCCTTCCTGCAGATGATGAGGCCTAGATCTCCTTCCATCCTTCCCTTAGGGGTTTTAAAGAGGGGTTCCTTTATCATACAAATACATCGCAGTGTGGAGGCTTCCCCTAACCGGTTCTGCCATGCTTCTAGCTCCTAACTGGGATCCTCAATATCTTCCTAGTAGCCTAATACGTCGCCCTGGGGCAAGCTGCCCTTGCCTTGAACTGCCAGCTTGTAGATATATTCCTCCTTTGTTGGTGCAGGCTCTGTATATATTTTATCTTGAGTCCCTTGGCTGCCTACTATCAAGTTTTCCAGTAAAGTCTGCATAGCCCGCAGCGCCTGAGGATTGTGCAACAACCTTATGCATATTTGTAAGAAATTTTTAATATCCTTCGTTGGCTCCATATCTCCTTGGTGTGTGGCTGGCAAACACTTAGCCTCAAATAGGTCCCTTCATGCTTTTATAAATGTTTCCTTGATTTTACCCACATCTAATCCCTCTTGGCTGTCAACAGCCTTGCGGATTAGTGAGTCAGCTTCATCTACTTCCTTAGTTCCCCTAGTTTCTAATCCACTACGTGTTATTATATTGACTTTTGCCTCTTGACCTTGGACCCTGTGCTTCTTCTGCGCAGAAAAAAATTTATTTTCCTGTATCCTGGTTTTTAGGGCTGGGCAATCTTCCAGTGCATGGTTCCACTATCTACAATACCTGCAGGACTATCACAGGCAGTCTCTTGAAAAATGTTCCGCGTTCCCACAGTTATAACAGACCATATGGCCTCTACTCTGACGTGCGCTTTCCCTTCGGCTTTTATACCTCTTTTCATGGGGGAAGTCATCCTTACCCGAGGGGGTTGTCGGTGATGTAGGGTCGTCTTTCCTATTTTCCCCTTTGGCGTTGTCCTGTTTTTCATGGCCAACAGATCAAAAATGTTGGTACCATCATTGTTTTGGTGCGAAAATGGGGGTGACTTGCAATCTGGCTGCGCAAATTTCCTCACGCCAGTGCAGAGGCCCCTTTGGGCTCCCTTGTTCTAAGCTATGTGCTCCTGGTGCTGCTGTGTGATCTTGGTCTGTACCAGCCCCTCTTCTATTTCACTGCTGCAGATCCTGGATTTCCCGGTGCATTGCTTCTACTTGTTCCTGGATCCACTGTACCACTAGTGTAGCATCCTGAAGAGGTGTAGCTTCCAATCTCATAGCAGCTACCAAGGCCTTGTCTTGCGAACTAAAATTTTGGTGATTCATGGGCATATGTAGGTGAGGGAGCAGCATGGAAATAAACCACTCCATATGTTGTCTATCATCATACTAAAACCATCCCTCCCTAATTGCCTTCTTTAACCATTGATCCACCTCCCATACTGACTCTGACGTACCTTGTTTGAAGTCTTTTACGTTTGCTACTAGCTAGGAATAAGATTTTGGTTTTTGAAATGGTTGCTCTAGAGAACCCTTAATATCTTGAATGGAGGCGGTTCCATGATGGGAAATGTATTGCATATACCAGTCCAGAGCTCTGTCTTGAAATGCTAACGACAGCTGCTTCCTCTGTCATTTGCCACGTTCTGCGTAGTCCAGACAAAGTCCGCGACGAACCATAATCGGTCCATGTCCTCATCCCCTACCCCCTTGAAGGTGGGTAGTTCCAAGCACACCATCATGGTTCCTTAGGAGTCCCTTTCCAGTCTGCCAACACCCAACTCCTCTCTCAGCTCCCTTCCTGTCCCGGCAACAGAACCATTTGTTGGCTTGAGGGGTCCTGACCCAGGTTTAGTGTGCAAGGTTTGCCAACAAACCCCTATACTACTGGCCCTTTTGGAAGTGACCTGCTTGCGCAGGTCATAGTCTCACCTGAAGTAGTATGGGTGGGTGCTGGAACCAGGTTTTCGCACCCTGAGAAAGGAAGGGTAAGGTAAGCAGGGCTGTGTTCTATTCAGATTACATTGTCTTTGCACAGGGTTAAATATGTATCTAATTGCATCCACGTGCACTAGATCTATAATTATATTATTTCCATAACATAAACACAATAGTACATAACCCAAATAGAGTAGATCTAGATTTACTTCAATATACAGACTTTCACAACATGATATAACCAGAGAAAAATAGATCCAATCATTCAATACACAAACCTTCGTAGTGCAAGGAAAGAAAATTCATAACACAGTAACTATCAACAATTCATTCAATAGTAGTCACAGATTCAGATCTAATAATCCTGCATATTCATTCATTCATCACCCTTACAATTCCATTCCCAACCTGTGCACACAGTAGCAGGGTCCGCAAACAGCTGGACTAGGATCTCCATGCACACAGCCAGCAGGAGTTCGTTCCCCAAAACCCAAACAGATCACTTACACAATAGATCATTTCAATAGCTCATCAAATCTTACCTCTTAGAATTTGAAATGCCTCTCTATTTATAAAAATCTAACTTTAACATTCCTATGCTCTGCAACCCATGGTTTTCGGACCCCTAGTTTACCCTTTAACCCCATTACAATGCTTTTGGGGCTTTTACGCACCCCAAAGCCCCTGTGCTATACTAAATATAAAAAAAATGGTCTGGTTGCATAGCTTGTTAAGAGACCCCGTTCCAACAAACAGTTACCCAGGAGGAGTGTAGTTTGCAACCCAAAAAGGGCTGAAATTCCAAACTCAAAATATGGGGAAACCATTTCTGGGTGTTTATGGGTTTTTCAAGTACAATCCATGGTTAAACTCCTTCATATTTCTGAGAAATATATAAGCCTATCATACATAGATCTTATTCCAAATAATAGTAGTTTCCAACAGCAGTAGCAATCTTTACTTTCCAGTGCTAGTTTTCAGTAGAGTTGTTTCAACCATATTTGGATGGTTTGAGTGCATCCCTTTTTGGAGCATTGCGTAGATTCATTTTCTATTGTTACATATTGGTACGGATCAGCTATTTCTACTCAAATGTATGATGTTATGATGTATTCCCACATTTTCTAGTTATATATGTTTTATTGTTATTTGGAATTGTGCATACGTTCTATATTCCTTTCTTTCCCATTTTGGGATATTACACAACAGTTGTAGCAGTGTTCACTAATCTGTGGAAACAGTGACCGTGTGTGTGGTCGTGACAGTGAGAGGTAGCAGCGGTGGTAGTGTAGCAGTAGTAGAAAAAGTGGCATTGGAGTGTAGTAGTAAAGGTATTTTTCTTTTGTAGTTGAGAATTATCCCTGGTACAAGAGGCAAAATCCTTTTTAGGTAGTATTTGATTCCTTCCGTCATTGCTGGTAAAACCCCTTGGGAAGTCTTTCACTTCCTTCCAAACTTGTCTGGTAAACGTTTTATAGACATCATACATAACAAAGTTCTTAGTTGAGAAAAAATTTTTTTGTAATGATATTATGATGTGATGATGTTGTTTGTTTCTTTTTCTACTTTGAATGTTTAAGTAATTAATCTAACACATTGCGAAAAGTAAAGGGAAATACTAATTCAACCCCCTCCCTATATTTCCAACAATTGATATTAGAGCATGTCCTTCTTAAAGGCTTAACTACTTGAAGGCAAATCCATAGTATATGAGATGGGGAATTCAATGGATAATCATTAAATTGCAACTCTCAAATGCAAACTTGTGGAAGCTGACAATTGGAATGTGTCCAAATATTGCTTTTCTCTTAATGAAATAACCAGGCTGAAAAGAGAAGTTGCATTGCAGAAGAAGCACACACCAGAAAAGGATCACAGAATTGATCACTTCAAAAGTATGATGTAAGTGGAAAATAACAGTGAAAAACATCTTGAAAAAACAACTCAAGAAAAAATAAAAATGGGATGAAGAACTTGGTATAAAAGTAACTTCCTTGAAGAGGGAACTTGAAGAATCCAAAAGAATTGAGGAAACTTTAGGAAGCCAAATAAAGCAGAAGGAAGAGGATTTCAAAAAACATGAATAGAATATGATCATATTGAAAGAAAAATTAGACAAATTGACTCAAAATTTGAGGATCTCACATGTCTTCGATGACATTAACAATTGCAAAAGGTCATCGGTTATCAAGATAGGTCTTGCATATGTTGGTGAGTCGCCATGCTGCTGTGATGAAAAGGAAACACATGAAGAAGATAAGAAAAATGTAGATAAGCCACATGATGAAGAGAATCCAAAAGTCAAATTTCTACATAAGTCAATCAAAATCTAGAAGCTCGAAGACTAATGCCTCAATAAGTCAAGGTGATGCATTCAAGATGCCAAATTAGAAAAGAGAATTCAAAAGTGAAAAGCAACAAAACCTTGGATTTTATCAAGGGAAAGACACCTTCAGTAGATCTTCACCCTATACTCCCTGGTATTTAGGGACATTTAGTGGTTATTTTTATGTATTCTCTAACTATGGACATAGAGATCAATATTTTAGGGGATATAACAAGAGTATTGATAGAATCCCTAGAAGAAGATTTTTTGGAACATAATATAGAGTTCCATATTCTTATGATAGCAAGAGTTAAAACACTTTAACTCCATTATTAAAACACTATGTTGAGTGCTACCTACATCACAAATTTGTTCATTTTGTATGAGAATGTAGAGGTAGCTTAACATGGACCTCACAAAGGCATACATTCACCATTAAATCAAAACATGAAGACAAGACCACTAGGAAAAATGAAAATATCACAATAAATTCACACATAGTTAAAGGTCATGATAAAGTATCACAATAAATTCACACACAGTTAAAGGTCATGATAAAGTAGGAGAAGCATATTGTCAAGGGAGTTGTGCCACATGAGCATGTATCGGAAATTTTGTATCTATTTTATTATGAAATTGCACTTGAAGGATCCATCATTGATAGAAATTTAGAAAATACACATAGATTCAACTGATCTTGTAATATGTTAAAACAAAATACTTGAATCTATTCTACAAATTGAAGAAACCAATTACGATCGCACAATCACATAGACAAGAAAGAGAAAAAATCTCAATCGCATAACACAAAGATGTATTTGGGGAAAGCCTCAGCTAAAAACCCAACTATATTCATATTGCATTAAGTCAAGAATATGCAATAATATAATGATTCTCTGAGGCTTGAGAGATTAATGCACTATCTCTGATAGTCTCACTCTGATCCCAACAAGTTTGGTCCAATACTTAACCAGTTCCTTGCCCCTTTCTAACCTGCCTTGTCCATGCATTCCTGAGGGAATTGAGCCCTTATTAATTAGTAAATTCCCACTAATTGATTGTGAAATGCATCCAAGGCATCCTGATGACCTCATGCATGACCTATAAAATTTTCTATTTATACTATTGATAGTCTATTTCCATTTAACTCCAATCTCAACTAGGTCTTTCTTATAAATGAAATGCCACAACTACTTGGAGTGAATTATCAGTTATCATATTGATCATTGCATGTAAATTAAATCATATTTAATTCACTCGACCTCTGACTAGTTCATCCATAAGTTATAACTAATTGAACTTATTTTAAATCAAATAATTAAGTTCAACAATTTCAACTCAAAATAAAATGCAACTCGACCCCCTACAACATAGAGTGAACTCTACATGCCTCCAGTTTGACTCCCAAATTGAATTGACCGAGCTAAATAAGTCTTCCCAACTCAGTTAGCTCATACAATATTTCATGTGATGTGGAATTACAAGTTCATTTTAATTTAATTAAGGGAAATCAAATTAGAAGCCTCTTCTTGTTGCCAATTTCAACACTCCCCGTCAACAAGAAAGAGATTATCTGTTACCTCGATCGTGCCTCTGTGGAACTCAAATTTTCCTCTTGACAATCCCTTCATCAAGATGTCTACATCCTGCTCCTCCATGGGAATGTACTCTAATGACATAATCCTCCTCTGTACATGATCTATGAGTGTTGATACTAGATATTAATATGCTTGGACCTGTCATGAAAAATTGGATTAATTAAGAGTTTGATGCAACTTTGGTTATCACAATAAATGACCACCAGATCCATATTTCAACCAAAGAATCCAAAATGTATCTTTCTCATCCAGATGGACTCACATGCTCCCTGATTGGCCGCCATGCAATCTGCCTCTGCTGAACTGATTGCAACTGATATTTGTTTCCTACTGTACCAAGAAATTTCTACTGATCCAATTTTGAAGATGTCCCTTGATGTGTTCTTCCTTTAATATGGTCTTCTAGCCTAATATACATCTGTGAAGCCTTGAAGCTTCACTTTCTTTGTCTTCCTGTACAATATCCCAAACTCTCTAGTGCCTTTTAGGTATGTCAATGCATTCTTTCCTATCTTCCAAAAGAGATTGGTAGGCTTTACCGTAGCTTGAATAAGCTAGTTAACCTCATAACATATCTATGGTCATGTGTTAACCAAATATATGAGTGAACCCACAAGATACCTATAGACGACAACATCTACTAGTTCGATTGAAGTAGAATCCTCCTTCCTCTATTTTCTTGCTAGATGAGTCCCCATGGGTTTGTTTTCCCTTCATGTGGAACTTACTTAGAATATCATTGTCATACTTTCCCTGAGATATAAATATCTCCCCATCTCTTTGCCAAATTTCCAATCCCAAGAAATAGCGCAAGAGCCCTATGTCCTTCATCTCAAATTCTCTTGCAAGATCCTTTTTGCAAGACTTGATGAGCTCCTCATCACCTGTCAGTATCAAATCATCGACATAAAGTACAATGATCAAAATCTCACCTCCTACCAAAATATGGTAAAGGTTCACATCTAGTTCACCCTTGGTGAAGCCAAACTCGGTGAAGTAGCTATCGATCCTGGTGTGCCAAGAACGAGGTGCTTATTACTCCCATACAATGCTATCTTGAGTCTGCACACATGTGACTCTCCATCAAAGGTCTCAAAACCTTTCGGCTTCTTAATTTATACTTCTTCCTCAATAACCCCATTGAGGAAAGTTTTCTTTGCATCCATCTGATGTATCTTATCCCATCTGTTAGCCTCCATAATGTCCCAAGGCTGAGAAAGGATATCGACATTCAAACCAATATTTTAGTTTGGTAGCTAGCCATACCAAGCCAGAGAGGGCTCTCTCTATGAAAGTCACAGCCAAAGGGCTTTACTGGAGGAAGAATGGATTTTGGGATAGATGGATCAACTCTAGGGTTTTCAAAGTTGTACGGTTTTTCTTTTGCATCAGGGATAAAAACTAGGTAACTAGGTCAAAGTATCAAAATGTCACAGCTACAAGAGACATGGAGGAGCAAGATAGGTATGTTTTTGTGATGGGCTTAGTAGTTTGTTGGTGTAGTGTACGGTTTGAAAGTGAAAAAATATTTCAATGAGCATTTGCACCATTAATTCATTAAAAAGGAAGGAAGATTACATAAAATGACATTCCCAAACAAAACAGAGCTTTTATGAAAGAATTTTTCTTGTAAAAGTTTTAGGAAAATTACTGAAGAAATCACATATGTAAAGGAGACATGTATATCATATATATAAAACTATAATAGAGAAAATACAACCTCACAAACTCATAGCATGGGAATTCCTAGATAATAGCTGCAACTGGTCCTTTGATTTCATGAATAAAAAGCTGAAGTATAAGCTACAGGTGTTCCACCCTTTGATGTCTAACCATCAAAATGACTAAGAAATCCATACATATAGACAAAAGCCATTTCCCCTCTCTCAGGGGTCTAATATTAGAGTGGAGGAGTATTTCACATGATTTCCTCACCTAAAACCTAAAGACTAGGGTGGTTAACAAAAATCTCCTCATAATAGAAAATTTGATACATTTTTCCATGAGAGGCATTTACAAGCATTAATCCACCTAATTTTCACTCCAACCAACATATTTACCATTTAATACATCATTATAACATCTTAAAAGAGTAATTATTGAAAAAGTTAATCTAGACTGTCAAAACTGAGAAAATAGGCTTCGAGGCAAAAGCGCAACGAATTATTGGAAAAGCACAGTGTGTTAGAAGGAAGAGAAACTATTGTGTAACCAGCTCCAAAAATAGAAGAAAAGAGATATTAACTCCTTAGAAATAAGCCACTTCAAGAAGGAAACCTCCAATACATTACATAAATGAACAATTCTTGGATGATACATTTTACAAAACCTCCTTTCTATATATAGGAGTCCATGGGGCTATAATGTAATCATAGTGGGGCCACAATGTAATCCTAGCCGACCTAACAATAATAATTTAAGGGCACAATAATAACAATATGGGGGTTACAAGGGTACAATAATAACAATAAGGGGGTTACACTAACAACAATAACAGACTATACTAGTAATATAGGGACCTGACATGCCCCTCTCCTTCAAAAAAGTGTTGTCCTCAATTGTTGAGTAGCTCTGGGTGCTTCTGTATAAAATTCTCATCCTCCCATGTAGAATCTTTAGGGGGTAAGTTCTTCCACTTGATGAGATACTTTGAAATTGATCGATTCCATAGTTGTCGAGTTCTTGTTTCTGTGACCGCTTCAGGTTCCAATATGATTTTTACTTCCTCATCAAGTTCTGGCAATATTGTTTGAACTAGAAGATTTTCACCTATAACCTTCTTTAAGCATGAAACATGGAAAACTGGATGCACTCGTGAAGAAGCAGGAAGCTCCAATTTGTATACCATAGTACCAATCTTTTGCAACACCTTGTAAGGACCATAGTACTTTGGCGATAATTTATTATCCTTCTTTGCTTGCTTGAGGGACATTTGTTTGTATGGTTGTAGCCGTAAAAATACCCAATCTCCTACATCACAACTTCTCTCGCTACGATGTTGATCTGCCTGTTGTTTCATTCGATTTTGTGCCAAATTCAGGTTATCCTTTAAGAGTTGGAGAACTTCTTGCTGATGCTCGATGTGATCTTCCACTGCTTGAACCTTCGAATTTTCTCTTAAATACGATGTGGTGGATGGTGGATGATATCCATAAAGTGCCATAAATGGGGTCATTTTTGCTGCAGTATGGAAGGAAGTGTTATACCACCATTCAGCAAGAGGTAACCACTTGACCCATTGTGTTTGTTTATCAGATACAAAACAACGAAGATATCCTTCCAAACATTTATTTACTATCTCAATTTGACCATCGGATTGAGGATGATAAGATGAGCTATGAGCTAATTGAGTACCCAAACAAGAAAATAACTCCGTCCAAAAATTTCCAGTAAAAATGGGATCTCTGTCGCTCACAATAACACTTGGGCTTCCATGTAGCTTTTGAATTCTATCCATAAATGTAGTAGCAACTGTACTTGCTTTAAATGGATGAGATAATGCACAAAAGTGTGCATACTTGGTAAGTCTATCAACTACCACTATGATGACACTCTTTCCTTCGGACTTAGGTAAACCTGTGATAAAATCCATTGAAATCTCCTCCCAACGTTGACTTGGAATGGATAAAGGTTGTAGAAGTCCCAAGGTCTTAATTGTCTCCACTTTATTCTGCTGGCAAACCAAACATTCCGCCACAAACTTTTGAATATCAGATTTAAGGCCATCCCAAAAAAATTCTTTCTTCCCCCTGTGGTAAGTTTTTAAAAATCCTGAGTGTCCTCCTAAAGGAGAAGTGTGCAATTCCAGAAGAATCTTTTGTTTTAGTTGGGAATTCTTACAAAGATATAAGCGATCTTTGTACCATAAGGAATCATTTTTCCAACTAAACGTATCATATGTACTAGGATCTTGCTGCAACTTTTGAATGAGTGTCCATACATCTTTGTCCTTCTTCCATTCATCTCTTGCTTCGGTTATCCAATCTGGTTGGATAATAGAAATGGCACAAAGCAATGCTTCCACCTCTTCATTCTTTATTGAGAGTGCATCTGCAACAACATTTAGCTTCCCTTTTTTGTATATTATTTCAAAGTCATAACCCAACATCTTTGTGACCCATTTTTGCTGCTCTTCTAAAGATAGTCTTTGTTCCAAAAGTGTTTAAGACTATCATGATTAGTTTTTACCTTGAAGTGTCTTCCCATTAGGTAAGTTCTCCATTTCTTTAGTGCATGCAGTATTGATAACATTTCCTTCTCATAAATAGGTTTCTGTAAATACTTTCCTTTGATTGGACGACTTTCAAAAGAAATGGGTCTTCCTTCCTACATTAAAATAGCACCAATTCCATTTCCTGAGGCATCACATTCCACAATAAAGGTTTTTGTGAAGTCTGGCGTAGCTAAAACTGGTGCTCGACACATTGCCTCTTTAAGATGTTCAAAGGCCTTAGTTGCTTCAGGAGTCCATGAAAATGCATCTTTCTTCAATAATGTTGTTAGAGGTGCTGCTATTCTCCCATAATTCTTAACAAACTTGCGATAATACCCTATTAACTTGAGAAATCCTCGCAACTGCTTTATGGTTGTGGGGACTTTCCATTCCTTAATGGCTTTAATTTTGTTAGGGTCTACCTTAACACCCTCGTGAGATACAATATGACCCGGATATTCCACCTCTTGTACTCCAAAGAAACATTTGGATGTTTTTGCATATAATTGTTTCTCCTGCAATAGTTTGAGCACCCTGTCAACATGTTCAACATGATCCTTCCAAGACCTACTGTAGATTAGTATATCATCAAAAAATACTAGCACAAATTTTCTAAGGAAGGGTTTGAAAATGGAATTCATGAACCCTTGAAATGTAGAAGGTGCATTGGTAAGGCCAAAAGGCATGACCAAAAATTCATAATGACCCTCATGAGTTCGAAATGTTGTTTTGGAATATCTTCAGTCTTCATTCTAATTTGATGATATCCTGAACGAAGATCCAACTTGGTAAAATAAATTGCTCCATGTAATTCATCCAATAATTCATCAATCATAAGAATGGGAAATTTATCTTTAATGGTGAGCTTATTGAGCTCCCTATAATCCGGACACATTAGCCATGATCCATCCTTCTTGTGTACCAATACTACAGGAGCAGAGAAATAACTTTGACTAGGTTGAATTATACCCGCCTCTAACATTTTTGCAATCATATGTTCAATTTCGCTCTTTTGGAAGTAAGGATATCTATAAGGCCTGATGTTTGGAGGAACACTTCCTGGAATCAAATGAATAGCATGATCATGATCACGAATAGGTGGGAGTCCTTTGGGAGTTTCAAACACCTTGGAATGATTGTCCAAGACTTGGTGGAGATCTGCAGAAATAGATGATTTTGATGTTGGAACTTCTAGTGAGCATAATTGTGCAATTACGCCTCGCTGTTCTTTCTTTAGAAGCTTTGTCATGACATTAGAGCTTATTATCCTTCCTGGCTTCCCCGCAATACCCCATAATTCGACTTCCTTTCCTTCTGAAAAAAATTTCAAGAAAAGTTCTTGAAAATTAAAAGCTACTGTCCCCAAAGATTGTAACCATTGTCCTCCTAGTACAACATCAGCACCTCCCATAGGAATGGAAAGCATTGGACTAGTCAATACATATTCCCCCATGGTTAGCTTGATATTATGGCATTTTCCAGAGAAATTTATACTTCCTCCATTTGCAACCATCACTTGACATTCTGGTGCTGGGTATAGGAAACAATTTAATTCCTTGGCTACCTTACAATGAATAAAATTATGGGTGCTACCTGAATCAATCAACACTATTACCTTTTCTTCTTGATTTTTCCTTCTATCTTGAGAGTTTGAGGAGTGGTAATTCTTGCCAGTGCATTACACGATATGGTCGGATTCATTTCTTCCTCTTCTAGGGCTGGTTCCTGGTGTATATCCTCTTCTTGTTCATTTTCTTCTTCCTCTTCACAATCTATGTAAAATAATTTCTTCTCAGCACACTTATGACTTTTAGTGTATTTTCTATCACAACTGTAGCAAAGCCCTTTTGCTCTTTTTTCTTCCAATTGTTGTGGTGTCAACCTTGTAGGTTGTGGAAATCTAGGCGTAGCAACACTTCCTTCTCTATAGAAGTGAGTGGTAGGCTTCCTTGTCGCCATAATTTTACATTCAATTTTTCTTGCCAACCTGAATGCCTTCTCCAATGAATCAGGTTCCAAAACGCGAACTTCATGTTGGATGTTATCCTTTAAAGTGCCTATGAAGAGATCAATCCTGTGTTCCTCTGGAATATCGGTTACCCTTATATTCAATTTTTGGAAGTCCTCAATGTGCTGCCCCACTAAACCCTTTTGTTTGAGATTTATCAATTGGATAAAGAAGGTGTTGATCTTTGTATCCTCATAATGTGCTATCATTTCCTCCGTAAAAATTGACCAAGTGACAATTTTTTTACGGGAGCAAAGCCATCGATACCATACAAATGTATTTTGTTCTAAATGTAAAGTTGCAATGCGTACCTTTTGTGTGTTTTGCACATTATGGAGATCAAAATATTGCTCCATCTGTAATATCCATGTTACAGGATCCTTTCCATCAAACTTCCTCATATCCATTTTTGGAATATGGTGGTTCTTCCCGCCAACATTAGATTTTATGAAATCATGATTAACATTTATTTTGTTCTCATCATGAGTTTCTTCTACTATATTTTCACCATTAGGAAACATTTCTTGTATCAACTTTTTCAAACCTTCCATGTCTTCTTTTAGATCATTCTTCATGTTTTCCATGTTGTCTTTCATGTCATCCATCTTAGCTTCCATGCCAGCTTCCATGCCATCCATCTTAGCTTCCACGTCTTTCTTCAAAACTTCCATTTCATTTTTTGTTGCTCTTTGCGAGAGTGAAATTTGTTGCACTTGCTCTTGTAATTTTGATAGATCATGTTTCAATTCTTCATCTTCATGAGTCATAGTAGAGCCTTCTGAAGGCTTAATGGGTGTTGAATTATTTTTACAGGGCATATTTTAGAACCCAATACTGATATCTATTCTAAAATATGCCCTTGGAATCAATTCAAATTGATTCTTCAAACAAGACTTATGCAATTCGGGAAAAAAATACACACCTTTTTCTTGCTTTTGAGGAGCTCGATATTGAAATTGGATTATCTCTGTGATTGTAGAACTTCAATATTTTAATTTTGGTACCAACGTAGCCCTCTAAATTATTTTTCGAATGCCACAGGTCTGACCTGATTTGGATTCTCCTAGACAAAGTTGTGTCCAATCTCCCACAATGACCTAATTATGGACTAGTTCAGTAGAGCTAACTTGTACGACTTGCCACGTGTCATTGTTTGGTCCTTTGTCTCTGAAATTGATATCCAAGAAACTACAGTCCGTGTAATTGTGACCAATTTTTATGGCACTCCAATCCGATGCCCAGAGAGAGAGTTATTGAACTTTTCCCACGATCACCTCTTTGAGATGAAATTCAGGAGCCTGAAAAAGCACTACCTTCCACAGATCATATCTCCAAAAATATTGCGAACCAAGCTCTGAAATTTTTTGAAGACTTTACTCAGGATTTCATCTTCGCACCATATGAATTTCAGATTCCGAACCTTCGTAGAAAAAACGTTATAGCGAAATTCCACGATGACCTGTTTAGAGCTGTGAAACCCTAGAATCTCAAAGCTTTGATACCAAATGTTGTGAAACCAGCTCCAAAAATAGAAGAAAAGAGATATCAATGCCTTAGAAATAAGCCACTTTGAGGGAAAAACCTCCAATACATTACATGAATGAACAATTCTTGGATGATACAAATGACCAAAACCTCCTTCTATATATAGGAGTCCATGGGGCCACAATATAATCCTAGTGGGGCCACAATGTAATCCTACCCGACCTAACAATAATAATGTAAGGGCACAATAATAACAATATGGGGGTTACAAGGGTACAAAAATAATAATAAGGGGGTTACACTAACAACAATAAGGGACTATACTAGCAATATAGGGATCTAACATTAAGGGAGTATTTCACATGATTTTCTCACCTAAAACCTAAAGACTAGGGAGGTTAACAAAAATCTCCTCATAATAGAAAATTTGGTACATTTTTCCATGAGAGGCATTTACAAGCATGAATCCACCTAATTTATACTCCAACCAACATATTTACCATTTATTACATCATTAGAACATCTTAAAAGAGTAATTATTGAAAAAGTTAATCTAGACTGTCAAAACTGAGAAAACAGGCTTCCAGGCAAAAGCGCAATGAAATATTGGAAAAGCGCAGTGTGTTAGAAGGAAGAGCAACGTGCCAAGTGTAAGAGGCTTTTGGAGGCCTTCCTTAGGTCCAAATGAAGATATGAAATATGATAAATAAACATATTCTTGTCTACTAAATCATAGAACTCTCAAGCACTGAAAATACTGTGTCTGTCCCTCCAAAAATCAATTCACCCACAACTACTCCAAAATGGCAGTGAGATTCTGAAAAACATGGTAGAAAGGTGATTTTTAGGTGGTTTTTTTACCTTTTCACCCACCAAAATCTGTTGAAATGGCTCTCCCAAGGGCTAAAGTTGATTTATTGGTTAAGATAAATCTAAAAAAGTAAAGAGTTTTCCATTTGGATTCCCCCATAAAAGCGCGGCGTGAGGCTCGCTATGCTTTTGGACCAAAGACTGCGCAAAAATTGCCAAATTGCCCAAAAACACCAAAATTTGTCAAAATTTCTCCAAATTTGATCAAAATTGTTGTAGAATTTCTCCATGGAGACCTATGATGGTATGTTATGCTATGAGGGTGTGGAGATTCAACAAGAAATTTTTGGCACCCACGCCTAGTGCATTAAGCACCTACACTAGGGTGAGGGCCACATTGCTAAATTTGGTGCATGTCTATTTTAGCTATCCCTTAATTAAGATGGACAATAAAATGTAATATAATTTCAAAATTACTTGTAATAGTTAACTGAGAGTGATAAAGTCATAGCTCATGAATTTCAAGTTAGAGGTAGTTGGTGAGGCATGCAGAGTAATTCTAGTTGTAACATAATTCGAAGTCAGTGGTGCATTAGTTAATGCAGGTTGTAATCAGTTTAACTTAAGTGAGTTAAAATTAGTTGTTCTAGTTGTAACTTCTTGATACACTAGTTAGAGATGAAGTGAATTAAATATTAATTAATTCACAATAAGTGATCTCACATGCAACTGAGGATTTACTATTACTAGCTACATGCATGTCAGATCTAGTGGAGACCCAGTTGAGATCTAGGTGAAAGGGAAGCTGACTATTAGTTGTAGGACTATTGGGTTACACCCATGCAACCAAACACTCATTGGAGTGCCCATGATAATTGTGCAGTCAAGGAAGGCCAAAATTCCTATTCTTTAGGGATTTCATTCATCAAGGATTGCGCAAGCAAGGCAGGCTGTCTGGAGGCAGTAAGTTGGCTAAGTATTGGTCAATTTTATGTATGATAGTGTGAGAAAATTAGCTAAGTACAAGAGGGCTCTTGTGATAAGAGTTTGTGTAATTGTTTAATGATTCCATGCTGAATATACAACAGAAGATAGTGGGGTTTTGAGCGGAAATATTTCCCCGGGAAACTATTTGTGTTGTGGCTTGATTGATTCTTATTTTCTTCATGTGATTGACCATTGTGTTTTTAATTCCATAATTTTTTTGTAGAAGCGATTCAATATTTAACTTTAGTACATTGTTAGATTGGATTGAATCCATGATATACATGCTTTTTGTATAATTTATAAATGGGATCAGAGCATAGGAAATCACAATTGTGAAGGTGGAGCTGAGTTTGTGACTGGATGGAATTCGAATTTGTAGAAAGACTCTCTTGGTGCTACAGATGATTCAGGATAGAAATGGATTTCAATGGCTTGATGTTGGCTTATGCACTTGAGGGCAGCTCAAACTATATTTCTTGGAAGGAAAATATGGAGGTAGTACTCGAAGACAATGGCTTGAAGGAATTCATTGAAAATGATGTTCCTAAACCCGCTGTGACATATGCTGCGAATATTGATGCATTAAAAAAGAAAGTGGAAAAGGCAAGGAGGATCCTATTGGAAGGAGAACAAGACCACATTGTCTCAAGCCTCCATGGGAAAGCCACACCATATGCAATGTGGAAGGCTTTGATGGATCTATTCCATAGCAACAATGACCATAGAAATTGGCGCTCAAAGACAAACTCAGGAAGATCAAGATCGAAAAGGGAGACTCCATACGAAAATATCTAAAAACGTTTGTCCAAGGTCGGGATGAACTTGGGAGCATTGGTATAACTGTTGTTGATGATGATTTGGTGAGCTTGGCTCTCAGAGGACTTCCCAAGAGTTGGCATAGTTATCAAGACTCTTTCAATGGAAGGGAAAAGTTTCCAGATTGGGAACGAATGTGGTCGGATTTGGTGGAGGAGTTCAGACGGAACACCAGAGATGGATCTTCATCTAAGATTGAATATGAATAATATTGTGCTTTGGCTGCTAAGGCGAAGAAGGGGAAGGGGAATAAATTCCATTCCAAATACAAGTCTAAAAATGGCAAGAAGTAGGACATGTCCAAGATTAAGTGTTTTCACTATCACAAGCATGGGAATTTTGCTACTAACTGTCCACAAAAGAAGAAGAACAAGAAGGCTGGAGGATCTGCCGCTAGTGAGGCTTTGGCCTTGCAATTTGAGCTTGAATTCTCATTGATCGCATGCATGGTGTCAAGTGCATTAGGATCTATGTGGTATTTGGATAGTGGCACTTCCTTTCACATGATCGGAGACAAGGAACTTTTAGTGACTTGAAGGAGAAGGATCTCCAGATGCATATTTAAATTAGTGATGATGGGTGGTACAGTGCTACCAGGATTGGTACCATTACCTTCCAGAGGCAGTCAAGTAAAATATTTCAATTAAAATATGTAATGCATGTACCAGGTTTGAAGAAAAAATTAGTCTTAGGTGCAATGTTGGAGGATAGAGGCTATGATGTTGTTTTTAGTGAAGGAAAATATTTCCTGCGACACAAAACAACAGGACAAGCCAAGAGGATAGAGATTTGAGTTAAAAATATCTACAAGCTAGAGGTAGATGGCTACGTAGAAATGATGGGAAAGGTGGACAAAGTGGTGAGCCGGGATGAGGGTGAATTATGGCATAGGAGATTGGGCCATCTTCACCATGGAGCCTTGAAAGTCATGCAACAGATTTCTATTCGCCTTCCTAGGGGTACACTTGCACAATCAGACACATGCAAGGGATGTACTATGGGAAAAGATGTAAAGGCCACCTTTCATGAGAATGATACCTGAGCTTTAGGGATTGAGAGAGTTCACATAGACATGTGTGGACCATTATCTGTTGCTTCAACAACAAAACATAAGTAATATGTAATATTTTTTGATGACTTTTCTCGTAAGTGTTGGATCTTATTCATGCAGAAGAAATACTAGACATTCTATAAGTTTCTTGAATTTAAGGCACCGGTGGAGAAAGAGTTGGGGAAGAAAGTGAAGGATCCTAGGAGCGATAATGGTGGTGAATACATCTCTAACGAATTCAAGGAATTCTGTAGCAAAGAAATAATTCGAAGAGAACTGGTAGTGCCTCATAACCCATAGCAGAATGGGATCACTAAAAGAAGGAACATAACAATTATTGGTGTAGCAAGAGCGATGTTTCATGATCAAGGCCTACCAATGCATCTATGTGCAGAAGAATGCAACACTGCGGTATTTGTGCAGAACCATTTTCCTCATAGGATACTTGGCATGAGTACACCTGAAGAGGCTTTCACTGGTAAGAAAATTGAAGCTTTGCACTAAGATTTTTTTCTCATCTGATTATGTGCATGTGACCAAAGATGTTGGGAAGAAGCTGGAACTGACAGTTGATATCAGAAATTTTTTCTGGTACACTGAACACCCCATAATTATTGAGTGTATTTACCAAATAAGAGAATGAATGTTGTGTAACAGGATATAAAATTCGATGAGGAGAAATCCATGGGGTTGTTCCTTGAGAGGGATCTAGACTTGCATGCAGAGGAGGAACTGTTTGTTCCCAAGGATGAGCCTCAAGATGTGGAGCAGCCACATGAGGAGGATCATGGAGTGGAGGAAAACACTCATGCAGAGCCATCCATCAAAAATGGTAGAAGGCACACCATAGAAGCTGATAGATTGAGACTTGATATTGTAGAGAATGTAGGAGCCCCTATTTCACAGTGCAGATAGAGACAGTCTCCTGACAGGTTTACTGGATACATGGCTCTTATGAGAAAATGTATTGTGACTGAACCATCTTCCTTTCAGGAAGAAGTGTAGAAACCAAATTTGGTTGATGCAATGGTGGAGGAGTATGAATCCATTGTCAAGAACAGTGCATGGGAGATTGTCCCAAGATCGGTCAACAAATCAGTGGTTGGATCGAGATGGATCTACAAGGTAAAGAAATATGTTGATGGGAGTGTGGAGAAATACAAGGCTAGATTTTTTGCCCAGGGATTCTCACATATCAAGGGGATCGATTATGATGAGGCTTTTTCACTTGTTGCAAGGTACTCTTCTATTAGATCCATCCTTGTACTCTCAACACAGATGGGCTGGCGCATTTAGCAGATGGATGTGAAAACTGCAATTCTCAATGGGATCATTCAGGAAGAAGCGTATATAGAGCAGTCTAAAGGTTTCAAGATCTTCAACAATTAGTCGCATGTGTGCCGACTCAAGAGAGAACTGTATGGGTTAAAGCAAGCACCCAATGCTTGGTACACTCGGATTGACAACTATTTAACCAGACTGGGATTCACCAAAAGTGAAGTAGATGCAAACCTGTACCAGATTGTGGTTGAGGGTAAGTTATTGATTATAGTTCTTTATGTTATGGTGATGAGCAGATGATACACTCATGCAAGGAGGGTCTTGCAAGGGAGTTCTAAATGAAGGACATAGGACTCCTTCATTATTTCCTTGGATTCGAAATATGGCAGCGGGATGGTGAAATATTTGTGTCTAAAGGCAAGTATGCAAAGGAGATAATGGGTAAGTTTCGCATGGACAACTGCAAACTCATGGATACTCCTCTTCTAATAAATTGGAGGAAAGAGGATGCTACTTTTGGAGAGGTAGTGGATGCTACTATCTACAGGCAGTTAGTTGGTTCACTGATGTATTTAGTGAACACAAGACCAAACATTTGCTACGTAGTTAACCAACTGAGTTAAGCTATGGTTAAGACTACCAAGATATTTTGGGAGGCGGGAAAGCATGTCTTGAGATACCTGAGGGGCACATCAGAGTATGGTATACAGTACAGATGGACAAAGGGAATGAAGCTTCAATGCTTCACAGATGCAGATTGGGCAGGAAATCCATCAGACAGAAAGAGCACATAAGGAGGGATATTTAGCATAGGACCGACAACAGTTTCCTGGTACAACAAGAAACAATGATATGTGGCACTTAGTTCAATGAAAGCAGATTACATGGTAGAAATTTAGGCTACATGTGATGCTACCTAGATGAGAAAGATCTTGGTTGGTTTGTTTGGTTCTTAGATGGATCTGATAGTGATTCATTCTGATAATCAGAGTTGCATTAAACTCTCAATTAATCTTGTGTTTCATGGTAGGTGCAAGAACATAGATATCCGGTACCATCATCTTAGAGATTGTGAGCAGAGAAGAATAATTTTTCTTCAATACAGTTCCACAGAATATCAGGATGCAAATATTCTGACGAAGGCGCTCACTAGGAGAAAATTCTAATACCATAGAGAAAGGATCGGGGTGAAGGATAATAATTTTCTTGTTGAGAGGGAGTGTTTAGATTCAACAAGAAAATTTCAGCACTCATGCCTAGTGCATTAAGCACCTACCCTATGGTGGGGTCCACAGGGCTAAATTTGGTGCATGTCTATTTTAGTTATCCCTTAATTAATATGGATAATAAAATGTAATCTAGTCTCAAAATAACTTGTAATAGTTAACTGAGAGTGATAAACTCAGTTAGCTCCTGAATTTCAAGTTAGAGGTATTTGGTGAGGCATGCAAATTAATTCTAGTTGTAACAAAGTCTAAATTTTAGTGGTGCATTAGTTAATGTAGGTTGTAATTAGTTTAACTCAGTTAAGTGAGTTAAACTCAGTTGTGCTAGTTGTAACTTATTGATAAAATAGTGAGATACACTAGTGCTTGATAACCATTGGAGTGCCCATGATACTTGCGCAATGAAGGAAGGAAAAAATTCCTATTCTGTATGGATCGCATTCATCAGGGATTGCACAAGTAAGGCAGGTTTTCTGGAGGTAGTAAATTGTCAAAGTATTGGCTAGTTTTATGTATGATAGAGTGAGACAATTAGATGAGTACAAGAGGGCTCTTGTGAGAAGAGTTGTATGTATTTGTTTCATGATTCCATGCTGAATATACAATAGAATATAGTGGGGTTTTGAGCAACAAGCTTTCCCCTGGAAATTATCTACGTTGTGGCTTGATTGATTCTTCTTTGCTTCATGTGATTGGCGATTGTGTTTTTAATTCCACAAAATATTTGTAAAAATGATTTAGTATTTAACTTTAGTACATTTTTAGATCAGATTTAATCCATGATATACATGTTTGTTGCATAATTTCTACAGAGGGAAGCATCAACAATTAAATCCAACTTACCCTTATCCTTTTGCTTCATTAGGGTTTCCTTGAGTTTTTCCTTCAACTGCTTGATCCTTACATTGGAGACCTAATTTCTTACATAGTAATGCGTGTCCATGTGCCTTTGTATGTTTTTGTTCTTATTTTCCCTCTTTAGGAGTTTCTCCAAGTGATAATTAACTCTATCAAGCTAATATTTCCTATCCTTGTCAAATTCTTCCAATATGAGCTCATTGAGTGTCATTTGGGTCCTTGGTAGAGATTCTTCTCTTTGTTTCTGAAGTGCCCTTTTGAGGCCTCTAGTCCTTGACCTCTTCCTTATTACCTTCTCTTCCTGCTCATCTGAATCATCTATGTCAACTATTGCTTTTACCTTTACATCTTCTTTGCTCAAATCAACCTTAGGGCTATTCAAGAGTAGTTGATATACCTTTAATTTCATATTTTCTTGTTCCAAGAATAAAATCAAGAATTTGGCCTTTGAAAAGTTGTCTTTAAGTTGTCTGATCTCAGCATATTTCTCCATTATGACCTGCTCTACTTTTCTGTGCTCTTCATTCATGTCCAAGTCCGCCATGTCAATGTCAATATGGAATGGATCTCATCTTGCAAAGTGCCTCATGTTGTGATGATGATCCTTGTTCATGTGATGCAGGCTTGGTCCTTTTAACAATGTTTTGAGAAAACACAAGCCTCCTTCCTCTTTGATATGTTTGAGTCACTTCAGCCCTAGGTCTCCTCTTGACTAAAATTCTTCTAGATGAGCCAATCTCCTTTTGCTTGGATGGTACTGATGGTGTTGCTGATGGTGTACTTTGGCTATTAGGATGACTACCAGGGAACCAAAAGATAGTGGACTGCATGAATGTCTCCCAAGAGATGTTCATTTGCATGAGCTGGTGTAAGACAATGATTTTGATGAGGCCATGGTGGAAAAGACTAGCTTGGTGATCACTCTCTTTATGTTGCACTTTCTTTGCCATTTTAGCAAAGCTTTTGTAGATATAGAGGGTAGATTGAGAGTTTTTACCCCTGTGAAGTGCATTAAAAATATAACATGATATTTGTACAACTTTGAGAATATACCCTCACATGTGAAATACCTCATTATGGCCTTCATCAATGGAGAAAACTTATCAAGCAGCTGTCCAAAAGGAAAAATCTTTTTGATGGCATCTTTGTAGTGACTTTTAATGAAAGCTTTGTAATTTTGCACATCCAAATCTGAGTTCTTGAACCACTTTTCCCCACTGTTTGTTATCACTGTAGTTGTAGCTATAGCCGCAGTTGAAATTTTGAAACTCACTCTTGCAATGATGACCTTGTCTCTCCTAAGGTTTGTGGCAAACAGGCTTGTTAACTTGGCATGATATCTCACTTGTTGGATTTGGTCACAAAACCCTAAACATCCTACATTTTGAAAACATTGTTTGGACAATGAGGAAGACATCAAATCGTCAGCGTCAAGTGGCTCAAACCTTGATATTTTACCTCTTGATGCAGGGATTATGCTATAGAACAGATCCGAGCATATAAAACACACACTCCTTCACTCAGCTTGAAAACTCAATAATTCTTCATTAAAACCATAAAAATATTCTACTAAAAATACATATGAAGGAAGGAGAGCCATTCAAATGAAATACTGATATAAAAACATAAAAACTCTTTGGCCAAATATTACATTGGGTGGCCTCTTGGCCCTTGGCCCTTCAAACCATCTCTCACTCTCACTGTACTCCTTACTGCTCTCATTTGTCCATCATCCTCACAAAACCCTCCTATATATACATAAATAATGAATTTATTTCACTCCATAAATTCCTCCACACAAATCTCAACTTAAAATATAATTTAGATTTATTCTATTTTTTGACTCAACAAAGTCCCGTATATGGAATTCCTACTCCCTAGATTATCTACCTAATTCCATTCCACTCATATCCTTTAATTATTAAAGAATATATATACAATAATCCTCACCTTTACATTTTTCTCTTAATTTATTAAAAATAAGCAATTTAATTAATAAAATAATTAAAATATCCCCCCCCCCTTATTACATAATTAAATAATGAAAATTTGGCTTGGATGCTCTTGCATCACATCCTTTCTTAGCCATGTCTTCTTTTCCTCCCTCCATTGTTTACAATTGCAAAGCAAAACCCGAGTGAAAGAAAGGGGAAGTAGGTGAGGGGATGAAGGGATTAGGGAGAACATATGTAGGTAGGAAAATTTTGGGAGGTAAATAGGTGTATTAGGAAGCTTAGGGAGGTGGAGAATGACCAAAAGAGTGTAGGGATTAGTGTAGGGAATTAAAACACATTCCTAACCCTAAACCTTCCCAAAAAAGAAGTCTAGGAGTTATGGTTAGGAGTAGGGTTTAGGAAAATGAGGGTGAGAGGGTTGTGGGAAATGTATTTGGGTGTGGGGAAGGGTAGAACATGTAGTGAATCAGGTATTTTTTCTTGCAACTCAAACTATGGAGCTCACCCACCAAAAACGTAGTGTGGGGACTGTGGGATGGTTTCACCATTGAAATGATGAAATAAATGTTGATAGGAGGTGGCAAGAGATTCAATTTACTTGTCAACAGGCTGATGGAACCCTCAATTGCCACTAAAAACCCTTGAATATGATTTTTTTTCCTCTAGAAGTGAAAACTTAGCGAAGGGTAAAAAACATAGAGTGGTTGGCTGAAAACGCATCGTGGTTACCTGGAGAGGGTGCCAATCACCTTTTGAGAGTGTCCCTCGATGCTTGTTGTGCTAAGATAGTCTAAGCTAGTGAGTTAGTGCTCAATTCCAATGGATTGAGTGAAAGAAATGCTTGTATGGTCATTTGTAGCTTTTGGAAATCGAATTCTTTTCATAGTGGTGTAGTGGCCCCACCACATGTTTTTTTACGTTTTGATTTAAAAATGCAGTTTTATAACCTTGTGAAATATATTACATCATGATTTAAATAAAATTACACTTTTAAAACCTTTATTGAACATTTTTCAAAATTACTACTCCTTCAATGTTGAATTCAATGGTGAAATGAGTTTTTATGATTTTGACCTTAAAACCTAATGGTGACACTACATGCAATGAGTTGAATGATGACCATGGTGATGTGACAGAGATGGTAATGGAGACATTTCAATGCTGATTCATCAAAATGAATTATGGTAATGACCAAAACATGAATTTTGAAAGGAGTAGTAACACACCTAGACACACTAGCCAGTGACCAAATTTTTATTTGAAGATCAATTGAAACCATAAAAATTTTACCTAAGGCCCTAACAAAAAACCTTGTAAGAGCATATTTGATCACTGGTAAATGACAGGACTTGCAGACAATAACATTGGTTCCAGTTGGGGATGGAAGCTACTTGGAGGTGTCAAGAACACTGTGGACTAAGTAGCCTTATCCGTTGGGCATGGAGTCAAAAATTAAAAGACCAAACTCAATACTGAAAATTGACTGACAAACTAAACTGACATGACTAAAAAAAACTGACTACTAATTGAACTGATTGATGGCAGCAAACCATCGAGATCTTAGGGCCTTCACCTCAAGCTTCAAATCCTGATGATAATCGCCCACCTGCTGAAGACATCTATACAATCATGTGAAATTATCCCTCCAGTGTAACCAATCCAGCAAATGGCTACTTACTAGAATCACGCTCACATTTTCCTTGAGCAGGTAGAGAAAACAAAAGATAGGCCACTCCGAGTGTCCACTGAATATGTGCTCATGATCAATAAATACAAGAAAATTCATCTCCCTTGTTGACTGTAGCAAATTCTTGTAAGGATCCTTAATAATTTTAAATGTTACCTTGTCTTGAAATCCAGCAAAAATACAAGTACTCCTTTCATTTTGATCTAAAAGAATACTTAGTTGTTGATCGATAGGAAGGCATAAGGAAGTATTAATTTCTGCTACCTAAGTGTTGGTTGTAAATTCCTCAAGCATGGGCAACTCTAATTCTATCTCTGGCATATTGTTTATCCTAGATGCATACTCTTCCAATTCATAGTCTAAATCATCCTTGAATAGAAAACATTCTTCAATATTATTAAACATGAAAACTATATCCTCTTCATGAAAGAAAACAATCCTTGTTAGCTCATCTCCTTGTAGGAAATCATCATCACAAATTGGCTTACTCACAATAAATCCATGTATAGTTTCATTAGTCTCATGATTATCATCATTTAAACCCAGATTTTCATTTTCAATATTGGAAGAAATTTCATTCACACATTCTTGACTGTTGGAGCACTGTAAGAGTTGAAAACCTACATTAGCTTGGGCAGTAACATGACTATTCAGGATTTTATATATTTCATCTTCAAACAGAGGAGAAAATTGAGTTTGATAGCAGTTAACATTGGCTTGGTGATTTTCATTTTCAAGATCAGGAATAGGCCTTTCTCTATTTTGGTCCTAGTATATTTCATCCAAAGAGGAAGCTAATGATTCTTGTTGGGATGAAAAATCATAAAGGGCTTCTAACATCTCTTCTTCCATACATTCTTCATCCCCATACAAATTTTCAAGAAATTTAATGAAATTTTCAGAAATATTACAACAATTATCAATCATTGATAAGGAAAAATTACAACTTTGATAGCGTTGAAAGAAAACTGAACGAAAATCCTTCAGAGGATATAAAGTGACAGATGGTAGACTCCCATATCATGATCTTGCTTTTTCCTCCATGGTATTCATGAACATATTCATCAGACAATATTCAAGAAACTCAATCTTTAGTCTGTGAATATGAAAATGAAATTTGACCAAATGAAAACTAGCATCTTCTCCATCCTGACCTTTAAATTTTGGCAGCCCTGTTTGCCAATCTATTGTAATAACTCCCAAGATTTTTTTTTCTTTTACTATTATTTACTTAATCATTTCTGGTCTTCTCAACATATTGTCTTTCAGACATCTCTGCAATTAACATTAATTAATTTATCATACTCATAATAGTTTTCACATTACTCCTTAATCATATTTCATAATGTCCCCCTTAACCTCATGTAATATTATATCCACCTTTTGTCATTAGCCAAATTCAATCCCTACTCTAATCTCCATTATGGATTTAACTCCCTCATTTTATTATTTCCTTACCTCTATAAACTCCTTATTCATTGCTCAACATGTGAACATAATAGTTTCATTAACCCTCACTATAGGTTTTACAATTTATTACCCCCATTGACTTACCATATAATCCTATCCTACCTCTAATAACATATAGATTTTAACCTATCCATATTCTCCCTAATTATTTCACCTTATCCTTAACATATTCCCCATTTAATAACTTATATGTATATAACCCTTTGCAATATATATAACGAATGGTCCTTACATCAATCATATTACAATACTTTGGAGGCATGTATTAAATTTAAGGTAAGTACAAACTGTATATGGTTTTAAATTTCGTTTTAATTTAGCATACTCCACATGTTGATCTTGCCCATTCCTAGACTTCCAAGTGGCCACTTCACGTGGGCTTCACATGGCCCCCTTGCCCCTTCAAGGTGCCACTTGTATGTTTGTGATCCTTGGATGAGATCGATGGTTAAGATAGTTTGGAGAAACCCTAATGGTTTTTGAACTACCCAACGGTGGTTTCACTTTTTCATTTTTCCATTTCTTTGTGGCCGTCCTGATCTCTGGAGTTCTCCTCCATGGTGGACCTGCAACGTTTTCTCATTTTTTATTTCTATTGGAATCCTCCACCATTACCATGACCGGAGAGCTTCATTCATGAGTAACCAGCAGGGTAGCCCCCTCCATGCTTTTGTGTGTGATTTCTCCTCTGTTCGATCAAGATTGTAGAAATTCATAACCCCAACAGAGGATCTCACTTCCAAATTCTGCAAGGTAAGAAATTTTGTGGTTTCCACTGATAAAATTTATATTTTTTACTTTCGTCTACTAAGGGTTTTATCCTAATTAATCTCAGTTGGTTTTTCATAGAAAATGGCTAATTTTTGGAGCAATTTCACAGGGGTTTGACCCTTTCTCCCATGTCTCTTCAGGTAATTTCCTATCCCCAACTTTTGGTTTGCATTTACTGTGTACATTTTTAGTTGAGAGCTCTTTTCTTATGGCTTTGTGGTTTTCTTGGTAGAGAGGATATTCTGCCCACTGCATAAAGAGTCAAGGCACCTTCTCCTACAATGCCACGGCTACCACATCAAGCTCGGATGCTCTCTAGCGCACAGAGAGGTAAGCCCCTCCACTGAAACCCTCTTACGATTTGAATTCTCCATGTTTTATTTTTGGGTTGTTCTGGTTGTAACTCTATATTTCTCATAATATCCATTCTATTTGTATTTAAAATGGCATTCTCGACATATTATGAGTATGGGTCTCGAACCTTGGTTGCCCTCTTCTTATACCTCTATATGGATAAATTCTGGGTATTGTGCGTACCTTCATTTCCCAGACTCTAGATTTGGTTTTTTCAGGTATTACGTTTAGTGATGGATAAAATTTATATGGCTACACTGCAAATCCCATTTCGATTTTGAGTTTTTACGTCTTCTACGTAATGCATTAGCCACTACTTTGTTTGTATTTATAGATTTCAATTTTACCTACAGTAACCCCTGCGTGAGCTTAAGTTATTAATTCTGTAGGATTGTTGCGTCTTCTTAACTGCGGTAGATTCTTGTTTCTGCGTGACTTCAGAAAACTATCCTGTTCACTGTATGTATTTCCTAATATTAATTCATTAAATTACATATATTTTCATGTAGAGTGACATTCTAGTTTAGAATTCTGGGTTATCGCCATTATGCCAGGATTCTTCCTTACTTCCTTTGGCTGTAGATTTCATTTTTATTTAATTTAAAATTTCAGTTATGTTGTGCGTATGGTATCCAATGGATAGCACGCATTATAGCCACCTCATCTCCATGATGTTTTTGCAGCTGATTTCGTTACAACATTTCAATTTATTAGATTTATTTTTTTAATGTTTGGTTATGCATAAATTTTCAAGCCATCTTAGCTATGGTACGACTGGTCTTATCGGCAACTATATTTGGTTTCAGATTCTTACCTCAGTGTATTATGCTTGTTACACATACTATTATTTCCATTCCTATAATGTTATAGATAATTAGATGGCTAGAACCAAATGTTTTGTTTTACCATGTTAAATCTTTACATAGTATGCATATTTACATGAAACTCTTCTACCCATGCGTATCATGAATCAAGCTATCTAATTCATGTTAATATTCTCAAGTTTGAATATTACTTATGCTGGTATGATTGTCTTAGTTTCATGATTTTTTTCCCAAGGAAAAATCATAATTTTCATTAAGTTTGAAAATTACATGTTGTAGATGCATTGCATATGCATGTTGTGACTGTTGTCACTTACATTTAGTTCCTCAAAAGTTCCCCCAATGGGGTGTACATCAAAAACTATAATATATCATAAATACAATAATTACAATCTTTAAAAACAGGTCTGTCCATACTGTCTGGCAAAAACTATCAAAATATGTCTATTTCAGATCAGTTGTGTTGCGTTATCAGGTTGTTCAATAAATGGATGATGATAATAGTTGTAATGTTGAGTATAATTTTGTTCCTCTATGTGCCAGAGCCCCCAGTGTTGGACTGCTGCCTCCTTGGAAATATTGTCAGAAATGTAGTTGCATTCGCTGAATATGTGAGAGCAAGAGAATGTTGAGAAATGATCTTTTAATCGCCATATATCTTCCAATATAGAAATAAGTGTGTGCACATGACATGATGCTACTTTTTTGAACCAATTTATGATAATTTTTCAATCCCCAAATACTTGAAGGTGTAGAATGTTATGCTCTAATGCAAACTGTAGAAGGTGGCGAAGTGTGATTAGCTCAGCATAATTATTTGTGTCGGGTCTCAGACCCATTTTGATTTTGTTGAAATGCAGATGTGAGAGATGTAGTAGTGCACCTCCACCACAACCTAATGGTTGTGCAAATCCATCGAAATAAGCCCAAGGTGAGTAGTGATTAATGACTTCAGGAGTGATAATTCGGGGGGGTCTAGGGGGATCATCTTCAGGTATATAAGAGAAGTTGTATAAGATGTTGGACTTAGTCTTAGTTTCATGATGCTCATACAATTGGTTCATATGCCTTCACTTTCAATATTTTGTTACTTGTTTTGCATTGGTAAATGGGCTAAGACTTCTGCATTAGTCCTTGTGTGTGTTCTTCTCATTCATTTTATTGTTTAGAATAAATGTGTACCTACCAGGGGGTTACACAAGCCTTAATTTGGACAAGGTTTGACATAATATCCCCTTTTGTTGTGTGTGTGTGTGTGTATTCTCCTTTTATAAATCAGAAACAATTGCATATTTATTTCTATGTTCGGTACTTAGATTCAATATAATTTTATGAGTTTAACACGGGTAACCACTACCCAGGTTACTCCCCTTTCTTGAGGATGGACCAGCATTCCAGCATGCCTATATGCTTCCTCATTCAGGTTAGTATTTGATTTTATATTGGCATCTTACTTAGCATTTTTGTTTATGATTATAGTCACCTTTACTTACAACATTCCCTCACTGTAGGTACAAGGGAAGAACAAAGTCATGAAGAATATACTCAGGTGACATACTCTTGCCACTTGTACTCTTAACCATATAACTTGTTTCCTTGTTTTATTTAATTATGTTGTCAATCTGACTCTAATTCCATATTTCCCTTTTTGTTCCAGGTTTGCCTTCATGTCCTCTAATTTATGTATGAGTCGCATCTCTCATCTTTCAGATTCAATTGATAGATGGATTCTTTCCTTCTCAGGTCACTTGCGGTATTGTTCCAGATTCTATGGCATGCACTTAGCTCATCATTTTTGTAATTAGATATTAAGTCCATATTGGTCTGGACATATTTATTTTCTGGTTTCCATGTAAACTCCTACAGTTGTAGATTCATGTAACAGTAATGTCCTCAACTCCTTTAAGAGGACTTGTACTTGGCAATTTATGTATATGAATTTTTGAAACTACAGATTTTTATGTTTCATATACTATCTCAGCTATATTATTATATTGATTTATATATATATATATATATATGTATGTCCAATTTTCATATACTTCTTTTCAGTTATGTTACACGATACTTTAGCATAAAGTTTCTACATAATGCAATTTACTTTAGTTTTACATTACTAGATGAAATTTATATCGGTTTCTTTTCTAGTTTTATGCATGATGTAAAAGCTATCTTTTACCTGTACAAGTGATAATACTAGTATATATGAATATGTCCTGAACTTCTACAAACCTTAATACTCTCTATTACTTATTGAAAGTAATGTTTTACTAAGTATGTGCTACAATTATACTTCATAATAATCATCAGAATAGAACCCCTCCCCAGGTTTATAAATTCTGATTGTTTATCTACTCTCAAGTCATGAGTTTGTGTAACAGAAATTGAAACTTAACTGTATTTAATTACAGATGAGACTCTATCAAATACACACGACAAGATGGACATTGTACCATACACATATAAGTATTTACTTAACATTTTAAAACTAAATGTAAGTTAACAGTTACTAATAAAACCTGACAGATATATGTCCATCATATTTCTTATTCCTATCAGACATCTGTCTATAAATTTAGACTCATTTCCCAATCCATAATAGTTGAAATAAAATTAGAATTTCACAGTAGGTACATATTAAGAAAATCACAGTAATCACGTACCAATGTGTAAAGACTAATTATCCTCCCAACCACGAGCTTCTCCTCAGCTCTCCCACGATCAGATACCTATACTCCCCAGTGTAGAAAACACTCTGTCACACTAGTGATGGCTCTTTTAAGCCTTCTTTCCCTCAGCATGTTTCCATAACGACGTCCCATTATTATGGGATGTTTTTTCCCACAGGCTAGGATTTTCTTTTCTTTTTTCCACAAAAGATTATTTTAAAACTTGCTTTTCCTCAGCACAGTTTTATTCTTACCTCTTCTCACTAAATTTCCACTTTACTGAGGATTTTATTAGATATTTTTCTCCCATATAATACAATTATTTATTTAATTTTTCTCCAAGGATTTCTGGAGATTTTTGGAAAAGTCTGGGATTTTAGTCCATCCTCATGGATAAGAATTCTTGGTCTCCGTTACATTGTCTTTACACATTAATATTTAATTCACAATTATTCATTAATTCAAAAATAAATATTTTCATACATAGTTATTTCCTAGGTCCACTTGAACCTTTGATTTATTCACACAATATAAAAGTTGTAAACAGGGGTATTACATAGTCCCCCCCTAAAACAAAAACATCGTCGTCCGTGTTGCAAATTTCTCTTCTTATTCTTTGAACAACGTTGGATACGCTTAATTCATACTTTCTTCCCACTCCCAGGTAGCTTCCTCAGGTGCAAAGTGCTTCCAATGCACTTTTACCTGAGCTACCATTCTATTCTGGAGCATGGTTTCTTCTCATTCCAATATATGAATTCGTTATGGAAGAAAGTCCCCTTATGTTTCCACCTGCATCAAATTCGAGTCAACCACGTGAGAAGGGTCATGTACATATTTCTTCAACAATGATACATGAAAAAACATTATGAACTTTAATATGACTAAGTAGAGCCAATTTGTAAGCTACTAGGCCCACTCTTTCCAAAACCTAAAAGGGTCCATAGTATCGAGGTGCTAACCTAGCACAACTGACGATATGCAAAGTACTTTTGCGATGTTTAATTCTCAAGTACACATGATCTCCAATTTTGAATTCTCTGTGAATTATTTTCTCATCTGCATGACTCTTCTGGTGGTCTTGAGCTGATTTGATGTTTTGTTGGATTTATTTCACTATCTACTCCATCTCATGTAGTGTGTCAGGTCCAGGTACCAGTTTGTCCTCTAGTTGACTCTAACTAAGTGGAGTGTGGAATTTTATGCAATACAAAGCTTCAAATGGAATGATTTTAAGGGAGGTCTGGTAACTGTTATTGTAAGAAAATTCTACCAATTGCAGAAAATCTTCCCACTTGGTGGGTTTATCCATCACATACATGTGAAGCATGTCCTCCAATATCTTATTTGTCCTTTCTGTCTGCCCATCTCTTTGAGGATGGTAAGTTGTACTAAAGTTCAGCTTTTTCCCCATTCCTCCAAATTTTGTTTTCCAAAATGCAGAGGTAAACTTTGCATCCCTATCAGAGATAATCATCTCTGGTATTCCGTGGAGTTTAAATATTTCTTTCATGAAAACATTGGCCACTTGTGCTGTCCCAAAAGTGGACTGTACATGAAGAAAATGTGTTTCCTTGGTTAATGTGTCCACCACCACCATAATTGAGTCATGTTGGTATTTGGTACGTGGCAGTCCAATAATAAAATCCATGGATACCACTTCCCACTTCCATTCTGGAATAAGAAGAGGGTTCAATAAACTGGCAAGATGTTGATGCTCCACTTTAACTTGTTGGCACTCCAAGCATCTTGCCAAGTAGTCAGCTATTTCCTTCTTCATTCCTGGCCATAACATGTTTTTCCGCAAGGCTGTCACCATCTTTTGATAACCCAAATGACCTGAAAAAGGTCTCTTATGGTATCCTTCTAAGATTTCCTGTTTCAAGGTAGATACATTTTGAATATACATCCTCTGCTTGTAATTGATCAATCCTTTAGGATTCATGGTGTATCCTGAAATTTCAACTTGCTGTAATTTTTCCTGCAATTTCAAATATTGAGGATCTTGTGATAAGACGTCTTGGATTTGTTCTTCCACATCAAATTTTACACTACTCCTTGTATATGACAAGACTTGATGAGAATGTCTACTTAAGGCATCAACAATTCGATTTTCCTTTCCTTTTATGTGTTTGATTACCATATCAATTTCGTTAAGGAAAGCTAACCATCTTGCTTGAATTGCATTTAAATATGGTTGACTAAAGAAATACTTTAGACTAATATGATCAGTCATCAATACAAATTTCTTACCCAAGAGATAGTGTCACCACATTTTTAGTGCATGTATGACAATAGCCAATTCCAAGTCATATACTGCATAATTTTGGTCATGCTTCTTCAATTTTCGGGACTCATAGGCTATTACTGCATTATCTTTCAACAATACTCCTCCCAGACCTTGTATACAAGCATCAATACACACAACAAATTCTTTAGTTGGATCAGCAATTTTTAGGATAGGTGCAATGGTTAATTTTTGTTTCAACTGTTCAAAACTCTCTTGGAACTTGGTTGTCCATTCAAATTTCACCCCCTTTTTATGTAAATATGTAATGGGGTAAGCCAATGTAGAATTCCTTCTACAAATCTGCAGTAATATCCGACAATACCCATAAATAATCGTATTGCTAGTACATCGGTGGGTACAAGCCAATTTAAGATTATTTGTACCTTTTCCTGATCTACCACCAATCCTTCCTTGAAAATAACATGTGCAAGATATTGAATATTGGGTTTGTAAAACTCACACTTGTTGAGTTTTGCATACAGTTGGTGTTCTCTGAGTGTTTTCAATACTATTCTAAGATGTTCTTGGAGTTCCTCTTTTTTTTTTAGAGTACACCAGAATATCATCTATGAATACTAACACAAATTTATCTACATGTTTGTGCACAACATTGTTCATGAGGCACATGAAAGTAGCAGGGGCGTTTGTGAGTCCAAAGGGTAAAACTACGAACTCATAATGCTCATATCGAGTTCGAAAAGATGTCTTATGGATATCTTCATCTTTAATACAGAGATGATGATAACCAGTTCTCAAGTCAATTTTTGAGAATATGGTTTCCCCCCTTACTTGATCGAACAAATCATCTATTCTTGGGAGGGGGTACCAGTTCTTGATCCTTAACTTGTTTAAATGTCTGTAATATATACACATTGACAAGGTTCCATCCTTATTTTTGACAAATAAAATTGGCGCTCCCCATGGAGACACACTTGGTATAATGTACCCTTTGTTTAGTAATTCCTCTAACTGAAGTTTCAGTTCTAAAAGTTAAGGAGTACTCATTCTATAAGGGGCTTGGGAAACTGGGGTGGCCCTTGGTACCATCTCAATAGAAAATTCAATATCTCTTCTTGCGGGAAGTTGAGGAATTTCTTCATGGAATACATCCTGAAAGTCCTTGATCACTGGTAAACTTTCTACAGGTTCATTTTCTGCTTGTTGTTCCAAATATTCAATTTGGACATCATACACTAGAAAACCTTTCCTTGTTGTCCTCTTCAGTTGTAATGTAGAAATTTGCCTAACTGACACAAGCTTTAGTTTCCCCTTGACTAGCACAGACTTGCCTAGATAATTAGTAAACTTACTATTTTTTCTAAGAAATTTACTATTGATTTTTATTGTTCCAGCCAATCCATACCAACTAGGAGGTCATAAGATCCTAAGGGAAGAATATTCAATTTGAAATTTGTAATGTACCCATTTAAATTTATAGGAATTTTGGGTAGTTTATGGGTGACCTTTAGTTTGGTTCCTGTAGCCAACCACACCAGCCAATAGTGCTGATTTTTTTTTGTTTTCAGTTTACATTTTTTCACTATGTGTGGACTAATATAACTTAAACTAGTTCCTCGATCAATTAAACCAGACACAGGTTGGTCAGAGATGATACCTTCAATTTCAATCATAGTTGATTTATGCTAAAATTGTCTATCTTCCAATGTTGCACTGATCTGGGGAATGTTTTGGGCAATCTCATTCACTATGGTTTCTTCCCAGACTCGAATGCTCTGCATTTCACAAGTGTTATGTGGGAAGTCCCACAACATGTGAGGCTCACCACATCCCCAACATTTCAATGGTCCCTTGGTATTTATGAAAATTTATCGCTTGTTGTTCCCTTCCATGGGCTTGGAACCTTATGGTAATGGGTTGTCTTATTCTCGCCACTTTCATTGAACCTTTTTCGCAGGTGGTTTTTCCCAAAATTCTTCAGATAAGATGGTTTTGTTCTTTTTGAACTTGCTTCAGTGTTCACTTTTTCCTTATTCTTCTAATTTTTCAGTTGGTCATTCCTGCCTTTAAATTGTTGGTAGCACATTCATGCTTTCCGAACAACCTCATCCATAGTCTTAGAATTTTCAAATTGAATTCTTTCTTTGTAAATAGTGGGTAAACAATTCAGAAATCATTGTACTTTAGCTTTTTCTTCCCATATGTATGGAAAATAGAGAAGTAAATTGGTGAAATTCATCACAAATTCATTAATGGCGAGTTGTCCAAGCCTTAGCTCATGAAATTCCTTTGCCCTGTCATCATAATACCTCTCACTCAAGTATCAATATTTGAATTTCTTTTGAAATTATTCCCATGAAATAGTATTTTCATCCAGCAAGTGTATGATTTTGTTCTCTTCCCACCAAAGTCTGGCTTTACCTTGCACTTGGTAAACTACCAGCCTCTCTTTCAAATTCCTTCCGTATTCATATACTTAAATTATTTTACCATATTTAGGATCCAAAATTCCACATCCTCTTCCTTCTCCCCCTCAAAGGTTTGAGGCTTGATCTTTCACAATTCCCCCTGCAACTCCTTTTTCTTTTTGGGTTTAGAATCTATTTTACCAGACTCTTCTCCATTGTCAAACCTCTCTGATTTGGGTTATGTTTCATTCCTTTTCCTTTCTGGTTCTCCCTCTTGATGACTAGATCTAGAGGTTAATTCTCTTATCAACATCTCTTGCTCGTTGTTGGCTTGTAGTAAATGTTCATTGCTAGTCCTTAGTTGAACCATTTCCTGCTACAAATTCTTATTAATCTCTAGAATCTGAGCATTTCAATCTAGTGGGGCATCCTCATCCCCCAGTTCCACATACAACTCTACTCTGTCAGACATGACATCGGCTGCAACTTTTCCGCACTTTAATCTAATGCACAAAACACAATTAGCACTCATAAACATAATATGAAATTGCTTCATAATATAACTTTATAACACCATAGTTTTTTTTTTTGATGGGACCCATAAGGCCAGAGTTTTATGTTGGGCTTTGATACCACTAGTAACAAATCCAATTTTTTTTTTTAATACTATTTTCTTGCTTAACCTTTACTAGTATTCTCAACACATTGTCTTTCTGACATCTCTACTATTAACTTTAATTAACTCATCATAATCATAATAGTTTTCCCATTATTCATTAGTAATATATTATATGGTACCCTCTTAACCTCATGTAATATTATTCCCACCTTTCGACATTAGGCAATCCAATCCATACTCTAATCCCCATTACAGACTTAATTCCCTTATTTTATCATTGAATTTCTAATCTCATTATTCATTGCTTAACTCATGAACAATATAGTTTCATTAACATTTACTATAAACTTTACATCTTATCATAAAAATTAACTTGCCATATAATCCCACCCTACCTATACTAACATATAAATTTCAACCTACTCATACTATCCCTAAGTATTTCACCTTATCCATAACATATCCACATTTATTAACCTATATACATATAACCTTGCAATATATATATATATATATATATATATATATATATCACATAGATCTTACATTTTTCATGTTCCAATACTTTGGAGGCATCTATGGAATACCAAGGTAAGTATGATTATGTATATGGATTTAAATTTATTTTAAATCAACATATCCCACGTATTGTTCTTTCCCACTCACCAATTTCCAAGTGGAAACTTCACGTGGTCTTCACATGGCCCTATTTCCTCTTTCGAGGTGCCACATGCACACTTGTGATCCTTTGATAAGATCGATTGTCCTGATATTTTGGAGAAACCCAAAGGGTTTTCAAAATACCATACTATAGTTTGGTTTTTTCATTTGGACATTTGGTTGTGGTCATCCTCAACTCTAGATGTCTCCTCCATGACAAACTTGAAATGCTTTCTCCCAGTTTATTTGTGTTGGAATTATATGCCATTACTATAGTTGGAGTAATTCATTTATTTTTAACCAGCAGGGTAGCCTCGTCCACACTACTGTGTGTGATTTCTCCTCTGTCTCGATGAATATTGCGACATTATTGACCCTAACAAAGGGTTTTGCTTCTGAGCTCTGCAAGGTAAGAAATTTCGTGGATTTCACTAAAATGTTTCATGTTTATTTTTTCATTTTTTGATGGGGTTTTCTAATAATTCTATTATGATTTTTTCACAGAGGAAATTGTACGCATGTGGGATAAATTTCACAAGGATTTGACATTTCCCTCCATGCCCTTTCAAGTAATCCATTATCCCCAAAATTTTTTTGTTTTTGCATTTAAATATATATATATATATATATATATATATATATATATATATATTTTTATGCTACGCTGTGAATGCTTTTATTATGTCTCTATTGGTTTTTTGGCAGGTATGGTATTATTTCCAGTGCACGAAGAGCTAGGATTCCCTCCCCTTACAAGGTCATTTTATCCAAAAACTTTTCTTTGAAATGTATTAAAAAATTACATGTAAAAATTGCATCTTAACCATGAAACTTTAAAGGCATAAACATAAGAAGAGAGAAGCACATAAAATCATGCAAGAAGACACATAATTGATATCAGAGTTCGTCTAGGAGGGAATATGTCTTTGGGCCCTAATCAATCAGTGGGGAGGCCCTCTTTCATTAAGTGGCAATAAAAATGAAAGTACAAGCATTAAATGAAATATTACACCCTTATACGTCCATAGATAAAATTTCCCTAAACTTGGAGACCTCTAATGAATAAATGGACAAAATCATTGGATTTGTGGTGCCAAGAGGTGCATAATCCATATAAATTTTTTCTGATTCTCATAAAGTGAAAATTAGGACCATTTGCAAAATGGCTCAGTTCATGGTTCCACCCACCTCCTGCAAAGCGCTCATGGTTCCACTTCATCTAGTACTATGTGCCGCTCCTGGCCTGCCTGGGCACACTTGTGAAATGCAGGTCTATATATTAAAAGTCAGGCAGACTCCCCAAGGAGTGAGTTGGCTAAGTTGGTTTGAGATTCGTCGTTTGAGGGAGCAGGTCGGGTGGTCAAATCCCGTCCCCTCCATAATAAGGTTGAGTATGTTTTTAAATACCCACACATTTATTTTTTTAAAAACATGACATATTAAATATGAGGTAGGTTTGAGGGGGGCCGAACCCGCATCTGGCAGCCCACCCCCTATTATCGCTGACACCATATGTATATATGGGCGGTGGGTTGGGGCCATGGGGTCACGAGCATTGGCCCCGCCCTTTATTACATTGAAGATTGTTGTAGCATGTGGGGGTGACAGGTTCATGGCCCTTGACCCCCATTTTTTAATTATTTTTTGTTATGTCTGTTGGATAAATATATATATATATTTTAATTTTAAAACAACCCGTCCCTTTTGGCATTTCTAGAATTTGACCAAAGGAGTCAAATTAAGGGATCCACAATTTCGCCCGGAATCCAGCTAGAGTTGGCCAAAATTTGGTGGCCAGGTTTCTGCAAAATTTTTGTCTCCTTAAGCTGCCACATCACTAAGTCAGCCCTCAAACTTTTACTGCTCCAAACTCCTCCATACAGACTCAGAATTGAGTGTCGTCTACACCATTGGAATTAGAAAGATGAGATATTTAACTTGACACTAAGTTTGCCACATTTATGACACTTTTATTTTTGAGCCTTTGTACTTAAGCCACTTGTACTTGTACCTGTACAATCCACCTCAATCATTCCTCCCCATTGAAGAGCTTTTGGACCTCCAAAAGCATTAACACACCCAACACACTAGTTATGTCCTTTCCAAACCACACTTTCACTGACCTGGACACATATCTAGTACATCATTTGAAACCATGCACAAACCACACATGAATCAACAACCCCTCACTTGCCAATATTTTATAACATACACTCATTGGCCAATGATTACATAAAAAAAAATACCTCAACTATTCATAGGCTAAAACAACATCGTTTCATTTTGAAGCGATGAAAACACATCATCACTTTTACATTTATTTTCAACGCATGATTTACAACTATGGCCATAACACTAATACCTCTAAAAAAACATCTTTTACTTAATAAAGTAAATGGGTCATCTCCCTGTGGTGGGGTTGCATGTGGAATAGCTTCAAGGACTAGATTATTCATGGGTGATTTTTGAACCTGACATGCTCGAAATGTAGGTTTCTGTGGTTCATCCTTGTTGTGATGATTCTTCTTCCTCCATACTTTTCATATCATATTGCAACGCTTTCCCCTGGTGTTCCTTCCATAAGTGTTCATGGAACCCTCACTATTGCTGGACTGTCAGGAAGTCAATTCATCATCTATCGCTAGCTGGTCACTAGCTATGTTGGAGCTTTCTCCCACTTCCTTCTTGGTGTATCTGAGTCTTGCATGACATGAAAATTCCCCGACATTGATGGGGTTTATGATGCCTTGGAAATTGATTCCGAATCCTTTTCCCTGATACCCCATCTTCTTCAGATGTTTGGATTTGAACCCCGTGGTATGTTTTTTAAAAGCAACAAATTCATCATCATGAAAAGTACATGAAATTGAAGGATTTCTTTTTACCTTGAGTTGGTTATGTTGAAACGTTTCCAAGGCCTCATCCTTAGCTTGCAACTGGCATAGTAACCTTTATTTTTCTTCATTTTCTTCTTGTAGGAGCCTCCTTAGCTCAATATTTTCTACTTTGATGCTTTTGTTAATCTCTTCAAGTTCTTGGAACTCTAACACAGTGAGTGTCCTCTTCACCTTTGGTCCCATGTCTGTTGAAATTTTTGTTTCATCGCCTGAATCAGAACCCAAGTCTATGGGTCCTCCTACTATGATCCTAAAGGTTGCAAGCTTCATTTCATTGCCGGAATCAGGCCCTAGTTCAATTGTTCTACCTCGTGCAAATCCTATAGTTGGGACCTTCTCATCTTCCTTCGATTGAGAATATTTGTTTTGTTGTACGGTGGTAGCAGTATTTTGCTTCCCCTTTTCTTCATTCCTCTCAGGTCTCAACTCAAGGTGCAGCTTCCAGCAATTTTCTTTGTCATCTACCTCTTTCTCACAATGTGTGCAAGAGGGCCTTGCTCCCTTTCTTTTGGATGTTGCAGTCCTTTTTGGGTGTTTACTTTGTTCATGCATTCCTCTGCTTTCTATGTGCATGGCCTTCACACTGGCATCATTGATGGTAGGAGGCTCAAACAATAATAATGAATGTCTTATCTAATTATGCAGAGAACCAATATGCTTGGTTACCATCTCCGGTGAATCTAATGGAATGCCTAAATTCAATTCTTGTTTTCTAAATTCTTCATTGAAGTCTTGTAGATGTTGACCTTTGATTTTCCTTAGGTGTTGCCATTCCATTAATACCTTTTGCTTATAAAACAAAGGGTGAAATTCGTTTCTCAATGAAGAAACAAATTTTGACCATGAGGAGAGAAGGTTACCCACATTTTTACTGCCTTGAAATTTTCTCTCCCACGAGACAAGAGTGGTGTCATTCAGTCAAACATAGGCCAACTGGATATTTTCCAAGTCCTCCTCGATCTTCTGAATCCTACAGTATACTTCAATCTACCTAATTCATTTTTTAAGCTTTTCTGCATTACTTTTTCCATGATACATGGGAAGATCAAATTTGACATCTAATTTAAAGAAGGGTTTCCTGGATGCATTTCTTGAATTCCTATGATGATGGTGAGGAGAGGAAGAGGAAGAACTTTCACTTTTGGGAGGAGAAGGAGGTGGATCTCCTCCATTATCTCCGTGCCCTGAACCTTGTCCTTTTGAAGCATTCTCCCTTCCTTTCTCTAGTCTCTCAAGTCTGGATAAAAATTTCTCTACCCGATCTGCCATGCTATAGAAGGTCTTGTGGAATTTTAGCACCTCCTCATTTCAAACATTGTCATCCGTGTTTCTTATTCGATGTTCACATCCCACTCCGGGATGAAAATAATTTAGTGTCCCTTCACCTCTTCATATCCTCTTTCTAGTTAGCATACAAACATGCAATTCACATATACAAAGACCTGCTCTGATACCACTTGATCCAAAATATTTCCATTGAGATGTATTAAAGAATTACAGGTAAAAATTGCATCTTAACCATGAAACTTTAAAGGAATAAACATAAGAAGAGAGAAGCACAGGAAATCATGCAAGAAGACACAAAAATGATATCAGAGTTCGTCCAGGAGGGACTACGTCTCTGGGCCCTGCTTAATTAGTGGGGAGGACCTCTTTCATTAAGTGGAAATAAAAATGAAAGTACAAGAATTAAATGCAAAATTATGCCCCTTATACCTCCATAGATGAAAGTGCCCAAGAATTGGAGACCTCTGATGAATAAATGGACAACACCATTGAATTTTTGGCACCGAGAGGTGTAGAATCCATATAAAATTTTCCTGATTATGACAAAGTGAAAATATAGACCCTTTGGAAAATGGCTCAGTTCATGGTTCCGCCCCCTTCTTGCAAAGAACTCATGGTTCCACTTCATCTCGTACTTTGTGCCACTCCTAGCATGCATGGGTGCACTTGTGAAATGTAGGTTTATATATTAAAATTTGGGCGGACTCCCCAAGGAGTCCACTCGCTGAGTTGGATTGGGATCTATCATTTGAGGGAGGGGGTCAGGTGGTCAAACCTTGCCCCCTCAATAATAAGGTTGATTATGTTTTTAAATACCCGCACAGTTCCTTTTGTAAACCCCTATGCATTGAATATGAGATAGGTTTGAGGGGGGTTGGACCTGCATCGGGCGGCACACCCCCGATTCCCACTAGCACCATATGTACATATGGGTGGTGTGTTGGGGCCGCAGGGTCATGACTGTTGGCCCCACGCTTTATTACATTGATGGTTTTCGTAGCATGTGGGGGCGCGGGGTGTTATCACTAGAAAATTAGATAGGAAAAGGTGACATTAATTAATGTCAGGCAGAAGGATTTGCAGGGCTGAAATAAATTAGAGAATATGAAGTATTTAAAAACTGCTAAGTTCTAAAAGGAAAAATAAATTTGCGCACTGAAGGAACCAATGAAATGCACCTTTGTAAAAATAATTATTTGATAAGTGCACCTTGCACGACTTTTCCTCAAAAATCTGCGCAACCCTAAAAGGGGCAGAAGTCACTTTCCGAGACCACAAGGCACACTCTAAGACATTGATCCCACAATTGAGGCCACCTAATGACAACCTCCCAAGCATCCTTAGGACCTCAAGGGAGAATGAAATGTAATAAATGTGGCACAAAATGGAATCACCCTCCTCTCTTAGATCACCATCCAGAATGTAACAAGAGAGGGAAGGAGGATTTTAATTCTCGTATAAAAGGCCACCAAGAGATGAACAATAGGAGAACAAATTACTATGCTAGCTAGAATTACCCCGAGAAATACCATCAGTGTGTGATCCAAAGCAGAGATAGAGGGGACTCATTTTTTCGCCATCCAACAACTCCATTCCACCATAGTAGAGAGAGGGAGACTTTGCGCCAAGGCAACTCGCAAGTAAAGAAATCCTTGCATCGTGACTTGGACCTCCATAGTTCCAAGGGCCCTTTTGAAAGTGGGTTAAAGTTTCATCCTCATTTCCTACCAATTCTCAATAAGAGGGGACATAAGCACTATTGCTTGGATTATTGAAGTTGTTTGACTCTATTTACAACTTTTGTTTTGTTTGTTTTAGTTTTATTTTAGTTTTTGAGTTTGAATATGCATGTTATTTCTCTATATAGTATGTTTATGTTTTTGCATGTTCCACTAACTTGCTTGACTCCATCTATTTTTGGCCTATGACCAATAACTTAAGAGGGAAATGTTGGAAATACTGAGGGGGGGGTGAATCATTATTCCTTGCAATTATTATTATTATTAATATTTCAGAGCATTAGTTGATATACAATTATTATCAGTGTTTGTACAATGATAATAGTAAACAAAAGGAACACAAATGCCCATAGTTTTTAAGATGGTAAACCCCTCTAGATGAAAACCACCTGAATTCTTTCCTAATAATTCTTTAATATTAAAATCCAATTTAAAATAAATCTCCAACTTCCTATAATACAGAAAATCATTCTTCTCCATATCCCACTGGATCAACGCTCCAACGCATGAGATTCTGAAGTAGTCAACTGAACAAATGCCCTAACACCCAATGAGCTACAACTCACCCTAGCACCATCCTACCACCTGAATTTTTCATAGGATTGAACCCGTTGGTGACTTCATGCAATAGCGTAGCACCACCCAACCACCCTATAGAAGAATAAAATAATAATGGACTCCCATAATAGGGAAAATTGTCCACTTTACAATGATATAGAATGTAGAAGAAGAATACACAGTAGACCATAACCCCAACTATGACACAAATACCTAATGATGATCCTAGCACTCCCAACACTGCCTCTTCACTTCTTGATAGATAGATACTTGTACAAATTTTAAAATGATTCTTTTACAATGAATTAGTACAATGATACCTTTATAATGACTGTATGCAATGTTGCCCATGTGAGGACTTCATGTGGTAAAATTATTGCAGTTGTTCTACACCTTGATTGATACTCTTTTCATGATACCCTTTCTCACTCTTCAAAACATTATATCATGCATTTAATCGTATCTTGATGAATATATAATACCTAAAAAAAGTCTTCAAGGAAATACCCATGACATGATAATAGCAAAACTTACCTCGTCCTATAGAGCATATGCCAGTGATAAACAAAAATAACAAATTAGAATACAAAGAGGCTAATGCAATTGAGAGATGAACATGGATATATAGAATGTACTTACCTGGGTATTACCTCTACTGCACATTGGTTTTATTTTATACCCTAGAAATTATGGTCCTTTGCAACCCTTGACAACACATGATCTAGCTTTTTATTTCCTTTTAGGAGCTTGATATTGAATTTGGTGTATATTTGTTATTTCAGATCCCCAATATGCAATTTTTGGTCCTGTAGTATTCCTCTGAGTATTCTTTCCAATGCCATGGGTCTGACCCAATTTGGATTCTTTAAGTCAAATTTATGCACAATCTCTCACAATGACCTAATTATGGACTCCTTTAGTAGAACGAACTTGTACGGAGTTCCATGTGTCATTATTTCTTCATTTGGCATTGAAATTGATACAGCAAAAACTACAGTTTGTGTACTATCTGAAACTTTTTACAAAAATCGAATCTAATACTCAAAGAGAGAGTTATGAAGACTTTCCCAAGGTCACCTCTTTGAGATGAAGTTCAGAAGCTTGCAAAAACCATACCCTCCACAAATCATATCTCCCAAAATATTGTGCACCATGCTCTGAAATGGTTACAGGAGCTTCCCAAGGATTTCAGCTTCGCCTCATAAACATTTTAGTTTCTGAACCTTTGTAGAAACAAATTTATAGAGAAAATTCGATGATGACCTGTTCCAAGTAGAAAAATCCCCACATGAGGAGGATATGAGGATTAAAATTTATATAAATGCTTAGGTTGAGAGGAACTTCAACAAGTGAACATGGGAGGGAATCTAGGAGCTTAAAAATTATTAATTATTGAATTTTCAATGACCCATGCCACAACCCCATGGAGTTTTACCCCACTAACTATGGTTACTAACTTCAAACATGAATATCTCTAAAACCATGAATAATTACGTGGCATGCCATATATCAACAGAAACATCTCGACAAGTAGAAACCATAAAAATATATTGACTTAAAATATAGTAATTTGGTAGGTCAAAATTCCCATGCAATATCAGGGTAGCCCCTAGTGCTGCTTCGGTTGACATCGATGGCAACCACTGATCAAAAATCTCCCCCTTTGGTATTGATGGAAATAAAATTACTCCCTTGCAATCATGACACCTATTCCTACAACAATATCTCCCCCTTTGAGATCAGTGGCAAGGGGTAACTCCCCCTGACACACAACCATCCTGCGGACCTGTACACACTTTCACTCCCCCTTTATTTTATGAATAAGGAAAATCTAAAGAGAAATTTGGAGAATCCCAAACTTCTGGAAAAGATATTCAAATGCTTCACGAGTACTCTTAGGATCATCAACACTTCTTTCCCAATATGCATTTTTAAAGGCTTGAATAATGAGATTGTTACCCTTGGGATACCACAACCCATATTCTAATGTTCCCTTTAGATATCGAAGAATTCTTTTGACGGCAATAATATGTGATTCTTTTGGTGCTGCTTGGAATCTTGCTACTTTTCCAATTTCTTGCATAACATCTTGAGGGGAGGTTGATACATATAGAGGACTACGAACCATAGATCTGTACAACCTCTGAGCCACATCCTTAGATGAGTCGTCTATGCTTAATTTTCAACCTGTTACCATTGGAGTATGGATGGGTTTGCAATATTCCATTTTAAATTTCTTGAGAATTTCCTTGATGTACTTGGATTGACATATAAATATTCCTTTCTATTGATGAGATATTTGAAGCCCTAAGAAGTATTTTAGCTCACCAAGTAAAGAAATATTGAACTTTTTTTGCATATTTGTACCAAAGTTCTTACTTAGTCGATCATCATTGCTATCAAATATTATATCATCCTATTTAGCTAGTAGACATGCCTTAGTTGCTTCATCGAGAACACATATGTCATTTAGAGCTCGAATTGTTGTAGCCACAATTCTACCATACCTTTCTTTCCTGATTTCACATTTCATGGAGTTGAATAGTATTGTGTGTCCTTGATCACACATTTGTCCAACATTGAGCAAATTGTGATTCATGTTTTAAACCAATAGAACATTCTTGGCTAGATCATATTTTCTTCCAAGAGTGATGATATCTAATCCTATAACATTTGAAGATCCATCATTTCCAAAGGACACGGTTCCATCCATCTTCTCTTCCAGAGATACAAATTTATTTCTATCTCCAGTCATATGTGTTGAACAACTGCTATAAAAATACCACACATATTTGTTGTTTTGAGCCTTGAGAGCGAGAACACAATTATCAGTCTTCTTCTTCTTCCATGTTCGTTTGTTCTATGGATTCAAAGATTCTTCTGAAGGATTTTCAAGTCTGCAGTCTTTGTCTATATGTCCAAAGTTTTGACATTTGTAACATTCAATATTATTTCTTAGATGTTAAAATCTATTGATGTTTCGTTGAATCCTGGGAGATTCATATTTGACAAATCTCATGGAATTGTATTTGTTTCTAGGGTACGTGCGACATTATACAACTTTATGACCAAATTTTCCACATGAATAACAATGGCCATGAAAAATATGTAGGTACCTCGATGGAAATCTTCGTCGAGGAATCGTCTTCCAAGGATGTGCTTGTGAATATTGTCCAATGAAGTCTACATGTATGTCAGATCTCATACGTTCATTGTATTTTGTTGTAGAAGGTCCTGCTTCTTCTTCTTTGTAACCGAGGCCAGTTCTGTCGTTGTAAGATCATTGATTGTTGATGAGTTCTTCCAATACCCTTGAGCTGTTGGCATAGTTTTGGACAGTTTTTCCCTTCTTCACTTCCTTACGTAGCGAGACTACTTCGGCTTCTAATGCTTCCCTTTCTTGGTTGCTTTCTTCCAACTTCTTTTGAAGTGACTCTTCAATACATTTGTGTTCTTCAACCTCAATTTTGAGACCTTGAACTTGTTCTTTAAGAGTATTGGAACGGATCTTCTCAGCATTGAGCTCTTTTATAAGCTTGATTGCCTCCTCATAAAATTCTTCTATGGTCAACCCTTCTTCTTCATTGTTTGATACTTCTTGTTTATTGTGCTTAGCCATAAACAATACTTTCTCATTGGCTTCTTCTTTGCTGTCACTTTCTTCATCGGATGATGAGCTATCTTATTTTCTTCACTTGCGGGTGTAGGTCTTTTCAATTGAAGGTTGTTTTTCCTTATTGGTTTTCTTAGATGCAACGAACACAGTTTCTAGATGCGAAGTACCCTCTTCTTCATCAAGTCTCATTTCATATGCTATGATAACTCCATGTAATTCCTCTTTGCTGAGTTTGTCCAGATTTGCACTGTATTCTAAGACCGATACCTTTGGGTTGAATCTCCCTGGTAACGTTCTAAGAATCTTCCGTATAATAGTCTTCTCGTCAACTGGCTCTCCCAATCCTTCCATAGTATTGGTTATTTCATCAATGTATTGGAAGTATGCAGCAATGTTGCAATCTTCTTTCATTCTGAGTTGCTCAAATTTTTCTCTATAGATTTGAAGCTTTGCTTCTTTGACATTTGAGTCACCTGCATATATATTCTCAAACTTGTCCCATACATTTTTGGCACTTTTACAACCCAACACCTTATGATAAGAATATTCAATAAGTCCACTGATAATAATATTCTTTGCTTTTGCATCATTTACCAAATTCTTCTTACCTTGTTCATCCGTAGTTGATGTAAATCCATTTTGAACAGTGTCCCATACTTCGTAACCTTGCGCCAAGAGATAGAACTCCATTCTTCCTTTCCAGAGTGCATAATTATTTTCATTGAATAGAGGTACACCATTCTTGGTATGCTCCATGACCTCCTTCCAGCTGTTAAACTGCTATTGAAGGAACCATGCTCTGAAACCAATTGTTGGAAATACTGAGAGGGGGGGGGGGGGGGAATCAGTATTTCTTTCAATTAGAGCATTAGTTTATCTTCAATTATTATCAGTGTTTGTACAATGATAGAAACAAACAAGAGGAACACAAATGCACATAGTTTTTAAGGTGGAAACCCTCTCCGAGACAAAAACCACCCGAATTCTTTTCTAATAATTCTTTAATATTCAACTCCAATTGAAAATAAAGCTCCAATTTCCTATAATCTATAAAATCATTCTTCTCCAGCTCCTACTGGATGGATGCTCCAATGCCTGAGATTCTTTAGTAGTCAACTGAACAGATGCCCCAACACCCAATAAGCTACAACTCACCCTAGCGCCACCCTACCACCCTAATTTTTTCATGGGCTTGAACTTATTGGTGACTTCATGCACCATCCTAGCACCACCCTACCACCCTATAGAAGAATAAAACAAGAATGGACTCATGCCGGGAAAATGGTCACACTTTACAATGATATAGAATGATGTAGAAAAGAAAGAAGCACTAGACCATAACCCCAACTATGACACAACCACCTAATGATGATCCTAGACCTCCCGACACTGCCTATGCAACTCTTGGAAGATAGACACTAGTACAATTTTTACAATGATGCTTTTACAATGACTCAGTACAATGATACCTTTACAATGATTGTATGCAGTGCTACCCACTTGAAGACTTCATGTGGTGAACTTCTTCTTGTTGTTCTACACCTTGATTGCTGCACTTGTCATGCTACCCTTTCTCACTCTTCAAAACATTAGATCATGCATTGAGTCTTATCTTGATGAATATATAATACCTGCAAAAAGTCTTCAAGAAAATACCCATGACATGATAATAGCAAAACTTACCTCATCTTGCAGAGCATATGTCAGTGCTAAAAAAAAAAAAAAACAAATTAGAATACAAAGAACCTAATGCAATTAAGAGATGAACATGCATATACATAATATACTTACCTAGAGCTTACCTATGTTTCACCTTGCTTTGCTTCTTTGCGCAAAAATTACGGTCGTTTGCGACCCACTTGACAATAGACGATCTGGTGTTTTCTTGCCTCTTAGGAGCTCGATATTGAATGCGGTGTATCTGTGTTATTTCAGATCCCCAATATGTGATTCTAAGTCGTGTAGCGATCATCTAAGAAATTTTCAATTCCCATGGAGTCGACCCAATTTGGAGTCTTCAAGATAAATTTATGCACAATCTCTCACAATGACCTAATTATAGAATAGTTTCAATAGAGTGAACTTGTAGGGAGTGACTTAAATGTAACTTTTTCTTCATTCGGCTACGAAATTGTCTGAGAAAACTATAGTCTCTACACTATAAAACTTTTTTACATAATTCAAATTCGTCTCGGAGAGACATGAAAATTTTCCCAGGTCACCTCTTTTGAGATGAAGTTCAGAAGCCTCCAAAAACCCTAATTTCCACAGATCATATCTCTGAAAATATTACGCACCATGCTATGAAATTTCTATAGGAGCTTCCTCAAGATTTCGAATTTGCCTCATAAATATTTTAACTTCTGAATCTTTGTATAAAAAATTTTATAATGAAAATTCCATGATGACCTGTTCCAAGTAGAAAAATCCCCACATGAGGAGGATATGAGGATCACAATTTATATAAATGATTAGGTTGAGAGGGAATTCAAAAAGAGAACAGGGGAGGGATTTTAGGAGCTTAAAAATTATCAATTATTGAATTTTCAATGACCCATGCCACAACCCATGGGGTTTTAGCCCAATAACTAGGGTTAGTAACTTCAAACATGGATATCTCTTGAACCGTGAAGAATTACGTGGCGTGCCATATATCATGAAGACGTCTCGACAAGAAGAAACCATCAAAATCATTATTTACCTATAATATCATAATTTTGTAGGAAAAATTTCCCATGAAGGTTAGGTAGCCCCAGCCCAGTGCTTGGGTTGACATCAATGACAACCATTTCTCAACAAGAGAAACCACCCCTCTTAAGCAAGTGTGATTTGGTACATTCGTGTGCCAAACACACTAACACAAGATAGGAAACTCCACTAACTTTTATTTCCAAGTTTATATGGTTGTGACTTTTTTTTGCAGAGGCCTCTTTCTTTGTTGAGGGGTTGGGTTGGAATTGCCCCCTTTCTCTCCTTCACTGCCTGATTCACCCTCAATGACAGGTTGAAGTTGAAGAGCTCCCAAAAAATTACTTTACAGGAACTTTCGTATATTTTTCGCAAATAGACGTGCCCCAGTGCGCGTGTTCAGAGGTGACCTGCACGCGGCCTTCACGTTTGTTTCAGTATTTTCCGCGCAGAAACTAGAAGTAGGATTTTTTCTACTATTTCCATATTTTTCTTTCTTGTAAAGTGACTGGCATCCCATAATACATTTTCCAGCACTAGTTGAGGTGCCCCACAACTTGTTAAAGCTCACTTTTAGCTGCTTCTAGTAATTTTAGGTGTTAGTCTTATTTCAAGTTTATTTTCGTAAAGTTAACACATAGTTTAAGTAGGAGGAAGATTAAATTGAATTCCAAAATAATTTACATTTTGCGAATTGAGGTACCAAAAAACCTAGTTAATTAACCAAAGTAAGTGGCCAAATTCCACACATGCTTAGCTAATTCTCTTTCATTCTTCTAGTGTAAAATTCATTAGTTTAGTTCAATTTTTGCACTAGGATTTCGGGACCAAGATCAAATTGTTTGTAGAAGAGAAAGTAATATCAATTGCCTTTGAACCTTAGGGTGATCCTAGGCAAGCATATGAAAGCTCTCTATTGAAAACTCACCATCTCCCTATAGTTGATCATATAAATTAACTAGGAAAAATAGAAAGCGGCCCATATTCGTGCATGTTTTTCTTTTGAGCAAGGACAATGAAAAATAGTTTAAATAGGGGATTTTGAAAAGGATCATAGCATATCCACACCCTAAGTGAAGTAAATACTCCTAAAACTAACTTAAAAAAACTCACTAAATTCTCCCCACAGGGCCACAAAAGAATTTATAGTCTAAGTTAGGACCAAGGGGGCAGACATCCAATAAGCCGCCTTGGTTAGTATTTATCTTGAAACATAGAATTTTATTGTTTATGGAAATTTCAAATACTCCTATCATCCCATGGAAAAGAAAACCCGAGCATGACAGAGATCCAATTCAGAGGGGGTTAGGCTTAGGCCTTGTGTGTGTAGTATTATTTGGGGCTACTTGACCCGGCTGATACTCTGTACTTTTAGTTGAACTACCAAGAAGCACAAGAATTGAATGCTCACGTGGGATGATAATTCTTAGTGGAAAAAATTAGGGCATCCTTTCCCTATAGGTGATGGTGCAGGTAAGAACTAGCTCCTTTACCCTTACCTTGGTGGATCTTCTTCGGTTGACTGCGGGTGTCGCCAACTCTTTCAGGATGTTGTGCCAACATTCACAAGATATATTCTTAAGGCCCAATTACATTTGAGTGTGTGAGGATGATTAGGTCTTCTAGGATTTTAGTATCATATGCAAAGAACAAAAATCCTTTTGATTGACTGATCACATAGGATTAATCTAAAGAGAAAATTTATTTTATTTTCACTTTATTTTATGTATGTGATCGGATTATTTCTTTTATTATATTCTTTTTCGTCTCAAATAATTCCAAATCCATACCTATTCGATGCTAGAACGGACCCAATGGGAACTCGTCCATCTAGATGTCCTTTGGATCTCCCCCCATTAGCAGGAGGGGTTCCAGGTCTTTTTCCATTTAGCCGTCAAAGACGAAACACAACCACCATTATTGTTTCATCCTTTATTAGGGAATATTTAGTTGGGAACCTTAGTTTTTCTCCCAGCACCACACTGGTGAACACCGCCATAGGGTCACCAAACACTACTCCTCCCACAACCCCTAGCGCACAGAGGATTTCTACCCATTCGGGAAGCCAGGTAAACCCACAAGAGGGTATGTCATAGAAAAAACTTATTGCTAACTATAACATTGTTTTTTCACAAGTCAAAATGTCTACAACCTCAGTCAGCTTTTCTAGCTTCGTTAAATCTACCAGAATTAACCAAGTTGACAAATGACCCCATCGCACACAACCCCTTATGGCCTCACATACCCACAAATCTACCTTTAGATATTCAAAAATTTGAAGGGAAGAAAGCAGAAGACCTTGAAAATCATGTTATGACTTTCCACCTATGGTTTTCGTCAAACAACATCGTTGACGATACTATTCGAATAAGCTTGTTTCAATGCACCCTAACTAGAGTAGCAGTGAAATAGTATGTGGAGTATCCCTCTGCTACACATGGAATATTTAGCAACCTTACTACTGTGCTCTTGAACTATTTTCAGTTACCCATCCACCACGATTCCGAAATGGAGTTACTAACCCACTTTAGGCAAACCCCCGCCCTCCATATCTCAGACCATCTCCACGAATGGCGGCGGAGTCATAGCTTGTGCAAAGACAAACTTGATGATTTATTTTTATTAGACCTGTTCCTAAAAACTCTCACCGTAGAGATTTCAAAGAATGTGGCGTAAAAAAATCCCATATCTAAAGAGGATGCCATTAGTAAGGCCCAACAAGTCGAGCTAATCTATACGCAATCAGAGTATATTTACAATGTCCTACCGAACGCCCCGCACCAGAAAACTTACAAAGAATTTCCAGGTGCATCAAAATCTACAAATGGTTTAATTGGGTCATTGTCCAAAAATCACCTAAGAAGCAGAGTTCAATACCCTGGCTACATGTGTTATTCTACCCAGAACATACCACAACCTGTCTACCAAATTCATCACATGCCTCCGGAAAATTTGACCAGTAGGGCATCATCGTACAACCATCAGCATGGAGGACCTTATCCTCCAGCTCAGGGGATCGAGTACGTAGATAGACATGCTAACGAAAGAGCTCCCCCTCAATAGGCATTTACAAACCTGGGACTGCAATATGCCCAATATCTAGCACAAGACCCGCCCATGCAGAATAATGCACAGGTGAGCTTTGTGCAACCATCCCAAAACGAATTGTGCCAACCATATAACAAGGAGGATCCAAATTATCATCCTAACACGGTAAATAAAAAATAAGAAAACAAGCCTAAAGGAAATCCTCGACAGGGGGGCAACAATCAACAATTCTCTCCGCTGTCTCAGACTAGAGGAAACTCTGACCGAAATCAAAACTAGGAGACAAGCAATCCCTGAAGGCAAAACAAGAGGGCAATTCTTCCGATGAACCACTCTTGTTTGATCTTTGGTGAGTAAAACCATTACACTCACCACTGTCTTGACCTCCCTAAGCTTAAGAAGCTATAGAGTAATCGTGAACAGGGGGGATCCTCCCAGCAGAAAACAGTCATGTAGGAGCCTTTCACCCATCAAGGGACAGTTAGCATGCAACAAAAAACTCCTGACGATTCCAGAAAAAACAACCAAAAAATCTACATGAGTAGCAAAGAAATGTATTTTTAGACACAAAATCGAAATTACGATGCCCCACTAGACACCAACGCGTCAAGGGCTAGTACCAGTTCACCAACAACACCTTTGACCATATCAAAGATGCCTATTTAACCTTTGCCAAAAATGGCTAAGGGACCAACTAGGCGAGCAGGAAACTATTCCAAAGTGGCCCATAACTATAACATTGTAGATGATGTAGCTCAATATCTCGCTGCTATGTCAGCTTCAAAGGTGTTACAATCATGCCCAAAGCAGCGGAAAGCCTTAATTTCCACATTAGGCACCATTGACCCCTCCAATTCGTGCCTGATGGCTTTTGATTTAGATAAGTCCACTCCCAAACTTCCTTCAATGGTCAACTTTCAGATACCAGTATCGGTCCAAAACATTACCATTCACTGATGTATCATTGGTGAAGGTGCATCCACATGCATCATGTCAAAGAATGTTTGGAAAAAGTTAGGGTATTTCGTACTAAAGCCATTAGAAATCATGCTTAGAGTATATGATGGTCGCCCTTCAGCCCCCGTCGGTCTCTACCAAAACGTCCTGGTCTGCTTAGCTAGAAATACAGTCCTTATAGGCATTGAAGTCTTGGACACCAAATTAGACTACAATATATTCCTTGGCTGGAGCTCTATGTATGCCATGTCAGCCATCGCCTCCTCCATCTTCTAAGCTATGATGTTCCCCCATGAGGACAGAATCATTATTGTCGACCATTTGACCCATAGAAAAAAGTGGCCCCTAACAAATACGGATGTCATTCTACCCTATGTAGACACATCTGTTGATGCACTTACATAGTACCAAGAATATTGCCTTGACCAGTTCAAATCATAGTCCATCCTACTGCCATTCCTAGGTAACTCCCCTATTATCCCAGAGCCACCATTTGGCATCACAGAAGCCTCGGTGTGCATGATGTCCATATCAATCACTGAAGTGAGTCAGGACATGGTGATAAGCAATAATGACACCAAGTCCTCAGCCACAAAAGCCTCTCTAGCATACGCCACATCCCAAACCCCTTTCCCCTTCCCCCTAGTTGGTTTTGTGTCACAGTAGGTCATGGCCACAGTGGTCCTACCAAACTTATCATTTGCAATACCAGTTCGGTAGCTAGTCCCACCCACTCCAATGGGAGTCGCGCACATCACCTCTACTGAGTTAATCCCTATCAATCTTGAACTGGCCCTAGCCGTTTAGGATATTGTCACAAAAATCCCTGCAAAGGAAATTCCCATTGCAAAACTGATGATTACGACTAAGAAAACCAAGAGAAGAGGAAATAATGTGGAGAGTCCCATGACACAACGGGAATAACCACGCTGCACCATATGTGACATAGTAGGACACCCTACCCACATCTACCGAGATATGGATGAATTAAAACCACTCTTTAGCTTTGTGGTAAGCATCGCGGCTCCAAGTTCCCGTAAAAAGGAACATGCCACTAAAAGCCCAGGCAAAGCATTGCATACCAACCACTCATGTACAACCCCTTTTTAGCAATTATGGACACTATATGCATCATTTCCTAGAGATCGCGCGATATAGGGATGCCTTACACACCATCGAGCAATCCTATCAAGAGGATCCCCCCACCCAGTCACCTGGAGATGAACCTCGTGTTATTCTATACATGTAGGAGGAACGACAATTACCAGAAAGAATCTTGTTCATATTCCCTCCTCCTATAATACGCTGCACACTGTGTGATGATCGTGGTGACTTCATTGAGGAATTCATAGCCCTGGAACTCATCCACAGATGGTATCCTATCGAGCGCATTTATTATGTTGGTTTTCGGGCAGTGAAATTCACATGTACTTTATGTGTTGACAACCACATTTTAGAAAATTGCCACTACATCCCCTGATTCGACTTAGTGCTGGCTAGTTTGTGCTCAGCCATAGTTCACCTCTCTCGGGAAGATGGATCGGACTCATAATATATGAACAAATTGACAACCCAAGAAGATGTGACGAGTAAATCCATCCTCTTTTTGTCAACTAAAAAGTGACCCATCAGGGAACCCTTAGTTACCCCCAATCTCCCTCTGCAGAGAAGACCAACATGTGCGTTATGTAAATTGCCCAATAATGTGGTTGCCACTTTCCCTAACTTAGAAGCGTTATGTCACTGGTACCCAGTCACACCATCTAATGAGCTGAACTGGAACCCCATATCTAGGTTGTTTTGCCTAGTGTGTCATGGAAATCACCATGAATAGCATTGTACCTATATCCCTAAAGTTCTTCCTCTAATTGATATGATACATACATTATAAAATAAACGATAAAATCTCCTCAATCGGTATAGAAAGTATATCACTCCCAGGCCACCAAACCCACAACCACATTAGCATTATGGGAAAAATGGAATGACACACCAACGAAGCATGAGCCAGGTCCAACCTAGGATAACATGTGGACTATGCGACCTAGTTGGCCACCGGGTCAATCAGTGCAAAGAACTGAAGCACCTAGCAAACAGTTTTGACACAATCTCTTCTCTCCCACAAATACTTCTCTCTAACTAAGAGAAAATCACGCATACTTATTGCCAGATTTGTTCACATTTTCATCATACAATTAGATGTGAACATCTCCTGAAGCTTAGAGCGGCAAGAGAAGCGTTGATTCTACACTCCCCAAAAGAGTTAGACACATTGATGCCAAAAACTCGGAAATGGAAGTAGAAGGTCTCATCTTCTACAACAAATCCTTTCCAAGCATCCACATTTCGGATGAAGAGTAGTGTTGATTCCCGCAAAATATACTTAGTTAACACAGTGGTACCATGCACGATTTGCACTGGCCATAACCATGAACCAGAGGCATGCCCACTAATGGAAACATTCAGGCACCTTTGCACCAGGCACAATTTCCATCGATAAGAAATTGACCATCCTAATAGGGGACCCAACCTTCAGCTTACGCAAACTCCCATCACGAAGATTCTCCCCCCACTGAACACTGAGGACATGATACATCATATACGCTTCATATCATCACATATTAGAACCAGTACTGAAGCCACCCCCACGTCTCAGGATTTCAACCCCATTCCTGTAGTATAAAACTAGGGTACCCTATGCTTTTGCATTAAGTTATGCGAGATCCCAAATTGACATGCCGCCATTGAACTCCTCGATGATACCCAACCCCTAGAACAACACCTAGTACAACTAGAGCTCATCAATGAAAGCCAATGGTAGTCACTGAAACACAATGAAGCCCACAAGAAACAGGTAAAAAAATCATTCAACCACCACATCACCCCCCTCTCATTCACCAAGGGAGAGCTAGTCCTCCGCTACAATGTCGCAAAAGAAGTTCTAGGGCAGGGAAAGTTTGAAACCTTGCGGAAAGGACCCTACCTCATAAAACATTTCCTCCTCAATGGGGCATACATCTTGACTGAACTAGAGGGAGCATGCCTTAAAAACCTTATCAATGACCTTTAACTCAAGATATTCTATCCATAAGGGCCAAGAAGGCCCTACCCTAGAGTCAACGTACACAAACCCAACCACTTAAATTTTTTGACCAAAATTCTTGTTACAAAATGCGCTCGAGTGTCACAATGGATTACCAACCAGACCCTTACTTTGAATTTGTTGATGGAGCATAAAGATGGTCTCAATGTTTAGCAGCAACCACCTGGGTTATCTATCACCCTGACCGATCACCACTCTGATCCAATGGTGTTTGTATCCATTCAATAATAAGGAATTAAGTAGAATATGACATCTTCATAAGTATTATGTGCGACACCCTCAACTGGGGCATATGCCATATACACATCTACCTTGATTCCCAGTTAGTAGTCTCACAGTTAAACTAAACATTTCATATATGAGATTCACATCTATTTAGAAAATACTTGTTGCAAAAATATTAAGCAGACAATTTGACTACATTACATTCACACATGTACCGAGTCAAAACCAAGCAACTGATTGCATAGCTAACAACATTCTAAATTGGAATGCATCTCGGATAAACCATCATACATAAAAAAAAAAACACATAGAAAATATAGATATCCATCAGCATAACATAATCCATAAACAGAAATAGGGGGCACACCATGTAGAGCCGCAAAAAATATCTCTCACATATATATGTCAAAAATGCATGAGTCTGAGTACAAAAAATAGTGTCTCTAACCCATAGGTCAACCCAAAAGGTACACATATAAGTCGAAAAAAATACGGGCAACATCCTCATAATGGGTGCTTTTGCTGTGTACAAAAATACTCTAGGGCGGTGGTCCCCCAGGTGGGGCACTTGGACCCACTACCGCTCTTAGTAGGAGTACTGGAGCTGTTGTCAACACAGATATTTCCACCTAACGTAAAACTGACCGATAGCCCCTCTCCCAGGCCTTTAAGGTCTCCATCCATACATCCTCGAGTTCATCCACAAAGCCTCAAGTAAGCATACCTTAGGTCAAACGGTCCACTCGACCCCAAGCATCCTCTAAATTTCCCAGTTGCTCGGTCAACTCAGAAACACGAGCCTCTTCTGAATCAGCATGAGCTCGCTCAACAACAGTCACGGCAGTAGCCGTGATGCCACCCTCCCCCAAGGGGCTAGCCTTACCACCTAGTGCTCCACCAAGAGGCTATGCAAGAGCTCCTCCCTACCTCCCATGAGCTCATTGAGGTCACCAAATCGGCTCGTTCCCAACTAACCAAGCCACAGGACAACCGACCTTGCAAACATCTGCAATAGCAACCAAAACTATGTCATTGTCCTCATAATACACATATAAACATAAATAGCCAAGTAAATGCAGAAAACACAAACACATACCTTCTAGCCCACAAGTGTATCTAGCAGGAAGACCCATGTCTCGATCTCCCTGGAAGTCCATCCCTATATAAGTGAATGACAGGAACATCTGAGTGTTGGCCTCAAACCAAGCCTCTATAGTGGCGTTCCAGTAACGCCCCACCCGACCCCCACCTCCTCGAGGCATCACAAGAGCCCACCTCCTCATGCGAGGCTCATGTGGCCCCCAAGTAGGCACCACCACCATAGGTCTCAGCAGAAACACCCACTCATACATGATGCTGCATAGGATGTTCGCATAGGTAAACAACTTCGATCCATCCGGGACCTTGGAAAGTTGTGTCAACATTCCATTGTAATAGAAATGGGAAAAGTAAAAGAAGTGCCTGACCCTCACTAGGCGCAAGATGTTTATCTGTGGACTGGATGCCCAAGGAGGAGAAGATGACCCCGCCAGTCGCAGAATGGAGGCTAGAGCACACCGCTCGGCTAAGTATGTCACTATCGCAATAGATATGCATCCCTCTGTAAGGGGCGCCCTGCCACAGTGACGTGCTAAAAATGCCTCAATATCCACCCTCCCAGAGGGAATTGGATACTACAGTGTCTCACCCTGAGGCAACAGCCCAGTCACAAAATAGATATCCAACTCAGGACGGATAGTAACGTCACACCCACGTAGAACCATCACCTTCCGCCACTTGTTCCAGCATCAGATCAAGTAGCGCAAAAGTCGATCCTGTGATCGAAGAAGGTCATTCTCCAGAAATTTGAGGAGATGCCATCGGGCCAATTGTTGGCATGAATGACCATCGACAACTAAGTAAACATGGAGATCGGGCCAAACCCTCTCCCTCCACAGCATCCTGTCATCAAAACAGGAACACATCAACCACATTGAAAATACTAAAAGGAGAAAAAAATTCCAAATTTTTTGACAAAAATAGCTTTGCATCTTTGTGAGCTTGTTCTTCATATAGTTGTGAGGAGGGTGTTTCTGTCCTTCTAAAAAACGTGCCAAAGGTGCGCCTAAAGCTAGTACAGGTGCGCTCAATGCATACAAAATCCAGTTTCCCTGTGCAAGATGCGCACCTGTACCTTGATTGCCCACACAGTGAAGTTAAAATTTGATGTATAATCTGTACAAACCCATATTGTATGGACCCCGACACCAGTACACTGAAAAAATTAAATTGCAGGACGTCATGGAGCTTACTTGGCTAAAAAATCACTAATCTCGGGTGCTCAGGCTGACCACAATGGCAAGAACTGCTCTGTAAAATCCTCTGACCTCTCAACACTCAAACATACAAAAATGAACTGAATTGAGCCATATTTGCCTATATGTCACCCTTTTCAAAAACTTTGAAGGACCATAACGAGAGTTTAGAAGGCCCAATCACCGAACCGAAAGTAGCACTACGACCAACACTCTATAATGCCCAAGGGTGGTGCTACACATTCACACCACCGAAAAAATAAATTTTCAGCGCCAACAGTATCCCTCTCTCATATTATTTTTTAAGGCACATGTCATTCAAATAATATTTGAATAAAGAAGATGCTTTCACTTGGGGTATTTTTATTTGCAGGTAAAGTGCAAACCATCAATAGCTCCATCCATTGAAAGTTCCAAGAGAAGGTATCATTCTACCTCGAGAAGGTAAGTCCTAGAAAAACTCTGCATATCCTGACATCATTTCTCCATCATAAATTAACCATAGGTTTCAAACACCCGACCATGTTTATCATCACCTCACCTTGCACATGATAATCATCATCGTTGGTTGGTAGAGCCTCCCCTCCATGGTGCTCGTCACCCAAGGTAGACCATATATCACAAAATATAGTGATTCCATGGTCATACCATTGTATTCTGGGAAGCACCTCATGCCCATTCACTCACTATGCATCAGGTCAAGTTTTACCATATCAAAATAAAACCCTTTTCTCAGATGACCAAGTTGTGCAAGCAGATTGAAAGCACACTACCATGCCTCTCATTTGCCCTACCATACCTCCATCAGCATAACCCATCTACGACATATTTTAATCCTCTTCATCAACCTCGCACATGAGGCCAACCAATGGTGCCCCCACCATTAGAAAAACAACTTCCTCACATCCTCAGTGAGCAAACAATCTCATATTTTGGGGCACCCATCTCTGTCTTTTGTAAAAACCAAACCCCATTATTTTATTCTTTTCGTAAGTGTACAAAGACCGCAAATGGTGTAGTATGTCCCCCATGCACCCATTCATTTTTTCTCCCATGGAATCAGTCCCTGGCCACCCTTGGTTGAAGTATCACACCCTCACGCAAAATCCACCGTGACATTCATAACCAGTTTATACCCACCCTGGAAGTCCTACCGACTCCAGGGGTTTCCCCATCACAAATAGTTATGACTGCCACCAAGCCACTTTTTATATTCCGGCCTTGGGCCACTGAATCCCCATCATCAGCTTTCAGTCGCCCCTCGCCATCATGCCTATTTTAAACCCAAAAAATCCAGGATCCTCATCCTTCATATCAGTGACACCCTCATTTGGTTGAGGCTTCCTTTTTGTCGACATCAACACCTCTTTTAGAAAAAGGAAGCGGTACCTTGGATCACTCTTCTGCACAAAAAGGGCATCCTCGGGTGGTAGTATGGGAGACATAATTTCCCATAGATGTCATCGATCCTCTTGAAATTTGACTAAAACAAAAGATTTCATTTAAATATGGTATTGTACCTTAGAACCATTTCACTTTGATTAAATTCGTCGAAGACCTATGCCTTTCTAAGCGTCCTTTCAGTAATTCTTACATGGGAAGGTCCCATATAGTGCCTATGCATACAATGCACATTTATATTCCATACTAATTTCACACATATGGGTACCGCATTCCACCTATCGTCAAAGAAAAAACATCCCTGAGGGCATCAATAGTCATTGTCATCAACCAACATATCACTACCATGCTAGTGACACAGATAGAATCAGTATCTATCAAATATATTTTTTTAACTAGCCAAATCATCACGAGCATTGGACATGCCCGCCTCATAGAAAATTTGAATATATTGTATTGTACCATTACATGTAGGGATCTCATAGTACATGGTCACTCCTCGACCGGGTGCAGGGTGTCTCCAACTTCTGGCTACACGCAAGTCTCTCTATCTCTCTCCACAAAGTACACAGAAAATAAAATATAATGTATTTTGGTTATACATTTCTTCCTAGACCTCACACATTAGGGGGAAATTATTATGACTAGAAAACCAGACAAGCAAAGGTGAAATTATTTAATGTTAGGCAGAAGGATTTATAGGGCTTAAAGACATTAGAGATTCTAAATTATTTAAAAATATCTAAGATATAAAAGGAAAAATCAAGTTGTGCACTGAAGGAACTAATGAAATGTGCCTTTGCGTGTATAATTCTTCGATAAGCGCGCCTTGCGCGATTTTTCCTCAAAGAGCTGCGCGGCCCTGAAAGTGGTGGAAGTCACTTTCCGGGACCACAAGGCACACTATAGGACATTGATCCCACATTTGAGACCGCCTAAGGATAGTCACCCAATCCTCCTTAGGACCTCAAGGGAGAACACAATGGAATAAATGTGGCACGTAATGGAATCACCCTCCTCTCTTGGGTCACCATCCACAATGTACCAAGAGAGGGAAGGAGGATTTGAATTCTCATATAAAAGGCCACCCAGAGAGAAACAATAGGAGAACACATTGTTATGTTGGCCAAAATTTCCGCAAGCAATACCAGTAGTGTGTGATCTGGAGCAAAGATAGAGGGGACTCAATTATTGGCCATCTAAAAACTCTGGTCCACCATAGTAGAGAGAGGGAGACTTTTCACCAAGGCAGCTCGGAAGTAAATACATCTTTTCATTGGAACTTGGAGCTCCATAGTTCCAATGGCCCCTTGGAAAGTAGGTTAAAGTTTCATCCTCATTTCCTATCAGCACTAAATAAGAGGGGATGTAAGCATCATCGTTTGGATTATTGAATTTGTTTGACTCTATTTATAGATTTTTTTTTATTTGTTTTAGTTTTAGTTTAGTTTTTATGTTTGAATATGCATGCTATTTCTTTATCTAGTATGTTTATGTTTTAGCATGTTCCAATAACTTTCTTGACTCCATATATTTTTTGTCTGTGACCAATAACTTAAGATGAAAAAACCACCCCTCTTAAGCAAGTGTGATTTGGTACATCTATGTGCTAAACACACTAACACAGGGGGTTCATGGCGACCAACCCCCCTTATTTAATTATTTTTTGTTATGTATGTTGGATGGGGAGGGCGGGGGTCATGGTCCACCCTCCAATATATATATATATATATATATATATATATATATATATATATATATATATATATATATATATATATATATATATATATATATATATATATATATATATATATATATATATATATACATATATATGTATATATATATATATATCTATATATATATATATGTATATATATATATATCTCTATATATATATATATATATATATATATTATTTGTAAAACAACTCGTAGTTTTTTGAATTACTAGAACTTGACTGAAAGAGTCAAATTAAGGGACCCACAATTTCACCCGAAATTTAGTCAAAGTTGGTTGGAATCTAGTGGCCGGGTTTCTACAAGTTTGTCACCTCCTTAAGCTGCCACATCACCAAGTCAACCATAAAACTTTGACTTCACCTAACTCCTCCATACGTAATTGGAATTGAGTTTCATCTCCATCGTTGGAATCGGGAAGACGAGATATTTAACTTGACACTAATTTTGCCACATTTCTGACACTTTGAATTTTGAGCCTTTGTAGTTAAGCCACTTGTACTTGGACCTATATGATCGACCTGGATTACCGTTGTTACCACATCTAGCTTGGTTTTTCTCCAATGTGTAGAGAGGTAAGCCCCCATCTAAAACCCTCTCAAAGTTACCCTCCATGGTTCATTTTCTCCATGGCTTGATTCTGTGGTTATCTATTTGTGGCTTTTCCCTTCTCAGCACAGCCCCTAAGTTTACATTTATAAGGGTATTTTAATATTTACATATGTTATGAACCCTCTTTTTCCTTTTATTATTTTGTTTGAATACTTCTTTTACACAATGGTTTGGTACTTTGAGTCCTTTCGTTTTCCAGAACTCTAGTTTTGAGTTCTCATGCGACATTTTTAGACTGAATAGAATTTATATGGCTATTTTTGGAGTTTCGGATTTCTTTACAAATTTTCTAGGTCCTCTGCATAATGCATCAGTCCTAATTTCGTTTTGGGTTGTAAAATTTGATCTTGTCTATCTTAAACCCTGCGTGGGCTTAGCTTAGTTAGTCTATAGAACTTTTTCGTTCTCTTGACTGTGATGGGTTTTTTTCCTACGTAACTTAAGACTTGATCTCTGTGCATCTTCAAAATTGTTATGTATACTGTAGGTATTTCATAATGTTATTTTAGTTAGTTGCAGATAGTATCCTTTGGAGTAGAAATTTGAGTTTAAAATTTTGGGTTGGAAGTTATCACCATTTGTCCAGAATCCCTCATTTCTTTCAGATGTAGGTTTCATTTTTAATTCATCATATGAGTTATGTTGTGCGTATGGTATCTAAGGGATAGTACACATGATAGCCACCTCATATCTGTGATGTTTTCATAGTCTAATTTTCTACAGCATTAAATTTACGAGGGCTATTTCCTTGGATGTCTAGTTGGGCATAATTGCTAAAACCCAGCTTAACCATTGTAAGACTAGTCTTATAGTGAGTTATATAAAAATTTGGTTTCAAATTTTTACTTTTGTGTATTATTCTTGTTCCAAAATATCTTATTTCCATTCTCTTAATGCTATAGGTAATTATATGGCTAGAAACAAATTCTTTATTTTACTATATTAAATATTACCTAGCTTAGAAATTTTCATGATACTCTTCCTACCTATGCGTATCATATATCCAATATCTAACTCATGTTAAGATCCTTAGTTTTGAGTAGTACATGTGTTTGTATGATTGTTTTAATTCCTTTATTTTCATACAATTGATTCATATGCTTTCAAATTATATACTCTGTTACTTGTTTCACATTTATGAATGGGACTGAGACTTATACATTACTCCTTATATATGTTCTTCTTCTTCATTTTATTGCTTAGAAGAAATGCGTACCTACTAGGGGGTTACGCACGCTGCTAACGCAGGCCTTATTTTGGGCAGAGGTTTGACAAAATATCCCTTTTTTTATTTATATCAATACTCTCTTATTTTTTAAAATCATAAAACAATTGTGTACTTATTTCTATGTTCCGTACATATATTCAATATAATTTTCTGAGTTTTAACATGGATAACTGCTACCCAGGTTACTCCCCTTTCTCGAGGATGGACCAACATTACAACATGCATATATGCTTCCTTATTTAGGCTAGTCATTGAGTTTAAATTTACATATTAGTTAGTACTTTTATTTATATATCAAGTCACCTTTACTTGCAACATTCCTTAATTGTAGGTTCACGGGAAGAACAAGGCCATGAAGAGTATACTCAGGTAAAATAATTACCACTACTTGTACTCTTGACCATATAATATTTCCTTGTTTTATTTAACTATGTTGTCAATCTGTCTCGTGAACTTAGTTCAACATGTTTTTATTTCGGTGATTAGGGTCATACAGGGTGTTTGACCCTACTTATCTGGACATATTAATTTTTTGTTTTCCATGTAAACTTCTAAAGTTATAGATCATTTTAACAAAAATGTCTTCAAACTATTTAAGAGACTTGTACTTTACTCCTTTTTCATGTTATTCTTGCTCATTTTATTTCTTATAAGAAATGCGTACCTACCAAGGGGTTACGCAGGTTGCTAACACATGCCTTCTTTTAGACAAAGGTTTGATAGAATATCTCTTTTTGTTTTATTTTTATTTTTATATATCAATTCTCTCTTGTTTTTAAAAATCATAAAACAATTGTGTATTTATTTCTATGTTCTGTACTTATATTCAATACAATTTTCTAAGTTTTAACATGGGTAACCACTACCCATGTTACTCCTCTTTCTTGAGGATGTAATAGGATTCCAACATGCATATATGTTTCCTTATTTAGGTTATGCATTGAGTTTAAATTTACATCTTAGTTAGTACTTTTATTTATGTATCAAGTCACCTTTACTTGCAGCATTCCCTAGATGTAGGTACACAGGAAGAACAAGATCATGAAGAGTATATTTATATAACATAATTACTACTACTTGTACTCTTGACCATATTATATTTCCTTGCTTTATATAATTATGTTTTCAATCTGTCTTTAATTCCAGGCTTCCTTTTTTTTGTAGGTTTTCCTTAACATTCTCTACTTGATGTAGCAGTCCCATTTGTCATTTTTCAATTTCAAACTGGCAGATGGATTCTTTTCTTCTTAGGTCAGTTGATGTACCATTGCAAATTCTATGGCAATCACTTAGTTCAACATGTTTTTATCTTGGTGATTAGGCCCATGCATGGTGTTTGAACCTGCTTATCTGGACATAGTGATTTTCTATTTTCCATGTAAAATTCTAAATTTATAGGTCATTTTAACAATAATGTCGTCAAATTATTTAAGGGGACTTAGAATTTACTCCTTATGCATGTTCTTCTTGTTCATTTTATCACTTAGAAGAAATTCTACCTACCAAGGGGTTACGCAGGCTTCTAACGCAATCCTTATTTTAGATAGAGGTTTGACAAAATATCCTTTTTGTTATATATATATATATATATATATATAAATACTCTCTTCTTTTTAAAAATCATAAAACAATTTTGTACTTATTTCTATGTTTTGTGCTTATATTCAATATAATTTTTTGAGTTTTAACATGGGTAACCACTACCCATGTTACTCATGTTTCTCTAAGATGGACTAGCATTCCAGCATGCATATATACTTCCTTATTCAGGTTAGTCATTGAGTTTAAATTTACATCTTAGTTAGTAATTTTACTTATTTATCAATTCACCTTTACTTGCAACATTCCTTAACTGTATGTAGACGGGAAGAACAAGATCATGAAGAGTATACTCAGGTAACATAATTACCTCTATTTGTACTCTTGACCATATAATATTTTCTTGTTTTATTTAATTATGATGTCAATTTGTCTCTAATTCCAGGCTTCCTTTTTTGGTGTAGGTTTTCCTTAACGTTCTCTACTTGATGTACCAGTCGCATATGTCATTGTTCAATTTCAAACTGACATATGGATTCTTTCCTTCTCAGGTCAGTTGATGTACCATTGAATACTCTATGGAAGTCACTTATTTTAACAAGTTTTTATTTCGGTCATTAGGGCCATACAGGGTGTTTGACCCTACTTATCTAGACATAGTGATTTTTGGTTTTCCATGTAAACCTATAAAGTTATAGATCATTTTAACAAAAATGTCTTCAAATTATTTAAGAGGACTTGTAATTTGACATTTTATGTACATGAACTTTGGAACTACAGTATTTTCTATTTTATACACTCTCTGACATATATTGTTATTCTGATTTATAAATATATATGTATATCTATTTGGAATATACTTCTTTTATGCTGTGTTACATATTATTTTATCATATATTTTCTATCAAACATGATTTACCTAAGTTTTACATTTCCAGATGTAATTTATATAATTTTTTTCTAGTTTTCTGCAAGGTGCAATTGATATCGTTTACCAATACAGATAGTCATACTAGTATATATATAAGTTTGTCCTGAACTTCTACATACCTTAGTATTCTTTATTAGTTATTGACAGTAATATTTTACAAGATATTTCATATAATTACACTTCATAATAATCATTAGAATAGGACCCCGTCCTGGGTTTATAAATTCCGATTGTTTATCTACTATCAGTTCTTGAGTCTATGTAACTGAAAATAGAGACTTAACTATATTTAATTATGGATGAGACTTTTTACAATACACATGACAAAATGTACATTGTAAAATACACATATAAGTATTTACTTAACATTGTAATACAATTTACAAGTTAACAGTTCATAATAGAATCTAAGAGATACCTGCATAACAATTTATATCTTCCGATGATACATTTTTCCAGGACTTAAGACTAGTTCCAAAAATTACAAAACTTTCTGTAAAATTTGAACTTATTTAGAAATTCACAGTAGGCACATATTTATAAGATCACAGTAAGCACATACCAATGTGTAAAGACTTATTATCCTCCCAACCACGAGCTTCTCCTCGGCTCTCCCCCGAGCAGAGACCTATATTCCCTAGTTTAGACAACACTTTGTCACACTAGTGATGGCTCTTTGAATCACTATTTCCCTCAGCATGTTTCCATAACAACGTCCTATTATTATGGGATATTGTTTCCCATATCCTAGTATTTCCTTTGTTTTTTCCACAAAATATTCTTTTATAGCTTTATTTTCCTCAACACAGTTTTATTCTTCCCTCTTCTCAGTAAATTTCTGCTTTACTAAGGATTTTATTAGATATTTTTCTCCCATCTAATAAAATTATTTATTTTATTTTTCTCCAAGGATTTTCTCGAGAGTTTTGGGAAATTTTGGGATTCTATTCCATCCTCATGGATAATAATTCTTGGTCTCCATTACTCTATCTTTACCACATTAATATTTAGTTAAAAATTATTTATTACTTCAAAATAAATATGTTCGTACATAATTATTCCATAGGTCCACCTGAACCTTGAGTTTATTTACATAATATAAAAGTTTTAAATACGGGTATTACAGTTAAAAATGATAAATATATGGTTATGTTGTTGGGTTAGTTTTTGGGTCTCTAAATTTTTTTATCTTGGATGGATCCTTAAGCTCTTGAGGGTCATTGAAGTGGTAGGATGTGGAGGAATTTAACTATTCTCAACAAGTTGGGATCCCATTGAAAATATGGAAGTTGTGTTGTCATGTGAAATGTTTGAAAATGTGGAAGGTGTTTTTTGAGGTGACATATAGTTATCTTCAGGAGATATTTTTAGTTTTCCTAGTGTTCAATAATCCCTTTCCCCAAAAAGGAAATTTTCTGGTTCCCAAAGGGAAGTTCTGGTCAGTCATTTAATAAAATTGTGGGGAAAAAGAGTTTGTGGTAAATGTGGAAAATTTCCATCCAAAATTTGAGTGGTCCTTTCTAATTGATTCATCAGATGATAGGAGGTTGCTTAACTCTAACTGGAATAATTATGATGGGAACTTAATAGTGAGTAAAGTAAAAAATATGCTGAGAAGATGAAGCATTCTCAATTAGCCCTGAATCTAAACAATTCTTCTATCACAACCTATAGTGGGGGTTCAAACCAATGTTTCGGCAAGTGGGAAACTAAAGGGAATTGAAGAAAAGAAAGTTAAGATCAAAATGGTTGTGGGTCAACAATTTTTTATTGTGGAAGCTCTATAGGTTTTGGAGGAAGTAGTGGTGGTGTTTTTTTTATAGAAAATTCATGTGTGTTGAGCCTTTAAAAGGCCCTGTAGCAGAAAAATGGATGGCTTGACTATGGTATGAACCATACCTTTTCATCTCAGCCCAAGGATTGATAAGTTTTATTTTTCACTCTTCCTTTGATATGGATGATAGTCTAGTGGATTATTTTGCAAGGATAGTCTATAAAGTTTGATCCCATTATGAAATTCCTCTCAAAGTAGAATGTTTGAGTTTTTATTTCAATTTTACCTAGTTCATGGAAGCTTTAGGGAATAGTTTATTGTGATACATAGGTTTGGAGAAAAATAAATATTCAAAGGAAGATAATAGATTGGTGAGGGTTCTTGTTGAATTTTATTTCCAAAAAGTATTTATATAAAAAATGAAATTGAAGAGGGGGATTACTCCTAGTTCCAATATTGATTATTGGAGGGTGAAATTTCAGTATTTTTGTTCAGATTGGCCATTTTATTAGCTCATGTAGCAAAATTTCATCTCTAAGTACATAAAATAAGAGGTTGTGAGTTAAGAAGAAGGGTGATATTTCTTAGGGTGAGCTTCATGGTTCTCCTCCATATTTGAAGGTGGATAATGGCTTAAAGAAGGGAGTGGGAGTAAAATATGCAACTGTAAAGGACATAGAACTCTATGTGGATGAACATATCAATGGCTCATTTTCACGTACTCCTATATAGTGTCAACAAGTAAGAACAATTTATCACCCTCTAAATTTGTTTTCTTTATTTAATAATTTTAATTTATGCTTGAAAATGTTCCTATCATAGATAGTTCTAAGTTTTAAATGTATTAGTGAGATTATCCCATCCCTTATCTATGAATGTCCCTCTCCCGCTTGGGTGTTTCTTCACTCCACCATTAGGTTTGTGAAAATTTTAGATTCTTGGACAAGTTTTAATGATAGATTGATGAATATTCAAGGATGTTAATCTTATGGGGAAGAGTAATCCCAATCCCTAGTTTCTTCCCCTCAAAATTATATCCCAACCAATAAGAAGATAATGAATTGAGGTCAGAAGCACAATTGGGAGAAGAGGAGCCAAATTGGTACAGGATATTTGATAACCTCTTTATGTAGGAAGGAAATGCTATTTATCTATTGCTGAAAATGGTAGTTATGGATATTAAGAGAGGGAAAAAATATACAATTATAGGGCCATTATAATTTAAAGCTCGGGGTGTAGATATTGTAATATTTCATTTGAAATGACCACTCAATATTTAACTCTTTGAATAAAAAATACTAAACAAACAAACAACTAGGTTCCTAGAAAATTCAATGGAAGAAAATATAATGATATTAATCATGATGACACAAAAACATTTATTCCCAACATGTATTTCATTAAAAATCCAAACTTAAGTGGGCTCCCATCCTAGTATAATGGCCTACTAGAAATAACACATAATATAGTTAACTTGAATTTGATCAAGTAGAGCACTAGTTTAATGCTTAATATTCTCTCTAGACATATATCTCTAGTCTATATGCACTCCCTGGGACCCAACACACTACTCACTAAGATGTCACTCTCAATATTGTGTTGTTGTAGTGTGTAATTTTTCTTCTCCTAAGCCTTCCTTTTATAAATTTACATTGAGTTCAAAGCTTAACCCTAAACCTAATTTCAAAGTGTTAATGACCAAGATTATATCTATCCCCACTTGACTAAGATTAAAAATTACTAAAGTAAATTACTTTACTTTTACTAGGTTTATTTTAGTTTAATAACCAAACATTTTAATATGTGATTTTCCCTAAGATAGACTAAAGATATGTTACATCACTTTCTCTCTCACACTAAAGTAAAGCTTTTAAGGAGAACACGGGAATTTTTTGCATGCCTAGATGCAAGGACTATGCATAATTACTTTCCCAAGATACAAAAGTAAACACTCCCTCTTAACAAGGGAGGTAATTTTGGAAACACATTTTCTACCTGGGACTATCTCGAATCACACCACATCAACCACTATTGTAGTTACTACCTATGAAATATAAGACTTCCATTCTAACAACTTTTGAGTCTTCACTAGATACCTATTTCTCCCAACCATGCTCATAGGAGTCTATTCTTGAGCATGCATTAATGTTATCTCAGACCACTTGGTTCTGGTAGATCTAAAAGAGGCTTCTTAGCCATCTTGCGGATTGGAAAAATGGGTCCCTAGTCTCAATTCAATCTTCATAGCTTCCTACTCAATAAATGTCACTAACATCAATACTTGATCCAATATCCCTTTTTTATCTACCTATAGGTTTACCGTATACGTTGAACAACTTACCCTTCCTAACACCGAGCCTTAATTATATGTCCTCGGTAGCTCCATCTAAACATATGAATACTTTTAATTTCTAGAACACAACACGATACCCTTAGTCCTTTAGAGCTTAGATTGAGAGTGAGTTTCTATTTAGCTTTGGAACATATAACACATTTTCCACCTCCATAGATCCTCCTAATTCTAGTTCGAATAACATTGTTTTGACCCCTTTCACTGCATTTATGGTACTCATACCAACTCTCACATGCATGTCTAAATATATTTCTAGAACACTAGAGAACACTTCCATCATTCTTTTCATATTGCAAGAAGATCCATTATCCATGAGCCATGGATCATTGTCTAAAAACTAGGCACTTCTAACACTAGTGCTAGAAATATAAGAAGCTACTAATGAGAACTCCTACTCAAAATTTGTTGCAAGGTCATTTATGTGGTGGATTAGTCGCACAGGTGTACGAAATCGCACCAGCTTAAAGAGTGTGGTCTAATATTTAAACTATTGGTAACGGGCAGAAAGTGTGGGAGCTCAAAAGCATAACATTTAATGAAAAACAGTATGCTAAAGTATGCTCTTCTTAAACTAAAACTAAAACACAAATATACAGAAGCTATAAAGAGAGTAAAAAATATAATAATGAAAACGATGGCTCAACGACCTCTTATTATTAAATGTTTGAAATGGAGAAGAAATTTTACCCACTTGCTAAAGGGCCCCTAGGAAATGGCTCTAGGTCTCATTGCAAGGATGTTTCCTTCCAAGTTGTGCCTCTGATGCAGTCTCCCTCTATCTCTGTTGTGGTGGAATAAGATGTTTGGTGGCCAATGATCAAGTCCTCTTTAGCTCCAGCTTTGGGTCACACACTACTAGTGTTTCTTGGGAAACTTTGGCCAGCATAACAATGTGATCACCATTTCTTCATATCTTGGTGGCTTTATATAGGTGAGTTTAAAATCCTCCTTCCCTCTCTTGGTACATGATGGATAGTGACCCAAGGGGGAGGTATGATTCCATTGTGTGCTCAAATATTCTTTTGTGTGCTCACATAGTGTCTAAGGAGGCATTGGTGGCTGTCCTTAAGCGGCTTTCACACAAGGAGTAACTGTCCTTTGCTTGGTGTGGTCCCAGAAAGAGAATTTTTTCCATTTCCAGGAATGCGTGCTTATCAGGAAAAATGGTGTGCAGAGGGCGCTCTTCTCGAAGGATAAAGCGTGCAATTCAGCATTTATGACTAGTTCAAATCTGATTTTCTCAAAACCTTAGAGATTTTAAATACTTATTGATTCCATAATGTGTTCCTGCCCTGTAAATCCTTAGGCTTGATATTAATTGCTGCCATCTTCTACTGTATGATTTTCCAGTGTTAACAGTTTCCCCCTAATGTGTGAGGTCTAGGAAGAACTGTATAGATGAAATACATTATAGTTTCTTTTCTTTATCGTACACAGAGAGAGAGAGAGAGGTATGCGTGGATTTTGGAATTGACAACACCTTACAGTGTTCCCGAGATAACCATGGCCTAAGGGACCCCCTGCAAGAAGAAAAAGTATACAATATATTTATAAAATTTCAATGAGGCAGGCATGTCCCATGCTCGTGATGTTATGGCTAGTTAAACAAAATTGACAGATACATGTGTTGTCTATGCCACTACTCTGGTAGTGATGCTGGTGGTTGTTGACGACGACTGATGATGCCATCAAGGGAATTTTTTATTTGAGGATAGGTGGGAAGTGGTACCCATACACGTAATCTTGGTATGGCATATCACTGCGCAATGTACGCATATGTACTGGTTGGGACCTCCCCGTGTAAGCATTGTTGTCAGAGATGCTTATGGAGGCATGGGTCTTCAACGGATTTGATCAAAGTGCAATAGTTGAAAGGTATGATACCATCATGACATGAAAGCTTTTGTTGTAGTCTAATTTCAGGAGGATCAATGACATCTGTGTTCAATTATGTCTCCCACAGTGCCACCGGAGGATACCCCTTTACATGGGGAGGGGTAATCAAAGGTATTGCTTCCAGTTTTGAAAAGAGGTGTTGAGGTTGACAAAAAGGAAGCCTTAACCGAACCTAGGGTCACCGACCTGAGGGGTCGATGACCTAGATGTGATGGGTTTAACATAGGCATGCTGGTGAGAGGTGACTAAAAATGGATGATGGGGATTCATTAGCCCGAGGTTGAAGTATACTTTAGCAGCTTGGCGGCAGTCATAGTTATTTCTTAAGGGAAAATCCCTGGAGTCGGTAGGACTTCCAGGGCGGGTGTGGACCAGCTATGAATGTCATGATGGTGCGTGCATGGGGGTGAAATAATCTGACCAAGGCGAATGAGGGACTACTGCCATGGGGGAAAATATGAAATATGGGGGCGAAGTGGCGAAGGGCATCGTTTGCGGTCTTTGTACACTTACCAAAAGAATAAAATAATGGGGTTTGGTTTCTACAAAACACATAGACAAGTACCCAAAAACATGAAAAATGGGGTTGCTCACTATAGGTGTGAGGATGGTGTTTTTCTAGGGTTAGGGGTCCCATTGGTTGGTCTCATGTGTGGGGTTGATGAAGCAGAAAATGTCGCAGATGGGATTATGCTGATGGAGGTGCGCTTTCAATCTGCTTCTACAACCTGGTTTTCTGGGAAGGGGGTTTTGAGTTTGAATGGAAAACGTCACCTTATACATCATAGATGGATGGGAATAAGGTACTTCATGGACTGAAATGGTATGGCCATGGCATCACTTGTGCGGTGATATATGGTCTACTTTGGGTGACGAGCGCCATGGAGGGGAGGATATACTGACCAACATGGGTGTTTATCATATGCAGGGTGAGGTGATGATAAACGTGGCTGCATATGAGGACCCTATGGTCTATTTCTGATGGAGAAATCATGTCAGGATATGCAAATTTTTGTGGGACTCTATCATGTTGGGGGTAGGATGATACCTGTTCCAGATCTTTCAGTATATGGTGTTGTGGACGGTTTACGAGTTCCTCCTGCAAAAAAAAACTACCTCAAGTGAAAGCATCTTCTTTTCATCAAATATTATTGAAAAACATGAACTTTAGAAAGGAATATGGGAGGGTGCATACCTGCGGGTGCTGAAAATTTATTTTTTCTGGAAGGTGAATGTGTGGCATCGCCTTCGTTTTTCATGGCATACTGATGATGGTGCAACTTACGATTTGCAGAATGGACCTTTTGATCTCATGTTATGGACTTCTGAAGTTCTAGAAAAAGGCGATAAATATGGGGTTATGGCCCTAATCCTATTCATTTTTACTTGCTAAGTTTTGGGAGAGCAGCAGTGATTACAGAGCCTTTCTTGCCATTGCAGTCATCCTGTGTACCAGGGATTAGCGATATTATGCTGAGGTAACTTTCATGATGTCCTGTGTTTCAATTTTTTAGTTTGACAGTGCTGGGGGTTGTACAAATTGGGTTTGTATGGCCTCAAAGGGATTTTTTTCCCTAGATTGCGCGAACGATCTAAGCAAAGTGGTGCCCTCCTTGCATGCATTTATGAAGGATAGGCATGCCAGGGTGCACTGTTCCCTCTTTTCTGTGCACGAGGGTCCACCTATCAAGAAAACAGGTGTGTAAAGGGCAAGGTGACAGAAAAACTTGGGTTTTTTGCTATTTGGGTGTTTCTCTCTACATTTATGGGTGCCTGTGTTGCTTGGAAAGTTGGTGTGGAGAGAGTGAGATTGGCCTGGGATCTAGACTGCTCTAGCCACTGATGCTAGGGCACGTCGTGAATTGGCTGCATGGCGCCTTCTGAAGTTTGATGAGAATGAGTTCCTTCAGTCTCATGACCGACTATTACATTATATTATATAACATTGGCGCAGGAGGCACAATATGTTCGTAATGAGGGGGATGAACTTGATTATCTATCCAAAGAAAAATATATACTTCATGACTGGGTTACTGCCACAAGGTAAGGCTCTGAGGTAACCACTCCCTGTTGGGAGAGTGAACCTAGATAGATTCTGACGGCGGCATTGCGGTGGTGCGCCTCTGACTAAGGGGTGCATCAATATTGTGTCAGTGAAAAATGTGGCCAAGTGGTGTGCTTTGGATATTATTGTGTGACTGGTAGGATCGTTTTCTCCACATCAGGCATGCGGCCCATTGGTGGGAGTTTTACGCCGCTTGAGGGGCGGGCATTTCTTCGATTTCGCCCACTTTTTTTTTGATGGTATGGTGTCGCAAATGAATAGGGTCCAACATGGATCCAAATCATTTGCGTATGCTAGCATCCTATGCAGCATTATGTATGAGAGGGTGGTGCTACTGAGGCCCATTGTGGCGCTGCCTATTGGGGGGCCGCAGGAGCCACACATGAGGAGGTGGGCTCTGGTGATGCCGCGTGGTCATGGTGGCATGGTTGGTCATTATTGGAATGACAACAGAGGCCTAGTTTGAGGCCAACCCATAGATGTTCCTGCCATACCCGTATGTGGGGATGGACTTTCAAGGTGATCCAGATATCGCTCTCCTTTTCGGTTATGTTTGGGGTCCTATAGGTATATGGTATATTTTTTTGCATTTTTTCGAGTTTTTATGTACTTGTGTGTTTTTTTATTGACACTGAAATTATTTTGGATACTCCTATAGATGTTGGTGAGGTAGGTCACCAGTGGCCCAATTGGTGGTTCATGATCCGCTACAACCTTATGGTGGCTAGGGGGGAGGTGGCGCAGGTGGACCGGGTGGTGGTGTCGGTGAACCTGGCGGGGATGGTGCTGACCCTTCTAGTGAGGCTAGTATCTCGGCTACAGCTAGGGTTGTGGCTGAGCGAGCTAGTGCAGATGCGGATGAGGTGTACATTGCAGCACTTACAGCTCAGGTGGCTGCTCTAGAGGACCTCTAGGGTCGAGTGGACCGCTTGACTCAGGGAATGCCTGCTCAAGGTTTCATGGATGACTTCGAGGAGGTGTGGATAGAGATGATGATGGCTCATGAGATGGATTATCGGCCCACTCGACGATAGATAACTATTGTAGTGGTGACGACAGCTCTAGTGGTGGCACCAGGAGCAGTGGTGGGTCCAGGTGCTCCTCTTGAGGGGGCACCCCCTATAGTAGTTTTGTACACAGGAAAAGCACCCATTATGAGGATGCTTCCCTTATTTTTGATAACCTATGTATCTTTGGGCTGGCCAGTGGGCCAACGACCCTATTTTTTGTACTCATATACACATATTTTTATATATATATATGAGAGATCTTTTTGTGGCTCTATATGGTGTGCTATCTATTTTGCTGCTTGGTTTTGATTCCTTGATACATGTGAAAATTTCATGTAATCAAATTGTGTGCTTAATCTTTTGGCACGCAAGTATTTTCTAAATAGGTGTATGTATCAAGTCTCAAATGTTTGGTTCAACTACAATACCACTAAATAGGAATCGAGGTAGACATGCATATGGCGGATGCCCTGAAGGAGGGCCTCACACATAAGTCCGATGAAGGCATCATATTCTGCCTGATTGTTTGTTGCTGATCCGATGCACACACTGTTTGAACACAGTGGTGATAGATCAGGGTGGTAGATTACCTAGGCAGCTGGAGCTAAGTTTTGAGACCATCACGATGCTCCATTAGCAAATCTAAAATAGGGTTTGAGTTGCTGATCCATGGTAGCACTTCAAGTGCGCTTTTTACATAAGTCCTCGAGTCAAAAATATTTTCATGAATGGGGTTTTTGTGTACTATAACTCTAGGGCACAAGGGCTATTAGGGCCCTTATGGGTAGAACTTATTGAGGTAAAGGCTGTTGACAGGGTTAGTGAGGTAGGTCCCGTCCAGTTCCATCAATATTTATGCCCCCTATTGAAGGCAATGTTTGATGATATAGGGTCCTTTCCACAAGGTTTCGAATTTTCCTGGACCTAAGGCCTCTTTTGCGACATCGTAGTGAAGGACTAACTCTCCCTCGGTAAATGATCGAGGGGTGATGTGGCGGTCGAATGATGCTTTCACCCTTTTCTTATGGGCCTCATTGTGTTGCAGCAATTATCGCTAACTTTCGTCAACTACCTCTAGTTGTACTAGGCATTGTTCTAGAGGCTGGGTGTCATCAGGGAGTTCGATGTCGGCGTGCAATTTTGGGATCTCGTGGAAATGAATGCAAAAGCACAAGGTACCTTGGTTTTTTGTGACAAGAATAAAGTGGAAATCCTAGGACGAGGGGGCGGTGGGAATCCTGTCTCGGTCGTGTGATGAGACAAGTCATATGTGGTGTGTCACGTTGTCGGTGTTTGGCGAGGGACGAATCTCCCTAATTGGTCATCTTCCGGGTGGCCACGACTGGGTGGATGTATTTTTCACATCCTCTTGGGTTTTCGAACTATTCATGGATTCCCAGTCTGTACCATCTTCTTGGGAGAGGTAGAAGACGGTTGATCGCATAGACGCTAAAGCTGTGCATAATCTTGGCACGTAGCGACAACAACATACAAGTTGGTTGTCACCGCATATCTGACATGAATTTGGGACGTCCATTTCACCACGATATACAATGTGGACTGGGTACCATCGTTGGAACATTTCCAAGGCTGGGCACTCAATGATGAAGTGATCAAGCTCATCGCAAAGTGCACATCTTTCGACCTCGGGGGTGGTCTGGCAGGGAGCTTGACGTGGACATCATGCACATCGGGGCCCCTGTGGCATCGGGTGATACCTCAGTGATAATGGGAGGATCTCCTAGGAATGAACCTAGCAGGGATGATGGTTTGAATTGGCTAGGGCCATATTCTTGGTACCATGAAAGACTGTCTGTGGTTGTATCTATGTAGGGTAGAATTACATTCGTTTTGGTTAGGGGACGCTTTTCACTGTGCGTCATCTAGTCTACCGTAAGGATTTGATCCTCGTGGGGGGACATTATAATGCAGAAGATGGAGGATGCTATGGCAGACATGGCATACATGTAACTCCTCCCGAGGAGTATCTTGTAATCCAAGTGAGCGTCCAAGACTTAGATGTCTATGTGGACCGTCTTGCTGGCTAAGCAGACCAGTACATTTTGGTAGAGGTCGACGGGAGTCGAGGGATCACCATTGTATGCTCTGAGTGTGATGATGGAAGGTTTGAGTTCAGGGGATCCTAGCTTTTGCCACACATTTTTTGACATGATGCATGTCGATGCACCCTCATCATTGACACATCAGTGAATAGTGATATTCTGTACCGATACTGGTATCTGGAAGGCGACCATGGAAGGAAGCCTAAGGGTGGCTTTGTCTAAGTCAAAATCCAACATGCGCATATCGACGTGGTCGATAGCGCCTAAAGCAAAAAATAGGGCCTTCTGTTGCTTGGGGCACGACTGCAGTACTTCCAATGTGGACATAGCAGTGGGTGATTGAGCTAAATCATCCATGATGCTATAATTATGGGCCACTTTGCAGTAGTTACCTGCTTGCCTATTAGGTCCCTTTTCCATATTTGGCAACGGTTCTATAGGGATCTTTGGAATGGTCAAAGGTGCAATCGATGCGCTAGTACTAGCCCCTGATGTATTGGTGTCTGGTGGGGTGTCGTAGCTGTGATTCTGAGTCTAGAAAATCATTTCTTCTCCAGTCATGTAAATTTCATGGTTTCTTTTCCCAGAATCGTTTGGGTTTTTTTGTTGAGTGCTAATCGTCCCCTTGATGGGGGAAAGGTTCTTGCATCACCATAGTTCTCTGGGAAGACCCTCCTTGTCCTCGGTTAATCTGTGGCTTTTTAAGCTCAGGGAGATCGGGACAATGGTGAGTATAGTGCTCGTACTCACCACATATTGAATAAGAATGGTTTTTTTGTAGAGGTGGAATTTTTCCTTGCCCTGGGGCAGTACTTGGCTCCTGGTTCTAATTCCGGTTGGAGTTACCTCCAACCTGGGATCATGGTGGGCACTGTTGGTTGTTGCCCCTTGTCCAGGGTTCCCTTTAGGTTTTTTTTTTCCTTTTATTAACCACATTAGGAGGGTAGTTCTCCTAATCATACTGGTGTGGTTGATTTTGGGACGGCTGCACAAAGCTCACCTATGCATTGGTTTGCATAGGTGGGTTGTGTGCTTGGGACTGAGCATAATGCTATCCCATGTTCGTACCTGGCCATTGCAGGGGATCTCTTCCGTCAATGTTTCTTCCTGTGTACTGGGTCCCCTCAGCCAGAGGATAAGGTCCTCAGTAAGAAGTTATGGTTGATTTTAGCTCATCATGTTTTATTTATGATTGTTGATTCCCACACTAATAAGTAAAACATTCATAGTTATAATCCTAATAATCAAATGACAGCATGAGGAAAGAATGTGAAATTTTTTTACCCACAAAACTCCTAAGATGTTTTTATGACTTGTATTCCTTTTGTCATGATTAATGTTTCTTATTATCTAGAATATTTCTATGTTAAAGAAGAAGTGCTAAATAATTAGGGAAATCTTGGATTTAACTTATTTCAATTACATTTCTTTTGTCATCCCCAAGAGAGGAGGTATATATACATAAGTTAGAAGCATGCAATCATTTCCTTAGACTGGTTAGAATGGAGTTGCGTTAAGAGTTTATTCCATGCTTGTAGCATATCAGTGATTTTTAAGAGGTTTCATTTCTTGAATCACATTCTTTACAGTTTGTTAGTTTGAATGGGGCCTACATTCCCTTGTGCCCTAGACAATTGAGGAAGGCTTACTACATGAGTCAACTAAACCCAGTAGAGGAGCCAGAAGTAGATTCCTAGAGTGTGTTTACTTTTCATTGAATATTCTTGTTAATTTTTCTCGAATGATGCCCTTTTGAATTTATTGCAAGATCTTGATCTTTATTTGACAGATATCTAAGGTCGTATTCTAGCATATATTGTGCTACACCTCTAATTTTACTTGATCAAATTGAAAAATTAAGTGTTGGTATAAATCTTCCATTTACACCGCCCAACATTTTGGCGTCATTTCCAGGGAGGCATTATAGGGTAAGGCCTCATGGGTTGTCATGATTTTCCCTTTCCTTCGCAATTGATTTTTTAGATCAAAAGATTCTGATTTCTTGGTGAAGCATACTAGACGGTATTTCCATAGAGCTCACAAGCCAAATTTTCTTTACTGCAAGTGAGTTTTTTCCATTTACTACAAAGTGTGATGCTTGATTTGTTTCTTGTATTGCAATTGAGTTTTTACTATAATGTGTGATGTTTAATTTAAAGAAATTGAGTGTTTTTATGAGTGATTTTATTTACTGCAAAGTTTGATGGTTTTTTTTGTTCCTGCAATTGAGATTAGTTGATTTATTTTTTGCAAAAGTGTGATTCTCTTACAATTTTAGTTATTTTCTTTAAACTGCAATTTAGTGTGTTCCCATTTTCTGGTGCTAAAATAACCCCCTACTCTCAATCCAGGTGCTGAAAGTAATTTCTGGCTAACATGAAAATGCCAGGTAGTTTGATGCTACTTCAAGATCTATCTCAAATTTTAGCAGAAGTTGGGGTCTCTGCTTCACAGAAAGAACATATTTTTGCATCAATCATAGATAGGTCTATTCCTCTGGAAGAAAATATTCATGAAGAAACAAGATATATTCCTAATGAAACTAAGAAGTTTTTGAACATGCTTGATGAGGAGAAGCCATCAAAAGTAGAGATTAAAAAACATCTACCTGATCTGACTTGCACTTTAGAGGATATAAAAAGAAATGTGGAGGATTTGCATGATACACTAGATTTTTCCCATGAATAAATTGATCAAGAGTATATGGATCCCATATAATATTTGTTTCAGATGACTTTCAGTATCCACTCCTTCTTTATCATTAGACAATTTGTATTATAACATCAGTTAATGCAGTTGGTTCCTCATGTTCTGGTATTTTCTCGAATATGCTTTTCAAACATCAACATGAGTAGGATTATCCTCTTGTTGCGCACATGGTTGCGTTGGAAGTACTCCTATACTTAAGAGAAAGTATTCCATTTCTTAGGGTAGAGTAAGGTAGAATAATAAATAAATTCCATAAATAAAGATGTTACAAAAATGTTATTAGGGTTTTTTACTTTCAAAGCATAACCACTGAAGCTGCTTTTGATCCACATTGGATTGTTAACACACAGATCTCTGAAAAATATTTTTGAGTATGATTCACTCTAATACCTTATGATTTTGCAAAAGTAACCATGATTAATCACTCTAATGAGTTGTCATCTAAGATATATGTTTTCATTTTCCCTTAGAAGGTACTATTGGAGAGCCCCTATGGTGGACAACTCTTGTGAAGATCAAAATGAGTTGTTCATAAGAACACTAGCATTATTAACTCATAGTGTAGATGAACGCTACCTTGTACTCTTATGGAGTAGATATGTATCCCAAATTATAAAGTAACCTTTGAAGTTAATTATAATCAACATTTACAAAAGATTTAGGGAAGGATAGGAGGTCTCGTAATGAGCCGACCTACCACAATCATGAGACCTAACATTCATGACGTTACTGTTGCTAGTCACCAAGCCAGAGTAATGGATTTCAGCTGAAAATATGGAATACTAGATATCTCATCACAAGCTAGCATGTTCATCCTTGTTACTTCTTGTGAGTGGCACTGCCATCAGCTGGTTACCAAGCTAGGACAGTGGCCTTCATCTAATTTTTAATTTAAAAAAGATAACTCTGAATCTATATCTAGTGAGTGGGACGCATGCACTTCGCTGGGTTAAAATATGTCCCTACCGTGGCTATAAACGCCTGCAGGAAGCAAGGCCATGTATGTGGTATCAAAGTTAATTTCATACTATGATTTACTTGGTTATCCTTCTCTTTCCCTAAAACTCATCATTTGAAATTCTTGGACAATGTTCTTAAGGTGATTTTAGCATGATGCTTTGAGTTCTATTGTTTAGGGATCTTTAAATGATGTGATACCCTTAGTAAAGGAGATTCTTTGTACAATATTAAGGAGAAACTTACTTTTGAATCTAGATGACAACAAAATTTAGTGTTCAATTTTTTGATTCGTCGAGGAAGGTGTCATCTTGTTCTATTTTTATTTCCCTTCGCTGTATCATAAATCATTTCAATTTTTTCATGGTATTTAGAGTGATGAATTATTCAATGATGATTACTCACCAGGTGTTGCAGAAAACCATATGTGTATTGATTCTGGTTGCCTCTAAATAAGAAATACATAACCTAAGTATAGGATTGCTACAATAGGTGCAGGAATGTTGTGATATTTTTCTTGAAATTGCACCTTTTGAGAAAAGATTTGATTTTTATCATAAATGTTAATAAGATTATATGCAGAAATAAGAGCTCTAAAAAATTAAATATATGACAAGAAGGGAGTTCATTTGAGAGAGGAGAGCATGTATGTGCAGTATTCTTTTTCCATAATGTCTAGTACAAAGCATTGATTTTCTGTACCTGATCTTGTTATATCAAAATTTTATCATTACTGCACTCGATACTTTCATAAGGACTATAACTTGGTTTTAATGGCACTATAATAATAATGTTTCATACTTGATAAATTCTTAAATAATGATGACATACCAAATATCTTCATGTTCCCTTGCTGAGATTTTTTGACACTTTTATCGAGAAGCATAGTTTGATTTTTAAACATTTCCCCTGCCTTATTCCATGGTTCTATAGTCCTATCATTTTTCTTGCATGAGGACATGCAAGAAGGTCAGCATGGGAGAGTTTTGAGCCTCCATTTTATCCATATTTATATGCTTTTCGTTTAATAAATCTATGCCTATACTAAGTACATATAAGTCATTATTATTTATTTTTACGCATTATTGAGTTATTTATAGGAATTCAAAGCTGAAATTTTGTTGGTCTATGAACTATTATTTTTTTGGTAAATTAAAGGTTATTTAATGTAAAAATTCCATTAATGATAGACTCTTGTGATAGGTACCAATGACTCCCACACTAGTTTTTCCTGCACTAGTTGTGCCTGAACCTGCTATCCCTGCACCACACATTCTTCACTGCGTAGTCTTGCACTCTCTCAAAATGCAGGATCTATGCTCTCCAGTCATTTCTTGTATATTGACATGGATGTGTCAAGTGAATTGGACACAATGGGCAAGGAGAGACTTGCTGCAGAAAACATGACTTTTGCTCAATGTAGAAAAAATGCAGATGGAGGTCATTAGGTTTGTATCAATTCCATAGGCATGAAGGATTGTACTGCCGAGAATGTTTTTGTTGCCACCATTGGTTCGAATGCTTGCTATATGTTTTTTTATTGTGAAAATCATGTTGCCTGCACCTGTTCTTTATCTCTATGTTCCAAACCGTAGGTTGAATGTATATTGTGTTTCTGCCAGCACTATGTGTTTCCCACAACGAGAAAGTATTATTGAGGATGGAAAGATTAGTCATGGTAGTGATTAGGATATTAAAGGATTTCATTTGGTGAGCGATGGATTGAAGATGTTTCATTAGTGATAAATGAGACATGGACCTTGATTTATTTTCAAACAATCAAGCATTTTATATACCCAGAGAAAACAACGTTGTGGATACCAGGAAGATTGAAGTCCTGTAGGATTCCATATGTTGGTCATTTACCAACAGGAAGTTCCACATCTCAATGTGCTGGAAGAATGATTTATTATCTAGGCTATGTTGACAATCCCAACGTTGATGGGATTCACATTGCTCTTCTAATGGCCATATTCAAAGGAACAAAGAAATGATTATATCAGTATTTTGGAAGGTACTTAAAATATTCTAGTTGAACGAGGTTACATGCTGACCGAGTCATGGAACCAATATAGGAAGTCTTGGAAAATATCTAACCACACTCTACTTTCCTCTCGTGTCAAGAGCTCAAATCATAGAGCATTAATACAAAGTTTCCAGCTTGCATTTCCTTTGAATATGATTTTTATTCATGACCATATCACCACATATTTATATTTATGCTGGACACATGAATGATTTAATATACATACATCCAAAAAATGTGTCCTGCATCAAATACAAACTTAGCCAAGTCAGATTTTTTAGTTTTGAGTCCAATTTGTTTTAACAAACCGAGCTAAAATTATAAGCATAGATCCGAGCAAGTAGGGGCAACACTGCTGCTATAAAATAGAGGGTTACGTACAGAGGAGGACCCCAATCCTTAGATCTAGATTCGTCATCGAACTTGTAGTACAAGGAATCAAGCTGCAGTGTAGGAAGGGAGGAGCTGCACGCTTAGTGGGATGATCCCTGGAGGGGACCACTAGAGCCAGCGCTGCATCATTCTATAATTTTGTAACAAGACTTCATAATGAAATATATTTGGCATTAAATTCTACGTTTTATTTCATTTCTCCTAAATATTTAAGTTTGTAATTTAAATTCCTACAAGGGTGCGAGCTGGGTGATTGGGCCCACCAACCAGTCCACTCCCCCATTCCCCTTAGAATTATTTTCATTTTATTTTCAGCTGCATAATGCGACAATGTAGTTTAAATATCTAGCAACTTCATTTTTCTTTCAGGTGTTTTGTGCAAGTTCATCTAACAACCATTTTCATGACCTTGATCACTGGGGTTTAGTTAATGATATTTTTTTTATGAAGAATGAATCCTTTTAAATGTTTTCTTACTGCATATTATTTATTTCACGAGTGTAATACTTGCCCTGATCTTGTATGTTGTATATGAAGGTAATGAAGGGAACAATTTCTCATTAAGAAGTTCCGGTTGATTTTAGCTTATCATACCGTATTCATGATTGTCGATTTGCACACTAAGAAGTAAAACATTCATACTTTGAATCCTAATAATCAAATGACAGCATGAGGAAAGAATATGAAATTTTTTTACCCACAAAACTCCTAAGATGTTTTTATGACTTGTATTCATTTCACCATGATTAATGTTGCTTATTATCTAGAATAGCTATATGCTAAAGAAGAAACACTAAATAATAAGGGAAAGATTGGATTTAACTTAATTCAATTACATTATTTTTTTCGTCCCTAATAGGATCAGTATACATACAAAAGTTAGAAGCATGCAATCATCTCTTTAGACTGATTATAATGGAGTTTCCTTAAGAGTTTATTCCATGCTTGCAACATAGCAGTAATTTTTAAGAGGTTTCATTTCTTGAATTACATTCTTTAAAGTTTGTTAGTTTGAATGGGGCCTACGTTCCCTTGTCCCCTGGAAAAATGAGGAAGACTTGCTGTAGGAGTCAACTCAACCCAGAAGACGAGCCAGAAGTAGATTCCAAGAGCATGTTTACATTGATTTAAAGAGCGTTGTTCATTTTCATTCATTGATGCCCTTTAGAATTTCTTGCAAGAGTTTAGTTTTTATTTGACAGATCCCTGAGGAAATATTCTGGCATATATTGTGTTATGCCTCTAAGTTTACTTACCCGGATTGACAGCTTAAATGTTGGTGTAAATATTTCATTTGTACCGCTTGACATCTATGCTTTTCCTTTTTGTTTCTTTTTGTTTACACAGTGAATCAAACAATGTTCTGGCTTGTGAAACGAAAATCACTTGACTTTTCTCATGTCCTTCTTCTTCCCATCATGAGATGATCCTTCCTCTCATTCGTTCAGTTCGACAACCCCCTTGCACTTTATTTCATGACTTCAAAGGTCAATATTCTCGTCATCCCATTCACGTTTTACTTAGTTTCCATGTAGAGCCTCCTCACAAGTCCCCTTTTGGGTGAAGTCATCACATAACCTATCCGATGATGGGATATTATCCCATTCCATAATTCCTTTAAAGAATTTACCCCACCGATTTGTGAAACCATTCATAGCTTTCCTTATTAGTTCTCAATCTGAATTTTTCCCCTACTACAATAAGCTCATATCATACTTCATATATTAAGGTAAGATAAGAATAAATTGTCTTAGTCTTGGAAAAATTGTTACCCCTTAATCTCCCTCTCAACACTATTTTTTGGTTCTATTTGTCACTTTCGTATAAGTTAGTCAATTCCTCCCACATTTATTTGGTGATTTTCTTCTCAGATACATGAGGAATAACATGACCGTTTAGTTTGTCCAAGATAATATTCCTAGATTTTACACCTTCTTATAGGAATCCATAAGTGTTTCATTGATAGGAGGAATTTAAGCTTGCTCTATAAACTCCCAAATATCTTTCCCCTTTAACACCAATCCAATTCTCTCCTTCCAGATGTTATAGTTAGAGAACCCAAATTTTTTAATCCTAACTTACAAGAGATAAGAACATGCTACATATCGAGAAAAATAAGAACACACATATGAGAATACACAAAGAGAAATAGAGTTTGGGAAGGAATTCTAAAAATTTTTCTATTAGAATTTATTTATTTAGGCATAGATGATATGCTTGGGGTGATTTTACCCAGTGCAGTTCCTATCTTTGGTTCCTTTTTTATCTTTTCAGCAAAGTGTTGGAGTTATGGTAATGCCCAAGAATTCCATATCCCTAGATCTGAATGGCTTACAAGAAAACAGACTGAGTATTATAATTAAAGTGTTAGTCGAAACTTGAACATGAAAATTCATTTCATCAAAAGTTTTTATAGCTCAGTTGTTATAGAAATACAGTGGTCAAGAGTAGGGATTTGGTTCAACTCCTTGCCTATCTACATTTTTTATTCCTAGCTTATTTAGTTTCTCCCCGCAACATATAAGTAATGTTTGTGGCTAGGATTTCCCTATACTAAGGTTTGAAATTTTAATGTGGATTGAAGGGGAATGTTGGAGTGTTAACACACACCATAACATGCATGATATCCATCATGAAATGGGCATATAGCTTAGTAGCAGAGAAAAACACCAACAAGGGGAAAGTCCTAGGTTTGACTCCTAAGTTGTTCTACTTTCCAATATGTAATTAAAGCCATGTTTGTAGTTAGGAATACCCTAAACCTAGGTCTAAATGTTTTTTGTCAATTAACAGGAGGTGAGATCAAAAAGAGGGCATGTGGCTCAATGGCAGAGTAGTCCTTCAGCTGGGTGAAAGTCCTTGATTATATTCCTAGGTTGTCTAATTTTTCAACATGTTATCAAAACCATCATTGTTACTAGGGATTCCCTATCCACAGGTTTGAATGACTAATATGTATTTCTAGATGGTGTAGAAGTATTAATCATAATTTTATAAACTAGAAACATTAACTAAACCAGTCCAACTATCAAACTAGTTTTTAAAATGGAACTGGAAAAAGTGGATTGTTGAAGCTCAATGAACCAGTCTTTAAAAAAAACATGAAATAATTAATTTTAATGAAAATAATCATTTTTAATATTTAAAACTATGATTCCAAACCATTAGAGACAAAATATGGAAATTTTATTCATCTATACAACATGTAAGGGTGAATATATCAACACATCACAGAGTGTAATACATATTAGAAACAAAATACATAATAAATTGTTGGTTTTTAAAATGATAATTAGACAAGCACAATTGTGTACAACTGATAGTAACTTCCAATGATATATGATATTAATTTAGCACGCCTCATAAAAAAATTAAGTAAATACACACAAAAAATTCACCTGTAAACACAACAGAAATAGTAAAGATCACAGTAGAATAGTCATTCACACTATAGAACAATATTTTCCTTGCGAAACCTGAACTCGGGAGAAAATCGAACAACATTTTATAGGAGAAATTGTTTAGTTTAGCAAAATTTCAATCAGATAATTTTCAATTCAAACTTTTTCAACCTAAAGAAAAATTATAGTGTTGGTCAAACCTTGTCAACCAAACCTCAAAACATCTATGGTGATTGATCAAACCTTTTAGTTAAAAAACCCTTTGCCTTCTACTAGCCCTTAGGGACAGGTCAACCAACTTCTAATCTACTATCCTAATGTGGAATATTAATATCTAATATGCATTTACTGGGTTAGAAACACTGCCCATATATAATATATTGGGATCGTATATTTCATACCCAAAAGTATGATATTAGTCCAGAAAGGTCCCTGGATCAGTCTCATATTCCAATTAGCGATGTCAAGGGGCTTAACAAGTAGCCTGTAGAAAGTGCCCATTCTTATGCAGACTTCACTACACTGTAAATCATCCTAGTAACTAGTTCATTTTATTAAAAATTTCCCTTTCATTTATATATTATTTATGAAAGCCAGGGACTGAGAGAGAGAACATAAGAGGCTTAATCAAGATTTTTGTATTTAGTATATAATCTTCACTTATTTACCCCTTTATATTTTGTATAGAAAAACTTGGGAAATTAATTCATTCAGGATTTCCAATGATTTCATGTTTTCATAGACCATTTAAAGATGATTCTTGGGAAGCTAAGCATAAACCAGGGTAGCTCCTTTTTCATAAATGGTTTGGAGGCATATGAAATGGGTGGAAAATGTTACTATATGGGAGTCATATGGGACAGTGCCTAAGCATGTCACCTAGTAGCATAACATGGCAATCATAGATTACACTTTTCAAAGAGCAGACCATGTCCTAGAAGGTATGAAATCAATAAAACAAATTGGAGTGACTATGAAGTGTGGTAATTCCTACCTTGGTAAACACCATCGTCATCAATCACTCAAGATCAAACAACATTCAATTAAATAAGTGTGCAAAAATTGATCATGATAATTCATTATTGCAACCATCTAAGTTTGATGAATCCTTTTTGTGCTCCATGGTTGATCCAAAAAGAGTGGTTTAAGGATAAAATGAGTATCCCTATATATTTGAATGAAGGTCAATTTTGAGCAATAAGAATCCAAAAGTCAACATCATACACCCTTCGAGGTGCCTCTTCATGTAGTTAGCAATTTTGGGGTAACAATCTGGCCCCTACTTGGGGACGTGTATTCCTACGCAAGAATGTATGATGTAGGGGAACCCTGCAAACCAAGAATCTTTCCAAAGAATGCATATACAAACTGCATCTCAAATAATCGCCCAAATAATTCTTCAATGTCCGAGAAATTTCACAAACTATTATATTGCGGAAGCTTGTAACACATGTTCACAATTTTTTTTTATGGTTCATGAAAACCATACTTCAATACACAAGGTCCTCAAATTCAATCTAAAACTCATGCGAAAGTTAAACTCCAATCAATGTTATGAAACCATAACCCAACAATCTACCTCTTCATGTGAATAACCCCAAATCACACTTTTCATTTTTATAATGCCAGACTTTAAAATCAAAATTCAATAAAAGAATGCACCCACGCTACCACTCCATATGGAATTATATAGTCCAATGTAAATCGACCTTTACAGCAAATCATTTCAATAACATCGACCCACACAAATTTACACGTCTTTATGGCCATGGTTTTAACACAATTGAGCTTACCTCTATAAACGACCTTCAATTTCAATTGCGCCTTCACAATGCTTCCATACATCCACGTTATCGAACAAATATTCGATGTATAATTGACTCCAAGAGTCTTCAGACCTTCGAGAAATTTGAACGCACAAAAACTACAGCGCTACGATGTTTTATGTCTCTTATGCCATCGCTTCTGGCATAAGTATTGACCATTGACCGCCGGCAATGTGATTCTCCCCTACATTCAATTAAGTCAAACTGCTCTCCGCTGCAGCTTCACCACGCATGCTCTCTGCTGTATTATGCATTCCCAATGGACCGCTCCAGCCTTCCTTCCAAGAGTGATTGTTCAAAACGATCTCAGTGTTTCCCAATCGATCACTGCTTGACCGATTTAACACAAATAATCATCGATTTATGGAGTCGATCTCTCTTTTCCAATGTGCAACTTATTTGCGTGGCCAATTAATGAATCAATGTCAACATATTTTGTGAAACATCATTTGTTTTAATGCCTTCTGCACGTGTTCTACTTCCTCTTTAACGATCTTCCCACCCAGTTCCTTCACTGAAGGACCAATTGATCCTTAATAACAGCTCTCAATTTTTAATTCTGCACTCAATACAGCAGTTCATTCCATATTTTGATTAGATAATTGTATCAATGAGACTTCCTTGCAGCGTTCGACCAATCACTCATATTCAACACAAATCGATATAAAAATCGATTCCTCCCACATGTATTTAAATACTATACCATCAAATCATAGGATTACTTTGTAACCAAATGGTGTTTCTCATTCATTTCATGAACTGTGTTTTTCAACAGGCTTCACTGACCATTCTATTCGATTTTGATAGCTACAGTTATGAAGGGAATCTGCGCTCAAGAAAGTGAGTAAAATTTCTACCAATAATAAATGAAAACATTTTGAAACACCAACTACTGAATGCAGATATCGATGATCATATGCACAGCAAAAATGGGCTCTGAATCACTAGTTAAATTTGCAGCAATAGCTATATGAAATTTCAAATTATGCACCCCTCTAACAGCTGTAAACTTTCAAAACAACATTGATCCTTCCTTTAGATGTATGCAATTTATATCCAACTTCTCTATTTGACATGGAGCGCCATTTCATCCAATAAGCAGAACTTCATTCATGCACATAGTTTAAATAAATTCCTTCATAAACAAACATAAAATCAAATACAAAAAAATCCTCTTTGTTCATGCCAGATTTTCAAATCAATGGCCTTTACAACAGACCAGAGGCTTACAACCTCTTTCTCTATTTTGCACTCTAAATCTCACCTAATCTATTTTGCCTTTGAGGCATATCAATTTATACAAATTTAATTGAACCAATTTTGGTTATCATCCCTTTAATCACTCAAAAAACCCCCAAATATCTCAACAAATCCTATAATCACTCTTGAATCTCTAAGTATCCTCTCTCACCCAAAATTAATGAAACTAATTCTAAATTAAAATCTCTTATCCCTTTACATTCTCAACTGACCAAATTCTCTCATATTTGAGAATTATTTACAATATTTAATTAAAAATACATAAAACCCACCCAAATTATCTATAGAAATATAGCTCTTATAAAAACTTAAACACCCCTAAGTTTTAAATAATACAAAGTATTTTCGAGTCTAATGCTCCTGCATCAGACTCCCAAGGTTGAAAATGATCATGATCTCCTGATCATGCGTTTTGAAATCTTTGTCCGCCTGGATCCCACACTTTGTTCTGCAACTTATCATCAACATCTATTGTTTGCTACTTTTCTCCAGGTCTCCATATCTTATGCTGTCTTGCTCCACTCATTGCACTTTCACAATCTATCTCTGTCTTCATTTTGCTACTGCTGCTTCTCTTTCTTACTGATGTCTTCCTTTGAGACACTTTCAACATGATTCTCTGATTGATTCAATTTCTCGGTCCAATAAATCTACAAACTGCTGATTTCTTGCTGCCTACTGAGCTAAGACGGCTTGCTCAGTTCTTACTTGTTCAATTTTTATTATCACTTGCTAACTTCTTGCTGCCACCCAATCATCCAAACCCTCTTGTCTTCAACAACGGAAAAATTCTTCTCTTCCTTCTCCTATTAGCAACTTACTGGACTGGTACATTGTGTACTCCTTTCTGTCATCTTTATCTCTCTGCATCTGCAATTCCCAATTCTGAAATTAAGATTCTTTCTGCACTGAATTTTGACTATTCAGCATCCTTTCCAGCAACATAGCTTCTTCATTCCATGGATTAGATGTTTCCATATAATTCTTGTTTTTCTCCTTCATTTGACTGCTCAACTGAGTCAAATGTTCTTCAGCCTCTGCAAAAATACCTGCATTCACAAAACACTTGTTAAAATAAAAATTATAAGGCCTCAGTGCCTTACTTCCCACTACCAGCACTTTAGTATGCTGATCCCAATCATTCTTGAGACTATCAGTTAGTCTCTCCTCGGCATCATCCTCTTCGAGAATGTCTCTGTGTTCTGGTTCATAAAAATGAACTTCTTTATTTCCATTCATCTTTGTCTTTATACTCTGAACACTTATCCTCTGTGCTTCTAGTCTCTGCTCTAGGACACTTAACTCATGCCATAAACTTGTCATCTCCTTTGAGAAACTTTCTGTGCAATATTCAATACCTTCACAAGCCAAGCTTTCTGTCGTCACCATCTCTTCATAATTCTGATCCTCAACTTCTGCAATAAACTCAGTTATCTGTCCATCACTTTTTAATTGGCTATTTAATAATTTTTTTTTGTCATTATCAGCATTTATAACAAATTGATCATCATCAAATAAAACTTCATTGAAACAATTTCTTTCACAAAACAAGGAATTTATGAATTCCGTTTGTTGCTGTAATTCAATCTGATCATCTTCTCACAGATAATAGTCATCATATGTGACTTGGCAACCTTTGACTTCAGTCGCCACAGTTTCATCACATGAACTGTCTTCTTCAATGCCTGCATTCACACACAAGCTTTTAGTTTGAAAATCACAAAGTTCAACAGTCTCAACTGTTGGTTTATATACCATCTCTTCAAGCTCATCCTCTTCTTCATTCACAAGAACTTCCTCTTGTACTGTAACAACTTCAAGTACAAACGCAACACTTCCTTCTTCTCCAGAGTATTCATCTTCTGAAAGATACTTTTCCATACTTGTGACAGCTTCACAAGATTGCGCATCCTCCTCAGTAAAACCTGTAAGCACATCACAATTTTCAGCTACAAAAATACAAGATTTTACATCATCCAGCTGATCTGGATCTACCCAATAACTCAAGAAATCATCAATGATTTCCTCTTTTGTTTCATCAATGGAAACCTCCACTTTCAACTCAGCTGTTCTGAGTTCTTCACGTCTCAACTGTATACTCATCATCTGCTCGAGCTTCCTCAGCTCTTCTGTTAACTGCATGTTTATCTGTTGATCTCTTCTCTGTTGTAGCCTCTGCCACTTCAGTCTCTTTCTCATGGTCCAACCACATCTCTAGTCCTTCATATTTTCCTGTAACAATTCCATCAATAACTCAAGATGAACTGCGATCTAAGCTTTTTCTTTCTCATACTCTTCATCAGTCAACTGCTGTCTTATGCCATTTACCTTGGCATCTTTCTCCCTCATTCTACTGTGGCCTTTCTCTGAACCTCTTCTCTCTCCTTTATGACTTTCAGTAGTCATCTTCTTCACCATGAGCTCCTTACCCATGAGTTGCACCAAGCCTCTGCAACAGTAAACTCTCCTGCTGCCACTTACCTCACCAATCCCTTCCTCCGAATTTGGTCTTTTGCTAATCACTGGTCCTCTGCTGGAACCTTTCGAGCATTTCTCCACTGCTCCTTCAGGCTTTTCTCATCTGCAACTTTTTCAACCTCTCTTGAATCTCTAGGTTCTGCCACTTCCTCTTAGAATCCCTTGTTGGACTCTTTCATCACTTCACTCTAGCTGTGATTTGCTTCTTCCTGCTGAGATTTCTTCACTATGCCTGTAAATAAAATTATCCAAGCATAACCTTTAAACCAGAGTTCAATAATAATGATCATTAACTCACCTCCAAGATCCTGTTGATCTTGACTTATCTTTCACCTGTGCTGCATATCTGTGCTGCAGTCTTCATTAATTTCAAAATCTGTCATTCGTTCATCACATGCAATTAACTCAATTTAAAAAAAACTTGAACCCTCACACAGAGCTATTTCAGCTCTGATACCAAAAATGATGCAGGGGAACCCTACAAACCCAGAATCTTTCCAAAGAATGCATATACAAAATGCATCTCAAATAATCGCCCAAATAATTCTTCAATGTCCGAGCAATTTCACAAACTATTATATTACGAAAGCTTGTAACACATGTTCACATTTTTTTTTTATGGTTCATGAAAACCATACTTCAATACACAAGGTCCTCAAATTAAATCTAAAACTCATGCAAAAGTTCAACTCCAATCAATGTTATGAAACCATAACCCAACAATCTACCTCTTCATGTGAATAACCCCAAATCACACTTTTCATTTTTATAATGCCAGACTTTAAAATCAAAATTCAAGAAAAGAATGCGCCCACGCTACCACTTCATATGGAATTATATATTCCAATGTAAATCGAACTTTACAGCAAATCATTTCAATAACATTGACCCACACAAATTTACACGTCTTTATGGCCATATTTTTAACACAATTGAGCTTACCTCTATAAACGCCCTTCAATTTCAATTGCGCCTTCACAATGCTTCCATACATCCACGCTATCGAACAGATATTCGATGTATAATTGACTCCAGGAGTCTTCGGACCTTCGAGAAATCTGAACGCACAACAACTACAGCGCTACGTTGTTTTATGTCTCTTATGCCATTGCTTCTGGCATAAGTATTGGCCATTGACCGTTGGCAATGTGATTCCCCTCTACATTCAATTAATTCAAACTGCTCTCCGCTGCGACTTCACCACGCATGCTCTCTACTATATTATGCGTTCCCAATGGACCGCTCCAGCCTTCCTTCTAAGAGTGATTGTTCAAAACGATCTCAGCGTTTCCAAATCGATCACTGCTTGACCGATTTAACATAAATAATCATCGATTTATGGAGTCGATCTCTCTTTTCCAATGTGCAAATTATTTGCGCGGCCAATTAATGAATCAATGTCAACAGAGTTTGTGAAACATCATTTGTTTTAATTCCTTCTGCACATGTTCTACTTCCTCTTCAACGATCTTCCCACCCAGTTCCTTCACTGAAGGACCAATCGATCCTTAATAACAGCTCTCAATTTTTAATTCTACACTCAATACAACAGTTCATTTCATATTTTGATTAGATAATTGTATCAATGAGACTTAGTTGCAGCATTCGACCAATCACTCATATTCCACACAAATCGATATAAAAATCGATTCCTCCCACATGTATTTAAATACTATGCCATCAAATCATAGGATTACTTTGTAACCAAACAGCGATTCTCATTCATTTCATGAACTGTGTTTTTCAATAGGCTTCACAAACCATTCTATTCAATTTTGATAGCTACAGTTATGAAGGGAATCTGCGCTCAAGAAAGTGAGTAAAATTGCTACCAATAATAAATGAAAAATTTTTGAAACACCAACTACTGAATGCAGATATCGATGATCATATGCACAACAAAAATGGGCTCTGAATCACTAGTTAAATTCGCAGCAATAGCTATATGACATTTCAAATTATGCGCCCCTCTAACAGCTATAAACTTTCAAAATAACATCGATCCTTCCTTTAGATGTATGCAATTTATATCCAACTGCTCTATTTCACATGGAGCGCCATTTCATCCAATAAATAGAACTTCGTTCATGCACATAGTTTAAATAAATTCCTTCATAAACAAACATAAAATCAAATACAAAAAAATCCTCTTTGTTCATGCCAGATTTTCAAATCAATGGCCTTTACAACAACCCATAGGCTTACAACCTCTTTCTCTATTCTGCACTCTAAATCTCACCTGATCTATTTTGCCTTTGAGGCATATCAATTTATACAAATTTAATTGAAGCAATTTTGGTTCTCATCCCTTTAATCACTCAGCAAACCCCCAAATATCTCAACAAATCCTATAATCACTCTTGAATCTCTAAGGATCCTCTCTCACCCAAAATTAATGAAACTAATTCTAAATTAAAATCTCTTATCCCTTTACATTCTCAACTGACCAAATTCTCTCATATTTGAGAATTATTTACAATATTTAATTAAAAACACATAAAACCCACTCAAATTATTTATAAAATTCTAGCTCTTATAAAAACTTAAACACCCCTAAGTTTTAATAAATACAAATTATTTTCGAGTCTAATGCTCCTGCATCAATGTATGTGAACAATAAAATATTAGTAAACTTGTGACCTAAACACATAACTCAAAGAGAGATTTATTGGTGTCACTCTGCCACTCCAATAAAACCTACTTTGAAAAATTAAAATGCTCACAACTCAAAACGTGCAATCAACTAGCCAACAATGTATCAATCAAAATATGCACAGGAAACATACAATGAGTAGAATGCATATGAAATTCAAGATGACTAGTCAACTACGTTAATTACAAAAGGACTTATTTATGTATACAAAAATATTTTTTTGAGAACTTGGTGCACATCAACCCTATATAGTAAAATCACTCTGCTACTGTAACCATTCAATGAGGCTTCATAGGAGTAAAGAGAAATTTAGAACCAAAACTGCTATAGAGGAATACATGCCCGAAACTAATATAATTAGGATGCCTCTATGGTGGCTCCAACAGTTGGATGTGTAGAGGATATACTTCAATATTCATGCATGATATGGAGTCTACAAAGACTCTCATACCCACAACATGAGTACAACTGAATTATCCCCATTATTCATGGGAAAAAAATATGTATTCTATCCAAAGTTTTATGCCACTCATTTTATTGGAATCCAATAAGGGAATTCCATTTGTCATTTACTAACACCCCCGAAATTTTTTTACTTGAATTCCCCTATTAGGTTCATGCTCATATATAATTTCATAATTAGGATCTCTTTCAAAGTAAACACATGTAATATCCCACTTGGATCCTTCATCCTGAATAAATGCATCTAGTTGATCATCTTCACAAAAAAGGGAAAATAATTCTAGTCATCACCAAGGCACATCCTCTCAAATCCATCCTCCAATTTTTTGTCCTTATATATAAATATATACTTATGAGAAACATTTCCTTCCACACACACCTACGGAAGGGAAAATATCAACTAATCATTAAGGAAATCATCATTGAAAGAACACACATGGTCATTTATGGGCTTATCAAGTTATCAACACAATATATTTTGAACTTTTCCCTATGAAATATGACCTAGAGTGCCTTAAATTGTAGGGATGATGAGATATGATAGGTCCATTAGAAAAGGTGCTTCTAATCCTATTAAAAATTTCTTGGACAACAAAATATCCCATGATTTCGATACATTAATCACTAGTTCATCAATTAGGGTAGATATGTCTAGATACATGTGTATCATAATAGCTAAATCTTTGATTAAATAACATACCTTGATCTCTCTCTTTTTTATGGCACAAATATTCCTATGAGGCTTTATTGTGTTAAAACCTAATTAATGTGTAATCTTCAAGGGAATCAGTTATTTGTGTAATAGTAAATCATTTAATTTCATAGGATGTAGAAAGTCACATTAACACCATTTGATCCCTTATGCATAGTGTGCAATAACATTGCTTTATCTTGGGAGGGATCATTATTTGAATCTTTTAAACCACAAATCCTCCTCCCCTACTCTTTCATAAATTCCACTTTTATTAGCTAAAGGAAGGGGACACAAATATGATAATAGAGGAGTATGTCCTTGGGTATATATAAATTTATAATGACTCATTACCAACCATACTCGAGCTTGGTATTTTAAGGATCTTATTTGGATTATTTGTACCTTGAGAAGTACCTTTGTTCACATGAATGATTTTTAGTTTCCTTTTTGGAAGGTGGTTGTTGACTAGAATTTTCTACAGTTGGATCCTTTACAACTTGGATTTGTATATCTCTTATTGCAATGCACTCAACTCCCTAACACATAAGTTCCTATTAATTTTCTCCCATGTGGATGTAGGTTTTGTAGCTCTAGGATTGGCATCAAGATCAAGTGGCTTATAATTCACTCGCTTCTCTACTACATGTAGAACTCGATGCAATGAGATCCCCTATCATATATGACACACAATACACACTAGAAGTTGATTGGATCATAAGTAAATTGTCCATTGACTAGGAGGTTATAAATATTGGTGACCAAGAATATGTTTTTCAGAATAAAAAACACAGAGAGCTAATTGTTTATATTTTAAATTTCAACATAAAATCATTGTTGCAATGAAAATAGAGATTGGCCTTATCAATTTCAACAACAGATATCAAGAACATAAAGTGGTTTTCATGGAAGGAGAACATCCATAATGCACAAGTAACAAGGATGAGGAAGCAACCTACAATTTGTAGGATCTTGGTGATTATTTCAGGCCCAAAATAGAAAATGGTTATGTTTAAATCGATGACGGATTTGATAATAACATATCTCATATCTTGGAATATGAATTTGGTCAATTTTTAAGCATCTAAATAGAGGTGCCTTCTTTGTTTCCCCTAGTATTCAAAATGTTGTAAAGATCAAAATGGGACAACCCTTTCAAGGAGAAAGGAAATGCAAATGGGACAACCCCATGCCACAGGGTGATGAAGGTACACAGCAAAGATGCGTATCTAAACACTTTGAGAAGATATATATTTTTATGTTCAATTTTGTGGTGACACCAAGTTCATAATTCTCCAGTAGAACGAAAATTGAAAACTATAAGGGGAATGAGCATCAGTGGCTAAAGTAGACCCCTTGGTTGTTAAATACATTACAATGTTGTTTAGATTGTTAGAATACTTTTTAAATTAAGCTATATGGATTTCCTATCTTTATTGGTAATATTTCCTTCCACCATTGACGTATTATGCCTTAATGAACATATTAAACACTTGTGAATCCTCTTATTTCCCTAAGAAATTTTGCACTAGGTACATTTTTTTTTTTCTCTTTGGATCAAATCTGGTGAATATATCTATATTTTGACATTTTTGGTATCATTTTATAATGATCAACAACTATGAGATTATTCTCATATACACAATAATATATCAAGGGTATATTTTTCTAACCCTCTAGTAGGTGTCTTGCATGTTTCCGAGAGCTTAATGCTAGTGTATCTGAAGGTTGTTTTTGAGTTTCATGTTTTGAATAGGTGACTTTTAGCAATGACTAGACATTCATGGAAAAAAAACTAATCACTTCTGATTATATTATTGTCTCTCTCTTTTTGTTTTCTTGTGTCAGTATTTGGTTATGATCTATTAGTCCTTTCTTTCTTGTAGTTATGTCTCTGTTGTTTTTGCGTGTGTAAGGATTGAAAATCCATCTTTTTCATGATTTAATTTCTGCTTGTGTACGGAGTGAGAACCCCTCTCTCTTGTGATTAGAGTTCTTCCCTCGAAGGTTTGAAGCTAAGTTATTATCCCAGGAGACCCATTTTCAACTAGTAAACCTTCTATATATATATAAATTGTGCATATATATTTGCAAGTTGTTCTTAAAAGAATACACAGTTAAAATTACAATGATACTGGCTGTCAAATAATATTTCATAATATTTCATTGATTAGAAGGAGTAACTTATTGAACAAAACAAATATTTTTTGTGAAATAAATAACCTAGATTCCATTTATTTCAAAGAATAAGGAATATAATGGTTTTAGATTAACATTGATTAGACTAGAGTTGTTTTTGTTAACCAAAAATGGGCACGTAGCAGATCAAGTTTTCCATACAACTATTTCAAATAATTTTAATCTCAAAGTGTTCATTGTTATTGAGTTTTTCATACAACTTAAAAACTCACATACATGGTACACTAGCGTCATGTCTTCTCTGCCTGCACCACTCTTCCCACACACACATCCTTTGGAAAATCTCATTGTGTTTCTCCTTGCTTCGAATCCTTGGTTTTCGCAACATCAACCTCCAAAAACCACTCTGCTATGAATCCATGGTGTTTCCGACATCAACCTCAGATGACCTCATGAATTTTTTAGCCATAGGGTAAAGCTGACCAAACTATCTATAGCCTGCAGAAAATAAAAAAAGCATGGGGCTATAAATTCTCTAGAACACGACCTGTTTACTCAGTATTCAGGAACTTTCTATTTGGGGTGAAACCAATTACATCAATGAAACTTGCAATGGTTCATTGTCTCAGCATTGTACCTGTTGGAGAAGAAAAAAATGTGCCACACACACTATTCGAATTTTATCTATATTGGTGTAAAGAAAAATAAATTTCTAATATGATGTATATCTATGTATAAAGAAAAAAAAATATAAATGTGGAGAGGGAAATTTAAAATGAAAAATAAATGTAAGAAGGAAATTTAAAATGAGAAATAGAACAAATTTTTTATCACTAAAAAAATATGGAGGGAAGGAAATAAAGAGGGTTTTGTTATAGTTTCACCAACACCATATGTTAATAGTGAAAAAAGACCAATTTCCTATGTTTAATTGCTTATTATACATTGATACATGTATCTTTTGTCATTCTATGTATATTTATATATTGAATTGTTAACAACTAAATTAGAGTGAAAATTTGGTGGTCATGATAGCCATTGAGAAGAACCCCACAGATATATATATATATATATATATATATATATATATATATATATATATATATTATTTTTTCTATTTATGACAAGGATATTGATCATGTTAATATATGTTGGGGTTAATCATTTTAATATCAACTTCTATGTAGGTTTAATAGTGATTGTATAAAAGTGTTACAATTTGAGCATTATAGATGGATTCATGGACCCATTTAAGGGGGTCGTTGAATCCATCTACCTAAATTTTAACATTACAGATGAGGGTCTTTAAATTTTAACACTTCATATGGACTAAAAGGCCCCTTTGTCTCTAAATTTTACACTGCATGTGGATTCAAAGAAGGGGGTTTATGAATCCATCTGCAATGTTAAACTTTAGAGACAAAAGGGTTAAAATTTTGAATACCCTTAACTCTTTAAATTTATTCAGAGACCCCTTTGTCTCTAAATTTTAAAATTATAGATGTAATCAAAGACCCCTGTAGTGAAATGTAACACTTCAATATCAAAATATCAATTTTCCATTTCTTGAGTGACACAATTAGAAATTAGTAACATAAATGACTAATTCAGATACTTGTTGTACTTGTTATTTGGTCATGTTTTTAACCTTGGACTATAATAGTCATTGACATTAATCATTATTAATTTTGTCACTTATTATCTAGTCTTATATTTTAATCCTACACTAAATTAGTCATTTAAGTTAGTCTCTTTTAGTTTAGTCACTTATTATCTAGTCGTATATTTTATCCTCTAACTAAATTAGTTGTATATTTTATCCCTCCACTAAACTAAATTAATCGTTTAACATTTTTAGTTCAGTCACTTAGAATTGCTCAAATTTAGTAGCGATTCACTTGAAATAATTGCGGTGATTAACTTTTTTAGTCACCTAGCCACTAATTTCATAATTTTCTACTAGTGAATATTTATCAAAACAAATGTCTAAATGTATCTAAAAAATGATCATGTTGTATTTGTCTTTTTAATAAAATAACTAGTAAAAGAAAAATTAAGTAAAACAAAACATATGAACATGTGTAATGAATTAATTTTTTTAAGATATTGAACTTCACATATAGATAATGATTTTTTTTTTATTTTTTTTTTATTTAATGAAACAACTAATTATTATTTCAAAACTTATCCAGATGCCATTATTTTCTCTATTTAGCAATTTACTAAGTCCTCGGTGGTAAAAGTAACTTATGAATATTTACATGGTAATGCGTCTTTATATGAAAACAACTCTCCTAACTTCCTTTCTGTCATAATTTGTGACATTTGAATCTTTTTTTATACGATTGAATCATGCTCAGCCATCTATTCAAATTGTGCTAACAAGTGGCAGTTGACAACAGTTGGCAATTAAATTGTGCTAACAAGTGGCAGTTGACAACAGTTGACAATTGCCAGGAAGTTGCGGCAGTTGCACCTTTTCTTATAACAATAAGAATAGTCATCATCCCCGCCTACCCTGCTCTATTATTTGGAATGTATGGTAGAGAAATCTTCTCTAGTTTCTGATAAGAAGCCTGTGGTAGAGAAATCCCCTGTTTCTGATAAGAAGCCAGGAAGACACTGCCCAGGAAAGGCGAGGAAAGGCGAGAAACTAAAAGAAAAGAAGAATCACAAGAAATTGACGATGGAAACGTACAAAGCAGGTTCATCTTGAGGTCGGTATTTCCAACAAGGCCATGGGGTAATGAACTACTTTGTTAATGACATCTTTGAAAAGGTGGCCAACGAGGTATCGAAGGTCGCGTGCTACAAGAAGAAGCCGAGGGAAATCTAGACTGTTGTAAGGATTTTTCTTCGTGGGGAGCTCAGCAAGTACGTTGTCTCTGAGGGCACCAAAGCGGTTTCTAAGTTAAAAAACGCTTGATTTCTCTGAATTTGACATCGTGTTACACATCTTTAACCAAGAATAATATTCTTTAACCAGGAGCAATATTTTGATTTCTGTGAATTTGACAGTAACTGTGTTACAGATATTTAATAAAGAACAATATTTAGCCATTGTTTTGAATTTTGTTAACCAATAGTTCTACAATTGAGATTGATCAAATTCAAAATAATTTTAGATCAAGTGTATATAAACACTCTGCGAGCATGGCCTCTGAACTAGTTTATTTCATGCCTCTACATTCTGGCAAAAGGGATTAATTGTTTCATGTCCTATGGATTCCGACGGGAAGGCATTCATTCTGATAATTCAATTTATGTTATAAATAATAGATACGGAGGCATTGATTCTGATAATTCAATTTGTGTTCTGAATAATAGATACGAAGGCATTGATTATGATAATTCAGTTTCTGTTCTGAATAATAGATATGATACCATGATCTTTCTATCGTTAAAATGCCTTTTGGATCTTAATACTATTAAGAAGTCTGGATTTGCTAGATTTAATGGTAAGGATTTAGCAGTAAAAGGATCTTCCATTGTTATTGCAGGTTTAATTTAAAAATATTAAACAAGATAATTCTGATAATTTAGTTCGTGTTCTGAATAATAGATGGGAAGGCATTGATTCTGGTAATTGAATTTTGTGTTCCGAACAGTAGCCCCTGTCAAGCTTGAAAACAAATAATGAAACATAAAACATATGAGATTAAATATTGATATAATTATATTTGATGTCCATTCTAATTCCAACTGAAAAGAGACGTGGAAATTAGATTTGATGTCCATTCTAATTACAGCTGAAAATAGATGTGGTAGCACGAGTAGGGCCATAATCATTTGTACTTGCTAGTGTCGTTACGAATATGGCAAGTGACCTCAAAATACCAGTACTGTGATTTGCAGCCACTGATCCACATCTCTATTTATTCTCTAAAAAAAAATCTCGAAGCTCACTAAAATTCTGTCAAAAAAAAATTACGGCAATTTCACTATGTTGAGGACAATGTAACACCTATAATGGCAATAAGGTATCTAAATTGTATGCTAATTCCTGGCCAAGTAATTTTTCAGCAGATACCTGCTGCAGTTATCCCTTTGTCTTGCCACTTTTCCACAGCGTAACACTATCTGTTGCAGTTATCTGTCTGTCTTGCCACTTTTCCATAGCACAACACTATTGAATGGTGCACACAGATTTGCAAGTCTTTCCCAAAGCTCTTCACTGCTTAAATGGTTTACCCTGTCATAGCGAATTTTCGTACCTTTCTAATTATTCTTTCACCCATATATATTTTATTCTAAGTCACCAAGAACATAAAACTACTAATTATTTGATTCCATGGACAACATTGATGGGTGTGTGTCATGAGCATGGTGTGGTGTGGTAACTCGCATGAGAGCCACATATCTGGTGCTTTGGAGGGGACCGGACATACTTCAAGCTATCGACCTTCTTATTGCATCTGCTTCCACTCAGTCAACTGGTACTTGGTATCTAACTGTTTATCGTGCCTTTACTTAGTCGCTGGACCAACCTATGCCTTTGATGGTTCTTGTAAAATGTGAAATTACGGGGTTTTTAGTATACAAAATCATTTTCTGTTGAATCAATAATGTCCTTTGTGAGCTTACACATGCATTCGCTGACTATGACCTTTTCTATCAGTGAAAATTCATCAGTCAGTCGGTTTAAGTAGGTGCCGATGGATTTACGCAGCCCACGTTCAATCCGCCCTCCCTTATTTCTATCCCTTTCCCCTTTATCCTATTACCGGATGAACTGTTCCCTGGAAATTATATCGATTCTACTGGACCAAAGCTTCTCAACCATCAATCATAGGCTCCGTAGGCTAAGTCCTGTTTTGTGGGTGTGATATATGATCGACTAAAAAGAGACGGAGCGCATGGGTATGCTCCACCAACGCGACAGGAGAGGTCCACTCTACTTCTCCGAGCTCCATAGGGCAGTGTGCTCCATACGCAGGTGATAGCTTTTGGATTTGTTCAAATCCTTTTTCATATCCATTTTATGAAAGATTTATTCTCATCCATGCTTAATTTACAGTTAGGTGACTTTGATGATGGACAGTGGTACTTTTCATGTAGTCAATGTGTATCTTAAGGCAGCTGAAAATTGCTCTGATTTCGTGGCCGGTTCTATAGTAGCGAAGTGCACTTTGTGATTTCCAGCGTTCGCAATTGAACAAGTAGTGAGCAACCATTCTTTTTTCTTTTCAAACATACTAAGCTAAGCCAGTAAGGTCCTTAGCCAAGCCCAGACCTCAATTCTGGGGAAGTTTCCTAACTTATTTCATCGAGGTGAAGTAACTCTACTTAGAAATACCAAGACATCGAGTCCAGCCAGCAAACCTTACTCTAAATCACGACTATGTAAGTTTCATAGCTACTCCAGCTTCTTGTTGCTACTCCAGCTATCGAAAAAGAAATTTTCCTGGCATTCTTTTGGCGTGGGGATACAGGGCTCAAGGACATTAATGGAAACGATGGTGGTCGACATGATAACAATCACAAACGCTGGCAAGTGTATCACAGTTGTTGCAAGTGTGTCACCATGGTTGTACATGGACATAATTAGTAGCAGGTGTAGATGAAAAAAAAACCGCTCACTTGGATGTAGAAGTTGAAAATAATTAATATTATTTTATATTAATGGAGAAATGGTTACACAAGTTGTAACGTATCTCCTTAGTTTAGGATTAGTTCCTACAATTTAGGAGTTTGTTTGCAACTTCCTAATTCCTAGTGTTGTACTTAATGAGTAATTCCTCATTCATGAATGTAGAGTAAACTCAGAGTGTTCTCTCTGTTTGAGTGCAGTCTCCAGGTGCAGTACTCACCTGTGAGCTGCAACTCCTTCTTTTCATTTCAGTGTCATTTTTATCTTGGTATCGGAGCTCAGAGTAGGGACAGCCTTAATTTTTTTTTTAGGATGCATCATTGATTACAGAACTATAGTGGCGGAAGAGCTTACAGAAGTTTTCGTAGATTCAGGTGGACTGCAGTAACACCTGAAGACAGGTCTCAGATGACTGATCATCTCTGAGCAGAAGAAAGGGTTGGCGCGGTTTTTTCGCGAACAGTCGCGCCATTGGCGCGAGTTTTAGGGAGCTAAGCGCGCCAGCGCGCCAAAATCCGCGAGTGGCGCGGAAGTACACGCAAAAAGCGCGCCAGGGCTGGTGACTCGCGCGGATTTTGATTTCGGCGCGGATTGGCGCGGTTTTTTCGCATCAGAGAAGCGCCAGGGCTGGGACTCGCACGCATTTTGATTTGGGCGCGGATTTTTCGAATCGAATAAGCACCAGCCTCTTTCTCTTTGGGAAGGTCTGCAATTTTTTTTTTTTGCAGATCGGCCCTGCCCGGTGGTGGCACATTAAAGTTCTGAATTCGCCCGGTGGTGGCACATTGAAGTTCCGAATTCGCTCGGTGGTGGCAGATCGGACTTGCCCGGTGGTGGCGCATTGAAGTTCCTGATTTGCTCGGTGGCAGCAGATCGGACTTGCCCGGTGGTGGCGCATTGAAGTTCCTGATTTGCTCGGTGGCAGCAGATTGGACTTGCCCGGTGGTGGCACATTGAAGCTCCTGATTTGCTCGGTGGCAGTAGATCGGATTTGCCCGGTGGTGGCACATTGAAGGTACAATTTTTTTTTTGGAAAACAGTGGTCAAGATCTGGTATGCGGTGATTTTTTTTTATTTTTTTTTAGTGTGTCCTGCAATTATTCAGTTGGGTAGAATTATTCATCAGAGGATCAGAAATTTTATCAGTCCAATATGAATAACAATATAGAATCGTATCTCCACGAGTCTGGAAAACTCGATGGATCGAATTTCTCCAACTGGAAATTCAAGATACAGACTCTACTTGAAAGCGCAAATGCGTAGTCGATCGTTACAGGAAGTGAGCTGAGACCAGGATCAGCTGCACAAGAACAAGACTGGGATAAAAGGGAGACAAAAGCAAAGGTCATATTGAAGATGTCCGTCAAGGACAATATTATCCCGCATATTAGAGACTGTAAATCGGCCACTGACATTTGGACGATGATTAAAAACCTATACCAGAAACAGAATACAAACCGTGTCTTGTCACTCAAAGGCAAGCTTTTTGCGATGAAGATGGAGGAGAATGAGTCCGCTGCTGGATTCATTGCGAGAGTCAAAGACCTGAAGGACAGATTGGGAGATATCGGAGAGAAAGTTTCCGATTCAGATCTGGTCATGATCACATTGAATGGAATGACAGATGAATATCAGATGTTCATCACAGGGTTGGCAGCAAGGGAGAAAGCCCGTACGTTTGAAGATTTGACAGGGATTCTGCTACAAGAAGAAGAGCGACGACAAAATCTGAAATCACAGAGCAATGACCTTGCTCTGATGGCGAAAAGGAGACAGTACAGAGGGAAGAAGCCACAGCAGCAACAACAACCACAACAACAGCAGAAAGGAGCCAACACATTTTAGAAGAGACCGTTTAAAGGTATGTCTGCTAATAATTTTCCCAACAAGAAATGTTTTTACTGTGGAAAACCTGGTCATGAGATTAAAGATTGTTATAAGAGGCAGGCAGACGAAGGAAGAAACAAACAGAGAAAACATAAGGGTTACTTTGTTGAGGAAGAAGAGGACCATAGCCACGAACTTCGACTATTTACAGCCGATTGTGCCCTTTCAACTTCAAAGGGAGATGAGGACGACATATGGTATGTCGACTCTGGCGCATCCTCACATATGACTGGTAAGAAGGACTGGTTTGAATGTCTTGAAGAAACTTCATGTGGGTCGAAAAATTATTTAGGGGATGATAGTGGATATGAGATCAAAGGATATGGTGACATTCCGGTAAAATTACCTAGCGGTAACATTAGACACCTTAAAAATGTATTGTATGTGCCCAGAATTAAGAAAAATTTGATCTCTGTCTCAATGATTACTGATCAGGACATGCAAGTTCAATTCTTTAAGACTAACTGTGTCATAAAGGATAGCCAGATGGAAATAGTTGCAACAGGAGTGTGTGTGGGGAGCTTGTACAGATTAGACGTGAAAAGTATGACAAAGCAAGCAATGGTTGCAACTGGATCGACAGCTGAAGATCTCTGGCATTAGAGATTTGGCCATCTTAATCTGCAAGACCTCATCTTACTTCGGAGAAAAGGTATGGTTGATGGACTCCCTGTTTTCCATAATGTTAAGTTGGATTGTGATGGATGTGCATTAGGGAAAATGCATAGAGAAGAGTTCCCTTTGCATGTTAATGGAAAAGAAAGAGATATCTTAGAACGGGTGCATACATATATATGCGGACCTATGCAGACTAGGTCATTAGGAGGTGCATATTATTTTCTCTTATTTACAAATGATTGCACTAGGTTCTCATGGATATACTTTCTGAGTAAAAAGAGTCAAGCCTTTCAGTATTTTAAAGAGTTTAAATCTATGGTAGAAAACCAGACAGGAAAAAGGATAAAAATTCGCCGCTCAGATCAAGGGGGAGAATACGGGTTGGGAGAATTCATGAATTTCTGCAAGCAGCATGGGATTATTCAACAGTTCACAGTGCCCCACACTCCTCAGCAGAATGGAGTGGCAGAACGAAAGAACAGAACTCTTGTGGAGTGCGCAAGGAGCATGCTTCAAGGTAAGGGTCTATCAAATGGTTTTTGGGCAGAAGCTATTAATACTGCTGTCTACTTAAAGAATAGGAGTCCTACTAAATGTCTAGGCTTCAAAACCCCTTTTGAAGCATTATTTGGATTCAAACCAGCAGTGAGTCATTTAAGAATATTTGGGTCAAAATCTTATGCTCATATACCTAAGGTAGATAGGAAGAAGTTAGATCCAAAAGCCTTGAAATGTATCTTTGTTGGATATGGCACTGAGTTCAAGGCATATAAGTTATTTAATCCTGTGACTCATAAGGTTTTTGCAAGCAAAGATGTCATATTTCATGAACAGGTTGAAGAAGGAAAGGATGACTCTAACAGTGATTGGCACATTCCATTGCTAATGGAAGAAAATAGTGAGGATGATGAAGTGCAGGAGCAGAAACAAGAAGAAGAAGTAACAGGTAATGTAATCAATGATGCAAGCCCGGAGAAGGCTGAAATAGACAGATTTGAGGTAAGTCCCCTACCAAGGAGATCAAGTAGAAAGACTCAATTACCATCCAGATTGAAAGACTATGCATTAATGACAAACATTTTAAACATTGTAGAACCTGCAAATTATGAAGAAGCAAGTAAATCTGATGCATGGATGGCTGCAATGTATGAGGAAATAGAATCAATAAACAGAAACCATACTTGGGATTTGGTTGAATTGCCTGAAGGTAAAACCCCCATAGGATGCAAATGGTTGTACAAACCTAAAATAAATGCGGATGGGAGTATAGAAAAACTTAAAGCTAGACTGGTAGCAAAGGGTTATTCACAGCAAGAGGGAATAGATTTCGATGACACCTTTGCTCCTGTAGCCAAATTAAATACCATTAGAATGCTAATTTCCTTAGCAACAAAACATAAATGGCAGCTACACCAGCTAGATGTTAAGTCTGCATTTCTGAATGGTGACTTGAAAGAAGAAATTTATTTAGTTCAGCTTGAAGGTTTTGTGAAAAAGGGGCAGGAACATCTTGTGTGTAAATTGAAAAAGGCACTTTATGGTTTAAAACAAGCACCCAGGTCGTGGTATGAGAAGATTGACTCATTTTTTGTATAGCATGGCTTTCATAGGAGCTTGAATGATCCAAATATGTATACCAAGTTTAATAAACAGAGGAAAATTATTTTGATTTCTTTGTATGTAGATGATATGATCATAACAGGGGATGCTAACAATCTGATCAAAGAAATCAAACAGCAGATGTCACAAGTGTTTGAGATGAAAGATCTCGGAAATCTCCATTTTTGTTTAGGATTGGAAGTATGGAAAGATTCTGGACAGACTTTTCTTACACAAGGGAAGTATGCCAGAAGCTTGCTGGAAAGGTTCAGAATGGAGCAGTGCAGATCAGCAACAACACCATTGCAGCAGAACTTAAAGTTGAGCAGTGATGATGGCACTAAAGAGGTGGATGCCACTATGTATAGACAACTAGTTGGCAGTTTGATATATCTCACTACAACTAGTCCAGATTTGGCATACTCTGTTAGTATGTTGAGCCAGTTCATGTCGAAACCACTTGAAAGTCACTGGATCGCAGAAAAAAGTGTGTTGAGGTATCTTAGTGGTACTAGTAATTATGGTATTTTGTACACTGACACTTCTGATGTTACTCTAGCAGGTTTTTCAGATTCAGATTGGGCAGGTAACTTGGATGATCGAAGGTCTATCACAGGTTACGCTTTCAGCATTGGATTCGGGGTCATAGCATGGAGCAGCAAAAAGCAAAGCACTGTAGCCTTATCTTCATGTGAAGCTGAGTACCAAGCATTGTGTGCAGCCACATGTGAAGCTATCTGGTTGAAAAGACTTCTCAACGATGCAGGAGAAGAACAGAAAGAATCAACTATCATCAAAAATGACAACCAGAGTACCATCAAGCTTGCATACAATCCAGTCTTTCATAAAAACACCAAGCACATCGATACTCAGTTCCATTTTGTTCGAGAGAAACTACAGTCAAAAGAGATATTTGTTGAATATTGTAAAACTTGTGACAATATGGCTGATATATTTACTAAGCCTCTTGGGCGTGTAAAGTTTGAATTGTTTAGAAGGATGCTAGGTCACTCATTCAAACCTAACATTCTATGTTCAGGTTTAATGCTAACTCAAAACTTAGCATTAGTTTCATGCATGTGAGAAAAATGAACCCCACATAATTTTAACCAAACTTTATATGCATAACAGAAAAACCAACTTTGGTTACCTTACTTTGTTTACAAGCCAACCATAAGACTTCAAATCTGGTTATCCAATACAATTAAAACTAAATAATTTTAAATATGTTTTTTTAACAAAAACTTTGGTTAATTGCGCCAAATAAAATGTATTTTCAGTAGTCAATTCACATTAATAGAGAATCAATGCTCTTGCGAATGCTATAGTCCCTCAGGCAGGGTCTAATAATAGATATGATACCATGATCTTTCTATGTTAAAATGTCTTCTGGATCTTAATACTCCACCGAATTTTGAATTCGGTGGAATCAATGGTAGCGATATAGTAGTAAAGAGGAGCTTTTATTGTTGCAGGTTAAATTTAAAAAGATTAAATTAGATAAATCTATTATTTTTATGGTTTTTTATTTTAAATGAGTTCTTTCAGTTGTAATTAAGTTCCAATTGAAAAATAATAATGTGATAAAGATATAAGTTTTAATTTTGTTAATTGTTGTTATTTTTAAGATTTTAATGTTTGGGATTATCATTTTGTTATTAGTTATGCTTTTATTATAAGAATTTTTTTATTACTTAAAATAATTGAATTATTGGTGTAATTTGATAACCATGAAATTAAATATGGTAAAAAAGAATGATTGAATTGAAAAAAAAACACAAGAAAATATTTAAAAAATAAAAGATATAGATTAAAAGTACAATAAAAGATCGAGATTCTTCGTGGCTTTGACCGAATCTCCATGTTCGTCATGTGCATCGTTTCTGCTTCATGAATATATATTTGAAAATACAACCATTACAAAGCTCGAATCAGCCTTCCGTCGGTAAAATGTAGAAAATGTAATAATGACATTGAGTGCTTCTTTCTATTTATTATCTCATGTGAATATTTAATATTTTCATTCTTTTTCTTTCTTTTTTTATTTCCTTTCTCCCGTTCTATATTTCTTATTTTCTTATGCAAGTGCACTAAACAATATATAATTTGGTAGATATTTAATTTAGCTATTGTGAAAGTAAATATACATCAAAGAGATAAGTGGTAAAAAACAATGTGATATTATTTACGAGATATTCATGTTGGCATAATCAGATAAGGTTATTAACTTGAGAAACATAAATTAGTGTTGTATGTTATTTCCTTGCGGGGTTTACTTTACAACATAGTAAAGATGGATCTAGGCTTGTGTGTGTATATATATATATAAAGAGAGAGAGAACTAACACGTGTAATTATAAAAGTTATTAATAATATTAAAATTAATAATTAGACTCATAATTATTTTTATTTTGGAATACCATTCTTAAAATTTTAATTAATTATCAATAATTATTGGGCGCAAGGTATAGATTTAATTTCCACTAAATATTCTAATTTTTTTATCAAAACCCATGCCTAAATTTATCTAAAAAATAATCGCGCTCTATTTATATTTTTAATAAAATAACTAATAAAAAAACAAAGTAAAACAAAACATATAAACATGTATAATGAATTAATTTTAACATGTGTAATGAATTAACTTTTTAATATATAGTTTAGTTGTTTTTAAGGATTTTTTAAATATATAGTTTAGTTATTTTTTAAGATTTTTTAAAATCTCAATAATGTAAATTGCATAGTGAGACAATTTTTGTAATTTCTATCTACATTTACCAAGCATTTACTCTGTACAGATCTAATAGTTTGAAACCAAGTTTCCTAAAATTACTTAATCCTATAAATCAATATAGGATAACATTTAAATATAAGAAAGAAATTAAAAATACTAAAACATTTAAATGTAAGAAGAAAATATATATATATTTTTAATAGAAGTTGATTCTTTTAAAAAAGTATTTAATATAGACTATTAACATTAAGAATATAAACAAACAAAATCTTCAAAAACTACTACACATTTTAAATTCATATTTGAATTATATATATATATATATATATATATATATATATATATATATATATTTAAAAAATAAAATTAATAAAATATTTGAAAATTCACTAGTTTATTCAAACTATATGTAACACTCCGGAACCGATCACTAATTTATTTCAACTATTCGAATTAAAAATATATATAGTTTTATAAAGTTTATTTAAAAAAAAAATTGATAAATAATAGAAAATTCACCATTTTATTCAAACTATATGTAACACTCCTGAACATATCACTAATTTATTTAAACTATATGTAACACTATGGAACATTGCTAAGCTGGATTTAATTACTTTGTTTCACTTGTGAGTTAGTTAAGTTCTTAAATCTTTCTTTCACCGGTGAGTTAGTTAAGTTCTGAAATCTTAATTAGTATAGTTAAAAGTGGTGAAGTTAAAAGAGTTGAATTATTATTTAAAAAAATATATGTATATAGTTTTATGCATTTCATATTTCAGTGCTGATATATAATTACGTGAGTTAGTAATTAATGAAATATGATTGAAGAACTGAAGAAAAGAGATCCAGTAGAAGTGGTTATGGTTCTTGGCTTCTATTCTATTCTATAAAGATAAGAAGGATCTTAATGAAAAGGAAAAGGGTTCTAACCATTAAGGAAACAAGTAAGAAGTGAGAAAGACCATAGACCACCATAGACCAAGATTAGAAACCAAGAGTTGCATGGAAGGATTATTCATGAGCCAGGGTCAGACCTAGTGGAATACCTCCACACTAAGCGTGATACTGAACCTAGAATGGTTTCTCGGTCTTCAACAAGCTGAACTGTCTTTGAAAACATGTATTGTGTTGGTAGTATGATCTCAGGGGAGATTCATACATGTTTTCCGATATCGTGTGAGGGTGGTCGACTCTTCTAGTTGAGTTCTCTGGTTAAACTTATTAAAATTACTAGTTGACTATGAAGAAAATAAGTAATATGTAAATGTTCAAAGTATTAATTCTTATGGTTATACTATAGGAAGTTTGTGTTTGATATATATCAATATGTATATGATTTTAGTGTCGTAACTTAAAATGAAGTTGATTATTTGCACAAACATGAACTGTTAGGAGAACCTTAGTAGGGCTACTGTGGAATCGGATGCTGTAATTGCAGAAATAAAGAAAGGATGAATTGGTAACCTTAGTAGGGCTCCTGTGGAATGGGCTCCTGTATTTGAAGAAATACAGAAAGGATGAATTGTTCTGTTACCAGTATATTAATTAGGACTTGGGGCGACCTGAGTTAAACTATTCAATAGAATGTTAGAGAACCCATTTTCCCAAGAACCGGTCTGACCAGGTGAAAAATAAACATAACTCAAATCCAGATAAGTAATAATGATAATAATCCAAACTGAAACTACAAGGAAATATGACTCACATGAAGAAACCTTAAATGGCAAGCCCGTAGAAATGTATCGCCACTATTGGGAGAGAAATAGTCTAGCAATGTTACAGTTAAATCCTTGAGTAAATTATCAAATTATGTATATGAAGCAAGACAAATAAAATGACAGGGCACAAAAAATCATTAAATAAACCCTTCACACAATGTGAGAAACGCAGTTCAACAGTATGTTGAGGCATGTCAGCCGAGTACATATAAGCACATAGGAAAATTGTAACTCATATAGATTAATGTTACCATTTGCATATTTCCACATTTATTTACAATGTTGAAATTACTTATAGCTGCTCAATGTACAGGCAACCGCCTTCTATTTCCAGCGGTCTGTCAAGATCAGAGTATAAAAAAAAAAAACTTACTTACAGCCGCCTTCCATTTCTATCTGCAGGAATTTGTACGCGAGCCGCTTGCTAAAACAGTGAGCAGTCAACCTCAGCACTGGTTTTTTGAAACGGAGAAATTTAATCAGCAAACCCGGACTTGAAATTTCATTGAGGCAGATTTAATAGAAATTCCGCATCACACTTAGCCGTCCGTACCACTGCCCAAAATCGGACCCGGAATAATTCATAAGGCGGAATTAATAAAAATTTCGCATCACATTTTTGGTGACGTCAGCAGAAATTTTTGTAACCCGAAATCGTTATGCAGATTGGTTAAATCCATCTTCAAGTTTAGCGGATAATTTTTTCAAAGGGGTTCGATTGCAAAGTCTTAATGATTTTTTGATTGATCGTTGAACGTCGTGTTAAAAAGATTAATTAACATATGTCTCAACATAGGTTACATTACATACGTGTGAGTTTTAAAATGGTGGAGCCCAAAGGTTTTTTAAACTAGTTTATATTTTTTTATTTTAACATCACACCATATATATACATCATATGGTATAGGCGGAATTTTGTTTTAAGTTTTAAGATAAGTTTTATTTTAATTCAGTTTTTTTATATGTTGAAAAAGTGCTGAGGCATATATAAAAAAAAGAAAAAGGTCTGTGTGCATATATACATTGTAAGTTTTTATTTTTACATACAGCAATGTAAAAAATTTGAATAGCACAGCAGTGCATTCATTTTTTTTGAGAGACAGAGTATTTTTCCAACACACAGCAGTGAGTTGTAAATGCACAGATAGAGTGAAATTTTAGAGTGTGAGTTTTGTGTTGAACTGTGTTTTGAAGCAGACAAAGTTTCTGTGTATTCCCTCAGTCACAGGAGATTTTGTAACCAAGTTTTTGAAGTTTAATGAAATAGTTTTTAGAGTGAAAAATCTGTCTCCAGTGAAGAAATTTTTAATATTTTCTCTGTGTTGAAGAGGGGAGTTTTATTCTCCATTTATTGTTCTGGAATTTTAAATATTCCAACATGGTATCATAGCTAGTCTAGGCTCTTTGAAGATCAAAGAAGCTGAAGGAAAGGAGTTCTTTGTTGTAGCAGCTTCTCCAGCAGAGTGAAGACTCAGCCAAAAAGACTTCAAGGTATTTCTCTATAAAGTTGTTGTGTTACTGTTGCAGAACAGTGAGTTATTTTAAATACACAGTCAAATGTTTTTGAATCATAGCTAAGAGTGCAGAATGGCTGGAGCCAGCACTAGTATGGGTATGGGAAATACCCATCTCCCAATGTTTAATGGGAAAAATTATGACTACTAGTCAATAACTATGAGAGCTTTACTTGTCTCCCAAGAATTATGGGAATTTTTTGAGGATGGCTTTGAAGAGCCAGCAGATGAAGAAGAGTTTGCAGATTTAACTCAGGCAGAGAAAGAGTTACTGAAGAGAAATAAGAAGAAAGACTCCAAAGCTCTCTTCTTATTGTATCAAGCAGTGCATGAGAGTGTGTTTCCAAGGATAGCAGCAGCCAAGAGATCCAGAGAAGCATGGGAAACTCTCAAGACAGCCTATCAAGGCATGGAAAAAGTGAAGACAACAAAACTTTAGTTGCTGAGGAGAGACTTTGAGACTCTCTGTATGAAAGAGTCAGATACTATTGACTCATTCTTCTCTCATGTGATTGGAATGGTCACACAAAGAAGATCTCATGGAGAGACTCTTGAAGATAAGAGGATTGTGGAAAAACTCTTAAGGATTCTACCCTCAAGATTCGATTAGATTGTCACCACCATAGAGGAGACTAAGGATCTCACAAAGTTCACAGTGGATGAGCTACATGCATCACTGATGACTCATGAGCAGAGATTGGGTAGAAGTGAAAACTTATCTCTGGAACATGCCTTTAAGACCCAGATGTCTTTTGGAAGAGGAAGAGGGCAAGGCAGAGGAAACAAAAGAGGAAGAGGCAGAATCCAAAATAGAGGTGGAAGGAACAGTCCAGCAAATGCTCAAGGAAGGGGCAGCAATCCAAATCAACATCAAGGCCAAGGCAGCAGCCAGCAGAGTGGTCAGAAGAATGCTCAAGGACAGAGGTATGATAAGTCCAATGTCCAATGTCACTATTGTAAAAAATATGGTCATTATGCTAATGAATGTAGAAAGAAGCAGCATGACATGGGAAGTAGAACTAGTGCAAATTTCACTAGAGAAAATATCAGTCAAGATAATTTGTTTTTGGCTTGTAATATGGCTGAAGAAAAGAATGAAGACTTATGGTTTCTAGACTCCGGTTGCAGTAACCATATGACAGGAAACTTAGCAATGTTTTATATGCTAGATGAGAGTGTGAAGTCACAAGTCACACTAGGAACTGATAGCAAAGTTTCTGTTATGGGAAAAAGAAATGTAAATGTTTTAACAAGGAAAGGTGCAAAGAAATCCATAGCAGATGTGTATTATGTTCCAGGAATGAAGTGTAACCTCTTAAGTATTGGACAACTTGTTCAAAAGGGGTACAATGTATTTTTTGAGGATGATTTTTGTACCATCATGGACAAACAACCCAACAAAAAATGTATTGCTGAAGTAAAAATGAGAAGGAACAGGATGTTCCCTCTCAGAATGAGAGCAGATTTGACTAATGAAGAAAAGATAGCAGCAGTGGCAAAAGAGGAAATCCAAAGCAAACCAAAACATGAGAATTGGTTGTGGCACTTGAGATTTGGACATCTCAACTTTGGAGGTCTTAATTTGTTGAAAAGAAAAGGAATGGTAAGAGGTTTACCATTGATAGAGAAGCCGGGCAGCCTTTGTGAAGGTTGTATCTTGGGGAAACAACACAGAGAAATTTTTCCTTCCGGGAAAAGCATAAGGGCAAAGGCACCCTTAGAGATTGTCCACTCAGATTTGTGTGGACCGATGCAAAATCCATCGCTTGCTAGCAGCCACTACATGTTAACATTCATAGATGATTTTACAAGAAAAACTTGGGTTTATTTTTTGAAAAACAAAAGTGAAGTGTTTGAAAAAATTCTGCAATTTCAAAGCACTTGTGGAAAACCAGAGTGGGCTGCACATCAAAGTTCTAAGGACTGATAGAGGAGGTGAGTATATCTCTAAAGATTTTCTACGTTTTTGTAGAGAAAATGGTATTCAAAAGCAGTTTACAACTAGATATGGTAAGTGGTGTGGAAAATGGTAATAATGGACATGGTGAGGAGTATGTTAAAGGAAACACATTTGCCTAATGATTATTGGGATGAAGATGTACATTGTGCAGAATACATTTTGAATAGGTGCCCTACAAAAGCAGTGATGAAAAAAGTGCCGGAAGAGGCATGGAGTGGCACAAAACAAGGTGTCACACACATGAAGGTTTTTGGATGTGTGGCTTATGCACACATGCCAGATCAGCTAAGGAAGAAGTTGAACAGCAAGGGGGAGAAATGTATTTTCATTGGATACAGTGAGGAATCCAAGGCCTACATGTTATATAACCCATCCACCAAGAAGTTTATTGTGAGCAGAGATGTTCAGTTTATTGAGGAGGAACCTTGGGATGGAAGCATAGAGAAAACAATGAATGTTAAACACTGTTTATCTCATGATGAGAATGATGATGAGTTGGCTGAAATACATCCCCAAATAGCAGCACCAACATTAGAGCAGAAAGAGACACCCTTGAGGAGAAATGAGAGTTCTTCTCCAAGCACACCACAAGGAGGAAATTCAAGTGCTTCTTCAAGCATTTGTACACCTAGTGAAAGAGGTAAGAAGTTTAGCTATTTGAATGACATTTATGCACAAGAGGTAGCAAATGAAGGTATCAATTCTTTGTTTGCATTATATTGTCATGTTGATGACCCTGTTCATTTCGAAGAAGCTATTAAGGATAAGAAATGGATAGAAGCTATGGATGAGGAGATTAATGCCATAGAAAGAAACAAGACTTGGGATTTGGTTGAACTCCCAAAAGGTAAATATGTCATTGGAGTTAAATGGGTCTACAAGACCAAGAGTAATGCTGAAGGCAAAATAGAGAGACACAAGGCAAGGCTTGTTGTCAAAGGGTATAAGCAAAAGCATGGGATAGATTATGAGGAAACTTTTGCACCGGTTGCTAGAATGGAAACCGTGAGAGCAGTGCTGTCCATAGCAGCACAAAACAAGTGGAAATTTTACCAAATGGACGTAAAGTCAGCATTCCTAAATGGAGTGTTAATGGAAGAGGTTTACATTGAACAACCTCTAGGCTATGAGAAGAAAGGCCAAGAGCACAAAGTGTGCAAGTTGAAGAAAGCTCTTTATGGGCTGAAGCAAGCGCGAAGAGCATGGTACAGTAGGATAGATTCCTATCTACTGGAAAATGGATTTGAAAAGTGTGAGGGAGAACCCACCCTCTACATCAAAGAAAAGGATGGAAAAATGTTGATTGTAGTTTTATATGTTGATGATGTTATTTTCACACGTGATGATGATTACCTTATTGAAAATTTTAAAATAGTCATGAAAGAAGAATTTGAAATGACTCACATGGGTTTGTTGAAATACTTCTTAGGAATAGAAGTAGAACAAGATGAAAATAGGATTTTTATCTCACAGGAAAAATATGTTAATGAAATGCTTGAAAGATATAATATCTGAGGAAGAAGAAGCAATCATACATGATGATGATTCCAGCTTCAATGAAGGGCAACTGACAAGATTTTGATCCTAGTTTGTACTCACGCTTATAGTTGGCGAGACTCATGTATTTAGTACATGGGCAAACATAATACATCATTACTTCATTAGATTCAACTAAAGACCATTTTTAATGAAAAGTCGAGTATGTTAAAAAATTTCAAAAAGGTTTAGTATTTTAACTATCTGCTTGAAAAATTGATTTAGTTGGATCTGCTTGTGATGATTGGTGGAAATTGTCCTGTAGATGATCGAATAACATCTGTTATGTTTTTCACATGGGTTCAGGAACCATTTCATGCGCTTCTAAAAAACAGCCCATTGTAGCATTGTCTACAGCAGAGGCATAATATGTGGCAGCTACAGTAGCAGCGTGTCAAGAAATTTGGATGAGGAGGATGTTAATAAGTTTGTTCCAAGAGCAGGTAAAAGGAACAATGATTTATTGTGACAATAGCTCAGCTATTGCATTATCGAAGAATTCTGTGTTTCTAGAGAATGGTATGACACAAGTTGTTATGAAGAAATTGAAGTAAACAATGGTGAAATTGTTTTGGAACATTGAAACTGAGGCTTGATTCTGGTTTAGTCAACCAAGCCATTAAATGAAGAGTTTTAGTTTGAGAAATATACAGGTGTATTGATAGCAACTGAAAATAGAAGTGTTGAAATTACTACAATTGCTCAATGTATAACAACTACCTTCGTATTTCAGTGATCCTATCAAGATCAAATTATAAAAAAACACTTCTATTGCTTCCATTTCTATCGCGAGGACTTTGTCATGAAATTTAACTAAAATAATTAGTGTCAACTTCATTTCGTTTTAAGCGGATAAATTAGTAATGGCGTTTAAATTTCATTGAGGCGGTTATGCAATTCATAACATCACATTCAGTAAATCGTACAATGCCATCGGACCCGGAATAATTCATAAGGCGGAATTAATAAAAATTTCGCATCACATTTTTCGTGACGTCAGCAGAAATTTTTGTGACCCGAAATCGTTATGCAGATTGGTTAAATCCATCTTCAAGTCCGGTAGATAATTTTTTCAAAGGGGTTCGATTGCAAAGTCTTAATGATTTTTTGGTTGATCGTTGAACGCCGTGTTAAAAGGATTAATTAACATATGTCTCAACATATGTTACATTACATACGCCTGAGTTTTAAAATGGTGGAGCCCAAAGGTTTTTTAAACTAGTTTATATTTTTTTATTTTAACATCACACCATAAATATACATCATCTGGTATAGGTGGAATTTTATTTTAAGTTTTAAGATAAGTTTTATTTTAATTTAGTTTTTTTATATGTTGAAAAAGTGACGAGGCATATATAAAAAAGAAGAAAAAGTTCTGTGTGCATATATACATTGTAAGTTTTTATTTTTACATACAGCAATGTAAAAAATTTGAATAGCACAGCAGTGCATTCATTTTTTTTGAGAGACAAAGTATTTTTCCAACACACAGCAGTGAGTTGTAAATGCACAGATAGAGTGAAATTTTAGAGTGTGAGTTTTGTGTTGAACTTTGTTTTGAAGTAGTCAAAGTTTCTGTGTATTCCCTCAGTCAGAGGAGATTTTGTAACCAAGTTTTTGAAGTTTAATGAAATAGTTTTTAGAGTGAAAACTCTGTCTCCAGTGAAGAAATTTTTAATATTTTCTCTGTGTTGAAGAGGGGAGTTTTATTCTCCATTTATTGTTCTGGAATTTTAAATATTCCAACATACAAGAATAAAATGGAAAATGTGCGAAAAGAAAAAACACCCATAACAAGCATGCATAACTGTAACATTTGTCTGGAATTTCAATTTTTTTACACAATAAAATAAACATCTATCGAAACCGGACTTTAAAAAATATTTCGAAGAAAATAATATTACGAGTTGAAAAAGTCCATTTGCATGTTCCTTTAGAGGTTGTCTAATTACAAGATGTCATTATCTTTTTAATCAGAGGAATAGTTCCAAATACATAAGAAAAGAAAACTATTGATAAGCCGCTTGACTATTGGCTCGAGAAAAACCTTACATAACTAAAACCGAAGGACTAAATTTAATAGAAAAAATGAAAATTCCAAGAAGTAACAGAACTAATACAATGGGCTGTCATCGACATTCTATTAGACTCTCGGAGGAACTTGACGGGTTTTCCAGTGGTACCTGGCAGACAGAAGACCGAGGGTAAAGGTTGGCCTTCAGAGGTAACTGAATAGTAGAGAATGGGGCCTTTACAGTCTTCATCATACCTGTAGTCAAACACATTCCACATAAACTCTGATAAATTGATTCTTGCTTAGCAGTCAGATACAAAAGTTGAAGGGAGATTTGGCGAGAATGATAACCTTACCTGGAGAATAAGCATTCTCTTCGACCAAGTAACCTGAAAAGGGATTGAAACAACTCATAAATTCATTTTAGTCGAATTCAATCGAATATAAATAACCTAAAAAAATATGGTAAAAGGTTGAGGCCTTTTCCATGCTTACCTATTCCAGTAGGAGAGTCGTTGTTTTGGACGGAGCTGGCAACCGACATAATCACATGATCGAGGAATGGAACAAGAGTGAAGATAGTGGAAGAAGGAAAAAAACCATTTTTTCATTGGAGAAAAAGAAAATAGAACCCCGCTTGAGATAGTAGGTCCAAACCTGGAGTTGACTGCATGGTTATCTTGCCGAGGTAGGTGGTAGAACAATACAGATTGCAAAGCAGAGGCAAACTTCAGAGCGACGGCAAGAGGGAATTCCAACAAGGGTTTGGGGGTTTGGGGCATTATTACCCTAACCTCTCTCCTTAACTTCGAAACCATTGGATCAAAATAAATGAACGATGTAGATCGCCACCAAATATCAAATGCTTGGTGAGCCAACAGATTCGAGAAATTTCGGGTGAGTCAACTCCGCTTACCATTGGTTTAATTCAATACATGTAGTGATTAAGAACATTGAAATAGAAATTTTATGACATTAGAAGGGACCATTAATACAATACCCACAAAGGACTTAGCTCTTTAACTACGTTAAAAGATGATCGGTTTTTCCCCATGTTAAATAGTACCTGTCAATAAAATTTATGTAGCCGGAATAACCAAAGGGTCGAGAAGCATGCAAGGTACATGCCATGGTCCTTAATAAATGTAAAAGTAAATCTCTGAAGGCTGAAAGGTTGGTTAGTATTATACCATATTTTTTATGTTCTAACTATTCCAATTCGGAATTATAAGGTAATATGACTATAGTTATTCGGCACAGTGTTATGCACTAATGTAAAGTAGTTATGTGATACAGAGTTAGCGTAAACGCAATCCTGTATTAATCAATGTTTACTTTTTTTATTTTCCCTTTTATATGTATTTTGAGAGGTTTTTCAATTATTATGAGAACCTAGTTTCAACATTGAGGCCTGAATGGGCACCGATGGTAATGGTGAATGTGTTGAATTCTGCATAGAGAACGAGTAGGTGAGAAAGTGATACACTGTGATGAGGAGAGGAGATGGACATCAAAATCCAACCAGATTAGTAGTGAGAGCAAGTTCCATGTTAAATCCGGGAAAAAATCCTGAAATGTGGGTGTAGTTAGGGGTTGGTCAGCAATAAAAAACAACCAAGTTACTCGTGGATCAACAACAACAAACAACAAGACTGCTCGAAACTTTCCAAAAATTACAAACTAAAATGACACATATGAGGACCGAGAATGAGAGACTGATGCACAAACAAGAAAGGATTTTTAAGAGTCTTTTAGATAGACAAAACCAGCAAACTTACAAACCCAATCCTCAGCATGAAACTATGGGTGGAGAACAACACAAACATCTCGATGAAAACTCAAAAGAAGTTCATATACAACAAAGGGAAATAAATAGAGTTGATAATGAGGAAGATTCAAGAAATGTGGCAGACCAGCGGAAAGAAAAGAAACAAAGAATGGAATTACAATAAGAGTTTCGAAATATTAAACCCCCATTATTTGACGGGGAAGTTGAGGAAGCAGTAGAAGCCTGGGTCATCAATCTGAATAAGTATTTCCATGTTTATGAGTACAACAACAACCTTTGAGCCAGATTGGTTATTTTTTAGCTACGGGGAAAGGCTACCATGTGGTGGGAAGAGGTCAAAATTGTGCAAGGAATAGAAGAGCAAGACATAACTTGTGAAGAGTTTCAAAAACACTTTAAGAGAAAGTACTTGAAAGAGTGTTTTTATGATGAAAAGTCGAAGAAATTTCATGATTTACAATTATTACAGCTAGCTATGGATGAATATATCGCTAAATTTACCTCCTTTCTGAGATATGTGCCTTATCTCCGTGAAGAGAAAACTAAGGTAAAATGGTTATTAAGGGGTCTTCTTGGATATATGAAAGAGAGAATCAAGTTTGAGAGCCCAAATACTATGGATGAGGAAATTCGGAAAGCTCACATGTGCTATCAGTAAACAAAATAAAATGACACTTGTAAGAATTGACCTCCAAGGAAGGGAAAAAAATGTTATCAAAATTCCAGAAATACCAAGACTTCCAATTTCAGAAATTCTCTGAAATATTCCACGAACAAATAGTTAGGCAAGAATCATCAAAAAACCAAGTGGTAGGCTAAATTAAGGCCACTGAAGCATCCAGGAAACCAAAATCCATTCAAATGAAAAAACCACCTCTAGAGTTCTGGGGGTGTCTGGTTGGGCTGTGGGGAACCACATTACTATAAAAAATTTCCACATTGTTCCAAGACAGAGAAAATAGCTAATATATAGGAAGCATGAACCGTTGGTGATGTGGGAAGGAGGATTCCGAGGATAAATGCAGCTTTGGAATACTAGCAAGAAAATTATCAACCTACAATGATAGAACAACAAGGTAAGATACTTAATCCTTATGTTCTTATATTAGTAGATCCTGGTGCTAGTTTGTATTATGTTAGCCCTGAGATAGTCGAAATATGTGATTTGCAAATCTAAAAGTTTAAGAAACCTTGATTAGTACAACTGGTGACCCGAGTTAAGAGAAGAGAGAGTTCTAAGGCCCTAGTATGTGTGATTGAAATGGGAATTCAATAGATAAGTGCAGAGTTAAATATCTTACCATTGGGGTCCTAATATTTGTTGGTGGAGATGGATTGGTTAGAAAGACACTAGTGGTTAATGGATTGTAAAAACAATATTATCAGCTATTATGATGAACATGGGTTGTGGTATGAGATTAAAGGGATCGAAAAGCCCATGAATTTATGCCTTATTACTGCCACTCAGTTGGGAAAGTGCCTCAGAAAAGGTTGCTTGATATATGCAGTCTAAGAGGGGTATTATAGTTCTAAAGAAAATGTGGTTGCATAACAAAACATACTAGTAATTAAGGAATTTATTGATGTATTTCCTAAATATATACCATGGCTACCTCCAAAGTGAGATATTGATTTTACCAAAAAATTAATTCCTTGGGAAACACTGGTGTCTAGAGCCCCGTACTGTATGAGCACCCCAGAGTTAACTGAACTCAAGATGCAATTGCAAGAATTATTGGATAAAGGATACATCTGACCCAACGTGTCCCCTAGGGGAGCTCTGATGTTTTTGATCAAAAAGAGAGATGGAAAATTACGTATGTGTATTGAATATCGATAAATCAATAAGTTAACTGTTAAAAAAAATACCGTTTGCCTCGGATTGATGATTTCTTTGACTAGGTGAAGGGAGAAAATGAATTTTCCAAAATTGATTTATGATCAGGGTATCATCAAATTCAGGTTAAGGATGACGACAAATATTAAAAAAAAATCACAACTTGTTACGGGCACTACGAATTTGTGGTCATTCCATTCAAACTGAGCAATGTGCCCGCTATTTTTATGAGTTTGATGCATCGAATTTTCCATCCTTTTTTGGATTGATTTGTCCTAATTTTTATAGATGATATACTAATCTACTAAAAAAATATGGAATAACATGAAGAACATTTAAGAATTGTACTATAAGTGTTACAAGATCAACATCTATATGAAAAATTTAGTAAATGTGATTTATTAAGACAAGATTAAGTATCTTGGCCATGTCATATCAGCTGAAGGAATAACAATTTATCCTCAGAAAATCTCGACTATCATGGAATGGCCCATAACCAAAAATGCAGCTAATATACGATTGTTTATGCTCCTTGAAGGATATTATCGAAGTTTTATTGAAGGATTCTCTCGAATCACTTATCCAATTACATTGTTACAATAAAATTGGAGAAAGTTCAATTGGACTAGTCATTGTTAGCAAAGTTTTGAACAACGGAAACATTTATTAACCACACAATGGTGCTAAAAATTATTGGCCCAAATAAAGAATTCGTAGTTTGCATTGATTTGTGTTAGGAAGGATTGGGATTAGTACTAACCCATGAGGGGAAGGTGATTGGTTATGAATCATGGAAGTTGAAGGAGCATGATAAAAAATACTCCACATACGATTTGGAGCTAATTTTTTTGGTACATGCATTAAAAGTATGGAGGCGTTATCTTTTGGGGAAAATAATTTTATTAAAAACTGACCATAGCAATTTGACCATTTATTTTAAAAAACCCAACTTGAATGCCCGACAGACAAGATTGAATGTTTATTTGAGTGAATTTGAATTTCAAATACATCATTTAAAAGGTAAGGAAAATTGTGTTGCAGATGCATTAAGTCGAAGACATACACTTCATATATGAGATGTACTATAATCAAATTAAATTTAATTTGCAGGAGATAATTAAAGAAGTTGCCCAAAAATATCCTTAACACAATTTTTTGTTGCAAGAAGCGCGACAACATAAAAATTAAGGAAAACATACAGAATTTGTTGTTGATGATAGGAAACTATTAACCTTTCAGGGAAGGACATACATTCCAAATAAAATATCAATAAAATAGTTACTTATGGATGAATTCCACATAAGTCTGTATGTTGATCATCCTTGATCTTAGAAAATGATATCAGCAATTAGGAAGGAATATTTTTGGCCTAGAATGTGCAAAGATATAGCGGCATATTTAATAAAATGTATAGAGTGTCAATAGGTTAAAGTTGAACATCAACATCATGCTGGTCTTCTCCAACCTCTACCCATACTGGAGTGGAAATAGGAAGTTATAACACTTGAATTCATCACTGGGTTACCTAGATCTAAAAATCACAATGACTCCATAATGGTGGTGGTTGAAAAACTTATTAAATACACACACTTCATTCTAGTGCAATCCACTTATAAAGTGGTTCAAATTGCAGATATTTTCATGAAAAAGGTTTTTAGATTACATGTGGTTCCTAAGACTGTTGTTTCAAATAGGGATGTAAATTTTACTTCAGCATTCTGGAAAGATTTATTTATAGGATTGGGAACTCAGATTCAGTTTAGTACCATGTACCATCCACAAACGAATGGGAAGACTAAGCGGGTGAATCAAATACTCGAGGATATGCTACAAATTTACATTATGCAATAACCTAGTAAGTGAGAGCAATATCTACATTTATTAGAGTTCACATATAATAACAGGTACCATGAGTCGTTAAATGTCATCCCCTTTGAAGTATTGTACAAGAGAATGTGTAGAATCCCTACAAATTGGTTAAGTCCAGAAAATAAACTAATGCTAGGACTAGAGATGTTGGCGGACATGGAATGAGAGGTAAATAAAATCTGGCATAATTTAAAGGTTTCTTAGGATAAAAAAAAGACTTACGCTTATAAGAAGAGAACATACCTTGAATTCACAGTGGTAGATCATGTATACTTAAGAATTAAGCCTAATAAAAGCACATTAAGATGGACCATCTATGCAAAGTTGGCCCCTCACTTTTGTGGCCCTTTCCAGATTTTAGAACAAATTGGACTAGCGGCCAACCTATTAGCTTTGCCTAGCCACATAAACATCCATAATGTGTTCCATATCTCCTTATTGAAGAAATATATACATGATGGTAGACATGTAATAGAGTGGGAAAATGTTCAGGTAATTTTTCTATGAATTCACTGATTTAAATATAAAAAAATGTATAACTGAAAGCACTATATATTTTCTGTGGTAGGTCGAACCAAATGGAGAGTTGCTGGTATAGCCACAGTGCATCCTCGATCAGACAGAAATAACATTTCGGAAACAAGCCATGATCCAAGTTAAAGTGAAATGGAAGCACTTCAGCCTGGAGGAGGCTACCTGGAAAGATGAAGGATTTATCTGAGGAGCCTATCTAGAACTGTTTTAGAATTTGGAATTAAACACCAGGAACGGTGTAACACATAAGGAGGGGGAGATGTAACACTCTGGAACAGATCACTAAGTTAGATTTAATTACTTTGTTTTACTCATTAGTTAGATAATCTAGTTAAAATAAGTTGACAAGTTAAAAGAGGTGAATTATTATTTCGAAAAACATATGTATATATTTTTATGCATTTCATATTTCATGGTTGATATATAATTACATGAAGTTAGTAATTAATGAAATATGATTGGAAAACTCAAGAGAAAATATATTGTATAAGTTACCTAACTACCAGATAGTTAAGTGGTTATAGTTCTTGGCTTCTCTTCCCTGGAGATAAGAACTATCTTGGTGGGAAGGAAAGGGGTTCTAACCTCTGAGAAAGAAAATAAGAAGAGAGAAAGACCATAGACCAATATTAGCAACAAGGATTTATAGGGAAGGATTATTCTTGAGTTGGGGTCATACCTAGTGGAATACCTCGAGACTAAGCTTGAGATTGAACCTGGAATGGTCTTGATGTCTTCAAGAGGCTAAAATCACCTTGAAAACATAGAATGCACTAGTAGTAGGAGCTAGTGGGTAGATTAGGACGTGTTTTCCGATGTCGTCGAAGGGTGATGGACTCTTCTAGTTGAGCTATCTGGTTAAACCTCCTAGTTGAATTCTTATGGTTGTACTATAGGAAGTCACTATTTGATATATTTCAGTATATATATGAATGTAGTGTTGTAAATTAAAATGAAGTAGATTAGTTACACAAATATGAACTATGAGGAGACCCTTGGCAGGACTTGCATGGAATGGGCTCCTGGAATTGCAGAAATAGAGAAAGGATGAGTTCTTCTGTTATCTGTAAGTTAATTAGGTCTTGTGGCGACCTGAGTTAAACATTTCAATAGAATATTAGAGAATCCAGTTTTTCACCTGAAATTTTAGTTTCTTGACCCAACTGAGAGGAGAACTGCCAAGAACCAGTCTGACCACGCGAAAACTGAACCTAAATTGAATCTAGATAAGTAGTAATGATACTAAGCCAAACTGCAACTACAAGGAAATAACTGACATGACGAAACCTTAAATGACAAGTTCGCAGAAATGTGTAGCCACTATTGAGAGAGTGAATCATTGAGTAAATTATCAAATTATGTATATGAAGAAAGACAAAGAAAATGGCACGACACAAAAAATCATTGTATAAACCCTTCATGCAATGTGAGAAATGCAGTTCAGTAATATGCAGAGCCATGTGAGCGTGTCATCCTAGTACATATAAGCACATAGGAAAACTGTAACTCATACAGATTAATGTTACCATTTTCATATTTCCACATTTATTTACAAGAATAAGCGAGCAAATGTGCGAAAAGAAAACAAAGCCATAATGACCATGCATAACTGTAACATTTCTGGGCAATTGCAATTGTTTTACACAGTAAAATAAACATATGTTGAAACCTAGCTATAACAAATATTGCTAAGAAAATAATATTACAAGTTGAAAATGTCCATTTGCATGCTCCCTTAGAGGTTGTATAATTACAAGCTTTCCTTTTCTTCTTAATCGGAGGAACAGTTCCAAATACACAAGAAAAGAAAAGTATTTATAAGCCCCATGACTGGTGGCTCGAGAAAAACCCTTCAAAGCCCTAGGAGTAAATTTAACAGAGAAAATGAAAATTCCAGGAAATAACGGCAGTGAGTCAATGGACGGTCATCGACATATAGCAGGACCATTAATACAATACATATAAAGGACTTAGTGCCATAAATACATTAAAAGCTTATGGGTTTTTCCCCATGTTAATTAGTACCTGTCAATAAAATATATGTAGTCAAAATAACCTAAGGGTCGAGTCTCCGGAGGCTCAAAGGTAGGTTTGTATTATATCGTACTGTTTATGTTGTAACTCTTCCAATTCAGAATTATAAGGTAATATGATTGAAGTTCTATGTCATGGTATTACGCACTATTGTAAAGTAGTTTTGTGATACAGAGTTAGCGTAAACGCAATCCTATATTAATTAATGTTTAATTTTTTTTTACTTACCCTTTTATATGGGTGTTACACTATAAGACACATAAAATTATGTTTTTAACTAATTTAAAATAAAATAAAAAATAAAATAACTAAAATAACAACCAACCAATTTTTATCAAATAATAATGACAAATATCATGATTGTCATAAAATTAAAACCCTAGTCATCTTTGGTAATCTTTGTGAGTTAATTTCTTAATATTTTAAAGATAATAGTAGATTGTTCCAAACCTGAAACTATTAATTTTCCCCCTTTCTTTTTATTATCTACCTTTGTTATGGAGAAGCTATAAGTTATGAAGTTAATTCACCAAAGATAAGATTACTCGTTGTCGAAAAATAATAATCACGCTACGTTTTGTTACATCGAACAGAGGATAAAAGTATAGAAAGAGAATGGAAAACAATGTATCAAATTTAACTGTTTTTTTATTTATTTGAGTGTGGTTTATCGAGATCTAGAGATTGGTGACTGCTATGTTTGTTGGAAATAGTATTTCAGCTATCTATTTTCTCTGCTTACACGCCACACCCTCGCACCGATATCTCCAACTATGGCAAGCGATGTCACCCTTTAAATGATCACGCGTCACAGTTTTAAGTTTGTGATTCACGTGCCCACCATAGTCTAGTATTTTTCGAAGCAAGGGAGGAAGCCTTATGTTATGTGTTTCAGTTTCCAGTTTCGAACACATAAAGGATTTTAAAATTATGGTAGTCTTTTAGGTTAAAGAATAACAAAGTATACAATATTATGATCTTTTTAATGGAATTGAATGCTTTGAATTTACTGCAAATTAACTGAGTTTCATATATTAATGTGATGTCACTGTGAAATATTTGGTCATATTCATTTTGAATCCTTTTCATAAACATTTGCTGGGTATATACAATGTTATAGTGCCATATGAAAATGATCGGCCTTTATGAAATAGATTGCAGGGTCACTCAGGATTGAAGACATATATCGAGGGTTACACGAATGACGAGCGTGAAAATTAACAATTTAAATGCCATTATCCCTAGGAGCCAACCCCCTCACAACTATGTGTCGTGGTTATTTTTTAGAATTTCTCAATATAATAAATAGAGAAAATGTGCTTTCCCACAACACAGAGACTACAAAAATTTTTGGAAATTAAACAATCATACACACAAGCAGTGTAATACACAGGATAGGAACAAACTGATGTTTTTTATTCCATCACTGTCTCACTGAAGAAAAATGAAGTTACATTAGTTATACAGGAATTGCCGAACCCTAAAAGCCTCATTCTAATCAATGTAATTCAATTTCTGAATTAACGTTCAACAACCAATTGTCCTTGGGCTGTCAAAAGACCCATATCTTCATTTAATCGGTACTCAAGTCGTATTCTGGTTTATACACAAAAACACGTAAAAACGCGTTAAAAAACACAAACTTGCGGATCTAAAATATTATGCAATATAGTTCTGGTCCACATCACATCCACACAAATCGATGCTTTTATGATTTAAATTTTGACACTATCCTTTAAACTGTGTGAGCTACGATGTGTGATAGTGACGTGGCACTTATTTTCATTGCACCCAAAATAACATAGCCTTCGGGCGGTTCAGCAGAAAACTTAAAATATTGTGATTGCGGTATGCAATAATGATATCGCATCGCAAAAAAAATAACATAACTGGCAGAACTTTACGGGCAAACAAAAAACCTTACGATGTGTGAAATTCACTTGTTGCACCGCATAAAAAATAACGTATCTTTCGGGTGGCGGACGGTAAAATTAAAATGTTGCGAAGTGCGCACTACGAGCAGCTTAAACGAAGGTGGGTTCCGCTGATATCACATCGGTAGAGACATAACATACGGTGAGGTCTTAAGGTTAGGACTTAAATCTTGTGAAGTGCAGGCAGCAACACGGTAAGTTGTGGTAAATGCGAAATGCACAAATAAAAGGTTTTGCAGAATAACAAAGGGTTACGATGGTTTGCAATGTGGTTGGGTGTATGGTAGGTCCCGCCGATATCGCATCGGCGGGGAAATAAGCTATATGGTGAAAGGCTTAATATTAAAGCATAAAAGTTGCGAAATGAACTATGTGGGCATACTGTAAGTCAATGCAGTGGTTGAAAATAATAAACGCAGAAGATGGCTCGATACCTGGTATTTTTTTGGTTGCGTGGAAACAACTCCAGATCTTGGATCTGCTCCTTGTCCTTCTCTGCTGTCAAAAAATGATGAAGTTGTGGGTTCTGCCACTATTTATTCATGGCGGTGGTTGGGATTAAAATTCCAACACTCCCCCTTAATCACAACTGCCACCATTGGTCATTCCCCGACATTTTATTAGATACTCAAAACTCTTCTGTGCTAATGGCTTTTTGAGGATATCAACAAAATGTTCTTCTATCCTGCAATGATGCAAAAAAATATCACCATTGTTAACCAATTCTCTTGTAAAATGATATTTTGCATCAATATCCTTTGTTCGCATGCAGAAAATGGAATTGTTTGACAATTCTATTACTGAGCTATTATCAAAATGAATTATGGTTCCTTTGTCTTTCTCATGACATAAATCTTTTATCACCCCATCCAAATAGCTTGACAGGCTGTTGTTTTTGCTGCTACATACTCTGCTGATTATAACCTTCTTGGTTGATGGATTATATAGTTCTTAGGCCTTGGAATCATCACTTTATCCAACAAAGATACACTTCTCTCCCTTTCTCTCCAAGTTTTTCCTTCATTGATCCAGGACATGTGCATATGCTACACATCCAAATATTTTAATGTGAGTGACAAAATGCTTTGTTCCACTCCATGCTTCTTCTATAACTCTGTTCATAACAACTTTGGTTGGGCATCTATTAAAAATATAAGCTTCAAAATTGACAGCTTCAGTGCAATACTCATTTGGAAAATTCTTTGCCTTCAGCATACTTATGACCATGTCCATGATGGTCCTTTTATTACTTTCTCCTACACCGTTTTGCTGTGGTGTGTACCTTGTGGTAAAATACTTGTGTATGCCATTCTCCCTACAAAAAAATAGGAAATATTTGGAGATGTATTGTCCACCTTTGTCAGTTCTCAACACTTTTATGTAGTGCCCACTCTACTTCTCAATAAGATATTTGAAGTGTTAGAACTGTTAAAACACTTCACTCTTCTATTTCAAGAAATAAACCCATGTATTTATTGTATAATCATCTATAAAGGTTAAGACATAGTGACTACCAGCTAAACGTGGTGTTTGCATTGGTCCACACAAATCTGAGTGGAAAATATCTAAGGGTGCCTTTGCCCTTATAGTCTTTCCTCCTGGAAATGATTCTCTATGTTGTTTTCCCAAGATGTAGCCTTCACATAGGTTGTTTTCTTTCTCGATGAGTGGTAATCCTTTTACAATTCCTTTTCTATGCAAAAGGTTCAAACCTCCAAAATTGAGATGTCCAAATCTCAAATGCCATAACCAGTTTTCGTCTTTCACTTGTTCTTGAAAGACCTCTTGTGTGACTGCTGCTACCACACCTCTTGTACTTGGACATATGTCCATGATTGTACACATTATGCTTAAAAAATACATTGTAGCCCTTATTTACGAGCTGTCCAATGCTCAAAAGGTTACATTTTAGGCCAGGTACATAATAGACATCTGGCACAAACTTCTTTTCTCCCTTCCTTGTGAGTATTGATACTCTTCTTTTCCCCATGACAGAGACTTTGCTTTCAGTCCCCGTTGTCACTTCAGACTTCACATTTTCATCCAGATTGGCAAACATTGCTATGTTTCTAATCATGTGGTTACTACAACCTGAGTTTAAGAACCATACATCTTCATGTTTTTCTTATGCTACATTACATGTTAGAATCACATTACTCTCGTTCTGACTTTCTTTTGCAAAATTAACATTTTTCCTATTATTCATGTCATTTTGTTTCTTTCTACATTCATTGGCATAATGGACATACTATTTACAATAATGACATTGGCCTTGGATTTTTCATACCTTTGTCCTTGTCCTTAACTCTGGCTTGAGCCTTCGCTTTGATTCTGGTTGCTGCCCCTTCAACTTGTACTTGTAGGGCTGTTTCTTCCACCTCACTGTGGGCTTCTTCCTCTTCCTCGGTAGTTTGATATTCCTTGACCTCTACCTCAACCTAAATATATTTGTGTCTTGAATGCATGCTCCAATGAGGAGTTCATTTTTCTTTTCAGTCTATGTTCATGAGACATCAGGGATGCACAAAGCTCATCCACTGAAAATTGTGAGAGATCCTTTGTCTCTTCTATTGCCACTACTATGGCATCAAATCTTAAGGGTAGACTTCCCAAGATTTTCTCCACTATTTTTCTTTCCTCAAGTGTCTCTCCATGAGACCTTATTTGGGTAACCAACCCAACCACATGTGTGAATAATGAGTCTATGTTATCTGAATCTTTCATACAGAGAGTTTCAAAATCTCTCCTCAGCATTTGTAGCTTTACTGTCTTCACCTTCTCCATGCCTCCTTAGACTTTTTGGCTACTGCAATCCTTGGGGAAATACTCCCGTGTACTGCTTGAAAGAGATAGAAGAGGGCTTTGGAGTCCTTCTGCCTATTATCTCTCAACAAGTCTCTTTATGCTGTTGTCAAAGCAACCAACGCTGTTGCGTCTGCTATTTCTTGGAAACCTTGTTCCACCAACTCCCATATATCTTGTGAAGAAAACAGGGCTCTCATTTTAATGGTCCAATAATCATAATTTTTACCATTGAACTATGGTAATTATGGATTTTTTAGGCTTGTGCCTACTGCTGCCATTCTGACCATGTAAAAAACAATCTTCTTGACTATGTAAAATAGAAGCTTTCTCGCTGCTAGAGAAATCCGCTTCTCAAACCAATATTACAGCTTCTACAACAAAGAGAGTGAGCTCATTCTTCTTTGAATAAGAGCCTAGACCTGCTCTAATACCATGTTGGAATTTTTGAATACAATAAACAAAGGAAATACATTTCCCCACAACATAGAGACTACAACAAATTACAGAAATTAAACAGTCATACACACAGGTAGCGTAATACATAGGAAATGAACAAACTATTTTTTCTATTCCATCATTCTCTCATTGAAAACAAATGAAGTTACATTAGTTATACAAGAATGACCAAAGCCTTAAAACCTAATTCTAATAAATGCAATTCAATTTTCGAATGGACGTTCAACAACCAATTGTCCTTGGGTTATCAAAAGAACCATATGTTCATTTAATCGGCACGCAGGCTGTATTCTAGTTTATACACGAAAACACATAAAAATGTGTTCAAAAACTCAAACTGGCGGATTTGAAATATTATGCAATACGGTTCTGGTCCACATCGCATCCACGCAAATAGAATATTTTAAGCTTTAACTTTTGATGCTATCCTTTAAAATTTGAGGGTTGCAATGTGTGAGAGTGACGTGGCACTTATTTGCATCACACCCAAAATAACATAGCCTGCGGTCCATTCGGCGAAAAACTTAAAAGATTGTGATTGCAATATGCGACAATGATATCGCATCGCAAAACAAATAACATAACTTGCGGAACTTCATGGGTAAACACAAAACCTTGTGATGTGCAAAATGTGCTTGTCACATCGCATCGCAAATAACTTATCTTACGGGTGGTGGAAGGTAAACTTAAAATGTTGTGAAGTGCACACTACGAGCGTCTTAAACGAAGGTGGGTCCCGCCAATATCGCATCGGCGGAGACCTAACATACGGTGAGGGCTTAAGGTTAAGACTTAAATCTTGCAAAGTGCTGGCGGCGATGCGGTAAGTTGTGGTAAGTGAGAAACGAAAAAATAAAAGGTTTTGCTGAATAACAAAGAGTTACGATGGTTTGCAATGTGGTTGGGTGTATAGTAGGTCCCGCCAATACCATATCGTCAGGGAAATAAGTTATATAGCGATGTAATACCCTGAGTTTCTATGTTTTTAATCTGACAATTAAATAAGTCGAAAGGGGAAGTGAACCCCAATGGAGAAATATTATGTGGATTTATTTTATTTTTTAATTAATAAAATAAAATGGAAAATTATGTGTGCAATGACTAGATTGAGAGTTGAGATCTGAAAAACCTAATCCATGAGGATGGAGAAGGTGATAATACTTTCCCACACCTTCCAGAAATCCTTGGAAGGAATAAAACAAGTTACTAAAAAAAAAAAAATTAGATATGAAGATATATATCTAATTTCCCCAATAAAGAGGAAAGTATTTGGAAGAGGTGGAAAAAGCTAGAAAAGTGGAAAAGACAACTTTTAAAGTACCTCTGTGGAAGAAACAAAGGTAAAGACTAGGCAAAACAGGAAGAAAGAATCCTGAATTTACTGGACGCAGTAAATGGAAACAGGCTAGGGAAATCAAAGCTTAAATAAGTTGCTCCAGGATAGACAAAGTGTTGTCTATCACTGGAGTTGAGGTCTCTTCTCGGGGGTGAGTTACAGAGAGAGAAATCTATGATTAGGTGGAAAATAGTTAAAATTATTTGGTATGCACACTAAAATAGAAACAAATTGTTTGATTTTAAATTTTCATGTGTGGTGCTTGACACCTAATTAGATAACAATTAAGATTTATGTAAAATAGCTTAAGTTAAATTTGTGGAATACACATATATTTAATTAGTATTGAGTACAGTGATTTAGTAAACACCCATACATTTAAGAGATTTTGCTACAATATAAAATACTGAAATCTATACGTTTGTATGAACAAATTCTGTTGAGATCCAACTCTCAGAGTGTCTAAACCTGGTGATAGGTTTAAATCTGGGGTTAGGTGTCTATCAAGGAATTTCCTTATTTTGGAAAGAATTTCAATTGTAAACCATTATTTGATGTATTCTTAAATCGGTACTATGTGGTACTCTTAAATCATATTGTTTTGCACAGAGGAATAAATATACAAAACTGAGAAAATACACATATATAGGATAACATTTAAACTGTGCAAGTAAACTTTAAATTACTGGTATGAAATAAAAAAATTTCTTATAGTAGGGTTATGGTCTACTGCACTGATATATATATATATATATATATCAGCACAGTAGACCATAACCCTACTATAAGAAATTTTTTTATTTCATACCAGTAATTTAAAGTTTATATATATATATATATATAAATATGTCCTAATCGTTTTAAAATTTATTCAGAATTGAATATAACAGAAATGGCATAAGTTTTAAGATTGATTTGAAGAAAAACCTCAGAGTTCTGAAATTTTCATATGAATCTATAACATGGTTATTGCTATAGCATACCAAATTAACTATGAATAAATTTGAAGGCATAGGATATATATAAGTAGAGACAAAAAAACATTACTAATTTATGTGCTAGAGTACAGTAATGATAATAAATGTAACTACCACTGTATTAGAGATGCATGAAGGGTTATATCATAGCCAGGTAACTCTTATACGAAATTAAATGATATCCCATTATCATGACTACCTACAACAAGAATAAAACAATTCTCTCGAAAATAGTAGAGGAAGCATAAAGATTGTAGCTATTCACCAATATAAAAGACATATACATATATTTGTATTGAAGATATATATATATATATACAATTTCATCAGAAGACTACCACCCTCAACTATAAGCGTAGAGGAAACTAATAAGAGAAAAAGACAGTCACAATAATACTAAATAGTGAAAAATTATAGCAAAGTGTAACACAATCTAGTCTTGTGTTCTAAACCCAGAAATGTTTCCGTATATATTACAGTCAAATCTAAAACTAAATATAGTGACATAGTAGATACTATGGTCACTGTATAACAATAATGTACATCTGCGGTAAATCTGAAGTGATGATTGGTGCAGAAGAGACCATAAAAAATAAACTACCAACCTGTTCAAGAAAAGGTCCACTATCAAGAAGGAGATGAGTTGCTTGGTTAAGCAAGTACGTCAATAGTAAGAGGAGGAAATGAAAATTTGACGTACTTGCACATAACAAGTAAATCCATTAGAAAAGTTAATAGTAAGAGGGACTGATAAATTAAATTAATATGGAGTTGAACCACATAAGGTAAAACGATGTACCTTATAAAGGCTCTACATTCACGGCAACCCCATCTGTAGTCACTACAAACCAAGTAAAGCTTAGAGAGCATATTTAAGTTAGTAATACATAAGATATAAGGTGATATAGCTTAAATAAACCCTTGTGAATGAAAATTTAACATAGTAGCGTACCTATGGAAAGAACATGGGAAAAACGAAACCCCTCAACCAGTAGCACGAAGTGTACCAACATTCTCGAGACCTGAGGTGGCTGAAATAAAACGTCCATACAATTTAAGAGAGGAAATCGTTCAGCTGTGTTGGGTTACTCATCACCAAAAAAAACGTGACAAAATTTAAAGAATGATAAAATAGTGAGGCAAAGAAATTCATTTTACAAACAATGTAATAATTTACTGGGAAAGTCTTGAGTAAATTAAACCATATTTAAAAATAAACATTGCATTGCAATTGGACACCGAGACTGAAATCGACTCTATTCCATAACTAATAGTTTCAGAAATCATACTATATTAAATCAGGAAGAGATACAACGTATGCAGATTTTTGGGAAACCTATATTAATACAATTCTGAAGAGAAAAAAAAAAACCAAGAAAGGCCGCAACCATATTCCATGGGAGGCACCTTTGCAGTATTCACTGATAGAGCGAAAATCAAAAACATGTTTCAATGCGAATTTGCCATGAGCGGAAAGGAGAGTATATGCAACCTCCAGCAATACATCAAATAAGAAGTAAAAATCTCCTAAGTAAGCCAACGAAAAATGCAAATATTAACATTCACCATCTATTCATGTCAACCTAAGCCACAACAGAGAGGAACATCGAAAATTAAACAAAAAAGGAAAGGGTTTCCTTTAACGAATTCTTCCACAGAGGGGAAGAATGTATTACCTGAAGAAAGGAAAATGTGCTAAGGCATGACTGAAGGGTGGCAGAGCATTATTCCTTTCGACCTTCATTCGGAGCAGCGTGAAGGGAACCACAGTGAGCAGTCCCAAAACAACAAATGAAGCTGCAAAGAAAATGTTGTGTAAAAACCTAAAATGTCGAAAGAAATACACCATGAACGAACCCTAACCACAGATCAAATCCCAGTGTCCATTCGTCATAATATAGGAAGAGAACGCGGGAATCTATGGAGTGGGGTTCTGAGATCGAATTAAAGTTCACATCAATAGCTGGAAATCAAATCCCAATGAATAGGTTAAAAATATACAAATTAAATAAGAGTGTACAACGTCACATGGAGCGTACTGGAAACATTTAATGAGTCATGTAATACACGCCTTTAACACTAGCAAAGAGATGCCACATAATACCATCATAACCTGTATAATAAAGAATGTAAACATTGATATTAAAATGGCATTGAATATCGCAAAGCTCGAGGGCATGTCATTGGTGGACAATTATGTGATAAAACCAATCGTAAATCCATGACGTGGAGTCTCCTTACTCATAGGTAAAATCTTTAACTTATGAAAACATTAATGAGTTACGAAATTTACCCCTGAAATGACAAATTCGAGAAAGAGGAAAACTAAACGTATGGAATAAATAAAATATGATATGAAGAGGTATTATATACATACATAATATATATGTATAGTTATTACAAAAGTAATGCTAAGTAGGCTCTTTAGAATATGAGGTTAAATTGGGGTTATAGAGTTATGATTATTATAACTTAGGGATATCCACAGCCTTAATGGGGTGGAGTAATATGTTAAAGTTATCTTAAGTATAATAAAAATAATATTGGTCATATAAAATGACATAAAAGATTTGATTTAGAACTAAGGTAATGCACAAATTCATGCACAAAGTACTCTTAACATTAGCAAACAAAATGCTAGAACTTAAAAATAATAAATACAGTATTAGTGACAGAACCTTGTTGAATTGCAACGAAGATGAAAAAGACAAAAATATAGAGTCTATGATAGAATCTCGTCGAATTGCGATGGAGAGTTAAAAATACGAAATTACTCTAATAATATAAAGGCTAGTAATAATATTCTACTGTGAATAATGTTATAAACAAAAAAAAAAATTGTGTGAAGTGAGAGACATTACAAATGGTATTAGAGCACTAGCTAAAACACTGGGTGAATTATGTGCTCACACAGAAATTGTATGCTTCTGTAAAATTTTTTATAAAATTTAAATTTTGCTAATGTTTAATTTCATGTACAGTGAATAGTACTGAAGTATATAGATTCGAACTATGACTAAAAAGGATGAACTATATGTTGATCTGGGTGGTGGAGAAAACATGCCAGATCCAAATGCTCATTAATGGTTCTGTTGCATAGAATGCAAAGAGAAATGGCACAACTTAAAAGCCACAATGAAATGCTATCTTTAGCCAGTGAGGAGCATGACACACTGATAAGAGAATTGACATCCTGAAATAGTCAAGAAGGTGAAGATTCTGGAAGGAAGAGAAAGAGAAGAGTCAATTTCTCAGAAGATTCTGAAAAAGATGATGCCTCTATACAACAGTCTAGATGGAAGAAGGAATTGCAGGGTGAATTCATGAAAATAAAACCTCCCTCCTATGATAGAGAGAAGGAGGAAGATGCTGAAGTGTGGCTTCTAAATACGATAAAGTACTTTTAGGTTTACGAATATGAAAGTAACTTAAGGGCCAGGCTGGCTATTTATCAGCTACAAGGTAACGCTAGCTTGTGGTGGGAGGAAACAAAAATGGTTCATGCCGTTGATGAGAAAATGGGTGCTTGGGAGGATTTTCAAGTTAAGTTTACAAATCGATACTTCAATGAACGTTATTATGACAGTAAAGATAAAGAGTTTCATGAAGTCAGATTGGGACAACTCACGATTGATGAGTTTGTAACCAAATTCACAAATCTGTTATGATATGTACCTTATATCAGAAAGGAGAAGGAAAAGGTACAATAGTTCTTGAACTGTCTGCCCACTATTTACAAGGAAAATATATAGTTTTATAACCCTAAGACTATGGATGAGGTGGTGCGCAAGGAAAGATTTGGTTACCAACAATTCAAGGGTATGAGTGAACAAGGAAAGAATTGGTCAAACAAAGGTGACTCCACTGGAAAGAAAATAAAACCAACATATCTGAAGAACTTTGGGAGAAACCACCAAAGAAAGAAGTTCAGCAAAATGGATGAAAATAAAACTACTCAATCACAAACTGGGTCCAAACAAATGAATGGAAATAATAAAAGAGAGGGCACTGTTAAAATGAAAGAACCTTTGAAGTGTTGAAGTTGTGGAGAGCTTCATTTATTGAGGGATTTCCCACATAGGAATATCCAGACTGTACAAGTACTGAGGGAGGAAATGACTGTTAATGATGTGGCAAGGAACATCCCCAAAAATCAGCACCGCTCTAGAAGATTGTCAAGCAGAACACCAGTCCACTATGGTTGAAGTATAAGGTATGATTGCTAACCAATCTGTTACTGTTTTAATAGATCCAAGTACATATTTAAGTTATATCGGTCCTCAAATGGTAGAAAAATGTAAATTAAAGTCAGAAAAGTTTTAGCAGTCTTGGTTATTTCAATTAGTCACTGGTACAAAATGGAAAGTAACTCATAAGTTACGCCAAACAGCCATAAATCTGAATGGATACCAAACAGAATTAAATTTAAATATTCTACCATCAAGGTCTTATGATCTACTAGTAGGGATGGACAGGTTAGAAAAATAGAAGGCCATGTTGAATTGTCTAGACAAAACCTTACACTGCATTGACAAGGAGGGAAAACTTGTTATAGTAAAAGGAAAGCCTAAACCCATATCTGTGAGACAAATTTCAACGCTTCAGTTAAAGAGAATTGCTAGAAAAGGTTACCAGGTGTATTTTTTTCATGTAGATGAGTTGGGACAACATGCAGAGGAAAATATGTTGGAAACATTACCGGTAATAAGAGAATTTAAAGATGTTTTTCCAGATTAAATTCCTCATCTTCCCCCTAGAAGAGAAATTGATTTTTCAATTTATTTTGTGTCGGGAGCAACTCTAGTTTCTAGAGCCCCATACAGAATGAGTACTCCAGAATTAATGGAGTTAAAAATGCAACTACAAGAGTTTTTGGACATAGGTTACATTAGACTGAATGTATCCCCATGGGGAGCACCGGTGTTGTTTGTGAAAAAGAAAGACGGTACTTTTAGAATGTTACTGATTACTGCCAACTAAACAAGCTGACAATAAAAAACAGATATCTGTTACCTAGGATAGATGACCTCTTTGACCAGGTTAGAGGAGCAACAATTTTTTCAAAAATTGATTTAAGGACAGGTTACCATCAGTTAAGGATTAAAGATGAAGATATCAGTAAAACAACATTTAGAACCGGGTATGGACACTATGAGTTTGTGGTCCTACCGTTTGAGTTGACTAATGCACCCTCCAATTTTATGTGCTTAATGAATAGTGTCTTAAATAAATACTTAGACAAATTTGTACTAGTATTTATTGACGACATTTTGATTTATTCAAAAAGTGAAGCTGAGCATAAAAAACATATTAAGACTATCTTGAAAACTCTTAGGGAAAACAAATTGTATGCTAAGTTTAGCAAATGTGAATTTTTCAAAGATAAAATTCAATACTTAGGGCATATAATTTCAGAACAAGGGTTGGCAGTAGACCCAGAAAAGATAAAAGAAATCAGAGAGTGGCTTGTACCTACTGATGTATCTGCTGTAAGATCCTTTATGGGAATTGCAGGATACTATCGAAGGTCTGTAGAGAGATTTTTAACCTTAGCCTACCCCATTACATCCTTACAAAGGAAAGGAGTTGAGTTTGAATGGACTGAAAAATGTCAAAACAGCTTTGAAAAGCTAAAACTGAAACTTACTACAACACCTATTTTAAAGATCGCTGACTCAGATCGGGAATTTATAGGATGCATAGATGCTTGTGGAGAAGGATTAGGGGGAGTTATACCACAAGAAAATTCTCTTATAGCCTATGAATCCAGAAAACTTAAGAAACATGAGAAAAATTATAGTGTGTATGATCTTGAATTAGCTTCTGTAATACACACTCTCAAGATGCGGAGACATTACCTTCTAGGAAAAAAATTGTGTTGATGAGAGATCACATCAGCCTATGGTATTTCTTCACACAAACCGATCTGAATGCTAGACAAGCTAGGTGATTGTCTTTCCTTAGTGAGCTTGACATGGAGATAAAACATATTAAAGGTAAGGAAAACAAGATCGTAGATGCATTAAGCAGAAATGCTTGGCAAAGTGTGAATAATATTGGAAGTAGTGTCAACTTTCACTTGGAGGGACTGATAGAAGGGGTAGTGAACCAAGACCAAAAATATGAAAATATTCAGGCACAAATGCTAAAAAAATAAATGAAAGGTTATACACAAAATAAAAAAGGGCTAATTTGTTATAGAGATAGATTGTACATTCCTAATGTAGACTCCTTAAAGAAAGAAATTTTGGATGAATATCATAAGAGACCCCATGCTGGACATCCTGATACCAGAAATTACTCAAAGCTTTAAGAAAGAACCTGTTTTAGCCTGGAATGAAAAAGGATGTGGAAAATTACTTGGCTAGATGTATTGAATGTCAACAGGTAAAGGTTGAACATCAGCATCCAACAAGGTTGCTGAATCCTTTACCCATTTTGAAATGGAAGTGGGAGACTGTTTCCATGGATTTTACTACTGGTTTACCAAGAACCAAATATCAACATGACTCTATCGTGGTTGTAGTGGATACTTTGACTAAAGCTGATCATTTTATACCTGTACATTCTACCTTTGGTACAAATCAAGTCGCAAATGTGTTTATGAAGGAGATTGTGAGGTTACATGGTGTTCCTAAAATTTACTGCAGCCTTTTGGAGGAGTTTGTTGGGAGGCATGGGTACCAGATTAAATTTTAGTACTGCCTACCATCCCCAAATTGATGGTCAAACCAAAAGAACAAACCAGATTCTATAAGATATGTTAAGAATGTATGTTATCGATAGGCCAACCAAGTGGGAAGACTATTTAGGCTTAGCAGAATTTGCCTACAACAATAGTTACCAAGCTTCCATAAAGATGAGCCTGTTTGAAGCATTTTATGGAAGAAAGTGCCATACCCCACTAAGTTGGAGTCAACCTAAGGATAAACTGATACTTGGACCAGAAGCTTTACAAGAAATAGAAAAAGTTGTGAAATAGATTCAGCGAAATATAAAAAAAACGCAGTACAGATAGAAAATTTTTGCATACAAAAAGAGAATTCATAGGGAATTTAGTGTGGGTGATCATGTATATCTGAGGATTAAGTTAAAGAAGAGTACTTTAGACATCGGAAGTTGTGAAAAATTAGCTCCACGATACTATGAAACTTTTGAAGTACTAGAAAGAGTGGGACCAGTTGCCTATAAGCCGTCCTTACCCATTCACATTAAGGTTCATGATGTATTTCATGTTTCATTATTAAAAAATATGTACATGATTCTTCTCACGTTATTGATTGGAATGTGACTCAGGTGGAACCAGAAGGGGAATTCCTTCTAGAACTGCTTCACATCTTGGAGTGGGAATGAATTGAACTTCAGAACCGGACAGTGGCCAGGGTGAAAGTGCAGTGGAGGCAATTTACACCCGAAGAGGCTACTTGGGAGCAAGAGGCTGATATGATGGAAAAATATCCACCACTTTTTACAGAGTGATTTATTTAATTATTTTGTCAACACCGAGGATGGTGTTTGTTTTTAGAGGGGGAATATGTAATAACCCAAGTTTCTATGTTTTTAATTTGACAATTGAACAAGTCCAAAGGGGAAGTGGACCCCAATGGAGAACTATTATGTGGATTTATTTTATTTTTTAATTAATAAATAAAATGGAAAATTATGTGTGCAATGACTAGATTGAGAATTGAGATCTGAAAAACGTAATCCATGAGGATGGATAAGGTGATAAGAATTTCCCACACCTTCCAGAAATCCTTGGAAGGAATAAAACAAGTTACTAAAAAAAGAAAAAAAAATATTTGAAGATAAATATCTAATTTCCCCAATAAAGAGGAAAGTATTGGGAAGAGGTGGAAAAAGATGGAAAAGTGGAAAAGACAGCTTTTAAAGTACCTCTGTAGAAAAAACAGAGGGAAAGCCTAGGAAAAAAAGGAAGAAAGCATCATGAATTTACTGGATGCAGTAAATGGAAATAGGATAGGGAAAGCAAAGCTTAAATAAGCTGCTCCAGGATAGACAAAGGGTTGTCTATCACTAGAGCTGAGGTCTCTTCTCGGGGGTGAGTTACGGAGAGAGAACTCTATGATTGGATGGAAAATGGTCAAAATTATTTAGTATGCACATTAAACTAGAAACGAACTATTTGATTTTAAATTTTCATTTGTGGTGCTTGACAGCTGATTAGACAACTGTTAAGATTTATCTAAAATAGCTTAAGTTAAATTTGTGTAATACACATATATTTAATTAGTATTGAGTACAGTCATTTAGTAAATGCCCATACATTTAACAGATTTGGCTACAATATAAAATACTCAAATCTATACGGTTGTATGGACAAAGTCTGTTGAGATCCAACTCTCAGAGTGTCTAAATCCAGTGATAGGTTTAAATCTGGGGTTAGGTATCTATCAGCGAATTTCCTTATTTTGGCAACAATTTCAATTGTAAACCATTATTTGATGTATTCTTAAATATGTACTGTGTGGTACTCTTAAATCATATTGTTTTGCACAGAGGAATAAATACACAAAACCGAGAAAATATACATATACAGGGTAACATTTAAAGTCTGAAAGTAAAATTTAAATTACTAGTATGAAATAAACAAATTTCTTATAGTAGGGTTATGGTCTATTGTGCTGATATATATATATATATATATATATATATATATATATATATATATATATATATATATATATATATATATATCATTCTAATCATTTTAAAATTTATTCAGAATTGAATATAACAGAAATGGCATAAGTTCTAAGATTGATTTCAGGAATAACCTCAGAGTTCTGAAATTTTCATATGAATCTATAACATGCTTATTGCTATAGCATACCAAATTAACTATGATTAAATTTGAAGGCATAGGATATATATAAGTAGAGACAGAAAAACATTACTAATTTTTGTGCTAGAGTACAGTAATGATAATAAATGTAACTACCACTGTATTAGAGATGCATGAAGGGTTATAAAATAACCAGGTAACTCTTATATGAAATTAAATGATATTCCATTATCATGACTACCTACAACAAGAATAAAACAATTCTGTCGAAAATAGTAGAGGAAGCATAAATATTGCAGCTATTCACCAATAGAAAAGAGCTATACATATATCCATATTGAAGATATATATATTTTATACAATTTCATCAAAAGACTAACTCCCTCAACTGTAAGTGTAGAGGAAACTAATAAGAGCAAAAGACAGTCACAATAATACTGAATAGTGAAAAATTAAAGCAAAGTGAAACATAGTCCAGTCTTGGGATCTAAAGCCAGAAATGTATCCGTATATATTACAGTCAAATATAAAACTAAGTATAGTAACATAGTAGATACTATGGTCACTGTAAAACAATAGTGTACATCTGCGGTAAATCTGAAGTGATGATTGGTGTAGAAGAGACCCTAAAAAATAAACTACCAGCCTGTTCAAGAAAAGGTCCACTATCAAGAAGGAGATGAGTTGCTTGGTTAAGCAAGTACGTCAACAGTAAGAGGAGGAAATGAAAATTTGACGTACCTACACATAACAAGTAAATCCATTAGAAAAGTAACAGTAAGAGGGACTGATAAATTAAATTAATATGGAGTTGAACCACATAAGGTAAAACGAGGTACCTTATAAAGTCTCTACCTTCACAGCAACCCCATCTGTAGTCACAACAAACCAAGTAAATCTTAGAGACTGCATTTAAGTTATTAATACATAATATATAAGGTGATATAGCTTAAAGAAACCGTCGTGAAATAAAATTTAACATAGTAGCGTACCTGTGGAAAGCACATGGGAAAAATGAAACCCCTAAACTAGTAGCACAAAGTGTACCGACATTCTCGAGACTTGAGGTGGTTGAAAGAAAGCGTCTGCACAATTTAAGAGAGGAACTGGTTCAATTGTGTTCGGTTACTCATCACCAAAACATACTCGACAAAATTTAAAGAATGATAAAACACTGAGGGAAAGAAATTCATTTTACAAACGATGTAAGAATTTAGTGGAAAAGTCCTAAGTAAATTAAACCATATTTAAAAATCAACATTACATTGCAATTGGACACAGAGACTAAACTCGGCTCTGTTCCATAACTACTGGTTGCAGAAATCATATTATATTAAATCAGGAAGAGATAGAACGTATGCATGTTTTGGGGAAACCCAAATTCATACAAGTTTGAAGAGAAAAACAAAAACCCATAAAGGCCGCAACCATATTCCATGGGAGGCACCTTTTCAGTATTCGTGGATAGAGCAAATATCAAAAACATGTTTCAATGCGAAGTTGCCATGAGCGGAAGGGAGAGTATATGTAACCTCCATCAATACATCAAATAAGAAGTAAAAACCTCCGAAGTGAGCCAACGAAAAACGCAAATATTCACATTCACCATATATTCATGTCAACTTAAGCCACAACAGAGTGGCACATCGACAATTAAATGAAAAAGGAAAAGGTTTCCTAGAATGAATTTTTCCACAGAGGGGAAGAATGAATTACCTGAAGAACGAAAAACGTGTTAAGGCATCACTGAAGGGTGGCAGAGAATTATTCCTTTCGACCTTCATTCGAAGCAGTGTGAAGGGAACCACATTGAGCAGTCCCAAAATGACAAATGAAGCTGTAAAGAAAATGTTGTGTAAAAACCTAAAATGTCGAAATAAATACACCATGAATGGACCCTAACCACAGATTGAATCCCACCGTCCACATGTCATAAGATAGGAGGATAATGTGGGAATCGATGGGTTGGGGTTCCGAGATTGAATTGAAGTTCACATCAATAGCTGGAAATCAAATCCCGATGAATAGGTTAAAAATATACGAATTAAATAAGAGTGTACAACGTCACATGGAGTATACTGTAAACATTTAATGACTCATGTAACACACGCCTTTAACACTAGCAAGTAGATGCCACGTAATACCATCGTAACATGTATAATAAAGAATGTAAACGTTCATATTAAAATGGCATTAAAGATCGCAAAGCCCGAGGGCATGTCACTAGTGGACAATTATGTGATGAAACCAATCGAAAATCCATGACATGGAGTCTCCTTACTCATAGTTAAAATATTTAACTTATGAAAACGTTAATGAGTTATGAAATTTACCCCTGAGATGACAAATTTGAGAAGGAGGAAAACTAGACGTATGGAATAAATAAAATATGATATGAAGAGTTATTATATACATACATAATATATATGTATAGTGATTACAAAAGTAATACTAAGTAGGATCTTTACAATATGAGGTTAAATTGGGGTTATAAAGTTATGATGATTATAACTTAGGGATATTCATAGCCTTAATGGGGTGGAGTAATATGTTAAAGTTATCTTAAGTAAAATAAAAATAAGATTGGTCATATAAAATGACATAAAAGATTTGATTTAGAAGTAAGGTAATGTGCAAATTCATGCACAAAGTACTGTTAACATTAGCAAAAAAAATGCTAGAACTTAAAAATAATGAATACAGTATCAGTGACAGAACGTCATCAAATTGCGACAAAGATGAAAAAGAGGAAAGTATAGAGTCTGTGACAGAATCTTGTCGAATTGCGACGGAAACTTAAAAAGATGAAATTACTAGAATAGTATAAAGGCTAGTAATAATATTTAGCTGTGAATAATGTTAAAAAAAAAAAAAATGTGTCAAGTGAGAGACATTACAGGTGAAGGGCTTAAGGTTAAAGAATGAAAGTTGCGAAATGTGATGTGCGGGCATACAGTAATTCAATGTAGTGGTTGAAAAAAATAAATGTAGAGGATGGCTCAGTACTTAGTTTGTTGTTAGTTGCGTGGAAACACCTCCAAATCTTGGATCTGCTCCTTCTCCTTCTTTGCTGTCAAAAATTGATAAAGTTGTGGGCTGTGCCACTGTTTATTCATGGCAGTGCTTGGGAGTAAAATTCCAACATTATTCACATATGTCTAGCAGCTAGTAAGGCATTTCTAAGTAAAGTAATGATTGGTTTAATAATGAATAATGGACTTACTACTTTTCTTTCATTGATTTTGTTAATTGAATTATTGACTAAAAAGTACTAAAATACTCATTCTCATTAAAATTTGTTATTTTATCTATGTTGTAACATAATTTGTTGTTTTATTTCACCAGCATTTACTGTAACATTGATGTTAAACATTTTGTTAAGGTTAAGCCCTTCAATGACTCATATTGACTCAAATTTACACAATTAAACTTTCTGGTTAAAACCATACAATCCCTAAATTTCAGAATTAAATTGAAAATAATTTATCTACATGGAATGGAGTTTTCTCTGTTGATGCAGGGTACAAAGGAGTTAGAATCCATAATCAAAACATAAATGTCAAATCAAATCAAGCTATTTTTCAACGGAATCTTATCTTCTTTTAAATCTTCATCAAATACTTGAATATTTCTTAAATATTTGTTTTACTATATTTGATTTATTTTGCAAAAAGAAAATAGTTTTTCTTAATTATATATTATTAATTTATTTTGTTATTTTCTAATAACCAAAAATCTCATTTTCTAATTATTAGAAATCTTATTTGATTTATGGATTTTTGTTCTTATTTAATTTTTTTTGAAGAAAGAAAAATATATTTGTATGGCTAGGTTTTATTTTCTTTTAGTTATGAAAACATATTAATAAATTAATTATTATTAGATTTAAGGGATTTTATTTAGAATTTTTTTGTTAATTTTTTTTTAGTTAAGAAACTTGATTAATAGAAATGTAGGATTTAAATTTTATCTTTTTCAATACTATTAATAATTTTTTTTTTTTAAATATTGGTGGAATTACATGGTTATCATTTGTAATATATCACCTTATTAGAACTTGAAATTGAACCAATAACTTCACATCAAAGAGTGCCTTAACAAAGCACATCATCATGGTCTATCCAAAAACTATTAGTAAGTAAACATCATTATTTAACACCTAAAATCCTAAAATATAAATGAAATAATTAAATTATATTTTAAAATAAATTAAATGAAATATCTTTATAAAAGTTTAAAATCTTCATAATTAAATACTTAATGCAACTAGATTTACGAACAATAAATATGATTCAATGATAGATTTAATATAAATTTACAACCTTAAAAATTAATATAATAATAATATGTTCATTTCACATGTTTATATAATAATTGAGATTGATAATAAAATGTGGTTTATGAAATGCGAGATAAATACTAAACAAATTAGAAATGTGGTTTGTAACCTATGTTTTTTTAAGAAGCAAATATATATCTTTGAATAACCTTCAAAACAATTTGAATAAAGTGAAAGAAGACAATGAAATAGCTACTCATAAGCATTGGCTATAATAATCAAATGAGTGTGAAATAGCCACCCTCAAGCATTCACTACATGATTTATGTACTTTAAATTGATAATAAAATAAAATATATTTATTTGTATAATGTAAAAAAAATTTGAATGTTGTAAGTAGAGAAGTGAATTAGTTATTTTTGAACAGTCACTTAAAAATTTAAATAATTATTGTTTAAAAATACATCCATAAAATTAGGAGTAATAGGATGTTAGAGTTAATTGGAGGAATATATTGCTCCAAGCCATTTTTCTATATTAATTTAGTTAATGTTGTTATTTTGTAGCATTAATTTGTAACAATATCATCATTATGTTCTATGTTGATATCATTTCCAAAAAGAGACTTTATTATGTGTTATATATGTGTCTTCCAATTAATAAATTTTTTGAGGTACATAGTTATTGCATCTCTCTATGTTGTTTTTGTTTTTCTTATTTTAGTATCAAAACCATGAGGTGGTGTGACATGTGAAACAATATTGAAGCATTATTCACACGCAGTTGTGAAAATTGGACTTTTTATGTTATATTTATAGGTTTAGAGAATCTACTACATTAAGTATATAACCAACAACATGAGGCATGTGATGTATGCATCTACATGGAATGTTTTTTAGAAAGCTCAACTAGTGCATCCTACAACTCCTTTAGGTACATGGAGTACTTGGTGATAGTACTAATGTATCCATTAAGAAACTATCATCCACAGATATTGTTACACATTTCCACACATTCTCATCCAAATATAGGAGATTTGTGAGGGAGACATAGTAAATCTTAACATCAAATATGACACTAAATTCTATAGCTCACAGTGAACGATTAACTCTTGAACCTCTATTTCCACTTCTACTGTCACATACCCCGATAACCTCGCAGGAAAAATGCATGGAGTTAGGACTTTTTTTCAACATTTACGAATGTGTAACCTTATAAATTTCTTTATATATTTCTGCATTAACCATTTAAATACCCATTATCATCACTTAGAGAAATATTTAGCAAAAATCATAGTGAGTTACAAAACCATTAATTGTTCTTGTTGTAGCATATTAACTTAAATTTCCTGCTATAACTATGCATCGATCCCATGATCATTTTAATTCAATTAGTAGATCACCTAATTGATAATATCAATGTCATATCATGAAATAAATTAACATCATCAAAACGACACAATGAACAATCACATAAATAGACACCGATATACCCTGGAAACCCCGTAGGGTGAAAACCAGCAAACGTTTAATTTTATTATTAAACGCTCGTGAGGGTTGTCACCCCTCACTCAATGGTTATAAGGGAGTCCATCCCTTGACCATTGTCATAAAATTTACATATAAAAATAATCTTAAATAAAACATAACTAGCTATAAGCTATTACAATCATCATGATACCATTTACCCACGAATCATCAATCTCTGTCTTTGTATTCAGACTGTTTCCTTCAGGGGATCATTGTGCAATTGGAACTACTAAACCTGCATGGACTAACAACTCTTTATCTTCCACAATATTAAACTTGAAATTTCCTTTTCTCAAGTCATCCTTCTTTCCTGCCATTTCTGTCGTCAACACACTTGATATCATGATTAGATAAAATATTAATAAACCAATAATCAATCTCTACTTGTGACACTTCAACAAATATTTGTATGCATTTATAAAACATAACCACATTGACATTAGTTTCCTTATTTAACATCATTTCACATGCATTAGTAACAAATAAATCAATATCAAGCATCCTCTTTCCACCAAACACCAATAAAATCTTGCAAGCACTTTCCTATTATTTCCAAAAGAAAGCTAACATACTATATAACAATACTGTGCATGCAAATGCATAACAATATTTTCAAGATAACTATCCCAACAAGCAATTTCTCTTTTTGCCTACTCGTATGTTTTCTTTTCAATATGGATTTATGCAATAGATGTTATACTTACGCATGTGAATACATGTTCTTTTCCAAAAACATATTTTCCACCCAAGATCTATTCATAATGGTTACTATGTATAACAAAGCCAACTCTATTTCAAACAAAGTTAACATACAAGTTATAGTTTTGTGCATGCAATAACATATCTTGTTCTTCCTGCATGTAAAACATATATTTCTTTCCAAAAGAAACTAAATAAATATTTCATGGAAAAATAAACACATTTCTTTTCCAAGGGTCAAACGCACACCATTTATTATTTCATGCATGCAAAGTGACATTTCCCTCTCAGCCAAAAGATATAACCAATAACTATGCATAATATTCTCCTAAGATAAAGCTAATACCATAGCTAATCCCTTTAGGTTTGCAAAATACATATTATTTTTCCCAAAAGAGGGCTAACACAATAAATATTATGTGATTTCATCTTCGTTTTCTCTAGAAATCTAATACTCAAAACTATATTTTTCCCATGCATAAAAGCATATATGTTTCTCTAAATAATCTTAAATAATAAAGCATGTGATTACCCCTTTTCCTCTCCAAGCATATAATCCAATAATACATACAAGGATATATTTTTGTCTTCTATTCATTTTGAAGAGTTTTAACAGAATAATTATTTCCTTGCATACAAGTATGTAATGTTCCAAATGGGAAAAAATAGGCTCAGTAGGGAATATCTTAAGATATTCCACTATGGAATCACAGCAATATGGAATTACACCAATAGATCTAAACCAGAGATAGACTGGCAGGGCATTTACTAGATGCATCACCTTCACAAGGAAGGGTGAAATCTAGAGGCTTCCTGGCCCGTTCCAGACTCTGCCTATAGAAGAATGGTGAAACACAGAAAGTGTGGGAATGACACAATCCTCTTAGATTTTTCTGCTCTTAGGAACCTTAGATCTATAAATCTAAACAATGGATCCAAAAGAGAATTAAAAACCAACCAAGGAAGAAGCGTGAAATTCCACTCTCAGGAAAATCTGCAATAGGCTCAAGGAGGACATTGTATAAGCAAGCCAGTGTGAAAATAATGTAGAAGAGGGCTGGGTTCCCTTATTTTAGGCTGTGTCAGACCTCAAGAAAAGTTTCGGAAAAAAATAAATGAGTTTAGAGGTTTTAACAGATCTCCCACAATCAACACTAGCTGAAAATCAGCTAAAGGAGAGAGTTGGTAAATAGAGAAACCATCCTTTAGAAATTGCGCAGTTTCTGCTGGAAGACACTAGAAATCAGCCATTAGACTCATGTTATAGTATGGCATCAAGAAATCAGATCTATAATCAAGTTCCTTTGTAGAAGTATTGGATTTACTTGAAGCAAGAGCAAGAATCCTTCAAAAATAATAGCAGAAACAATTTGAAAAGTTGCAGAAAGACTTGACAACATTTTATATGAGGAGCTTCAGCTGATGTAGGTTAATATTCAGATCTACAACTGATATATGGCTGAAACATCAGATCCATACCAGGTCTGGAACTACTCAGCCTTCTAAACAAGATCCCCCTAGGGTTTTATCAAAATATTGCATAAATAAGTGTAGATCTAGCTTTTAATACACTGAAATTTTTATTGCAAATAAATTCAATCATTATATAATCATGGTCCATATGCAAACAAAGATATTTTCAAAGGATATGGTTACTCATCTCTTGATACATGCTTGAAATACTCTCTTCCTCTTCCTTGGCTCCATTCTCCATGTATTCTCCTATTTTCCTCTTCTATTTCTCTCATGGGATTATAATAAAAAAATAGAATTAATTAAAATGGAATAGATTTTATAAATCATAAAAGTATTCCAACTTTTTCTAAATCATAAAATAATTCCATCTTTTCTAATTCATAAAAGCATTCAAGCTTTTCTAAATCCTAAAAGTATTCCAGTTTTTTCTAAATCATAAAATAATTCCATATTTTCTAAATCATAAAAGCATTCCAGCTTTTCTAAATCACAAAAGCAATCCATAAAGCCTCCACAAATCTGATTTTTCCTAAATCAGAAAAGCATTCCATAAATCCCTCATGCTTTTATTTTTAAAGGTAGATTTTCTTTTTCCTTATGAGAAAAATATCACTTATCCATACTTTTCCAAATCTATTACTCATTATTTCTAAAACTCATAAAATATACCAACTTGGAAATATAATTTATTTCCATGGAAGAATATAAATTATTATAAATAAAATAATTAAGAAATAATTCTTCCAATATTCTTATAATCAATAATTACAAGAATATTCTTCATTTAATATCAATATAATAATTAATAATATTTAATTATTTAATAACCCTCATTTTATGAGAGTTTTTATGGTGGCTTATGCGAGGGATATTACAAACTCTCCCCCTTAAAGAGAACATCGTCCTCGATGTTCTTCTCTTGTTGGAACATTAACCTTTAATTTTCATTTCCAATTATTTAGGAAATGTAAAATAATACCTAAATCCTAATACTTTCATAAAAACTCAGGGAGCACTTAGCCCTTTAATCATAAAAATGATAAGAAAACTCTATCAAGTGCACATTGCATTTTATTTAGGAGTTACACTAGTCTTTCTCTCCCACTAGTGTTTTTGCAAATTATTGTCTTTCTCTCCCACAATAATTTCAATCCAATTCAAACTCATGATATTTATCTCCAACCATTATGTTAATATTTCCTCTTTATTATTTTCTCCTAGGGATTTTTAGGAGACTTTTAGGGAAGGTCCATGTTGAAATTAACCACCAATAGCTTTCCATAAGCTGGCAAGAAGTCTTCTAAAACTGTCACGTCTCCCATCCCCAGCTTCTTATCCGCATAACATTAACTCAGATATACTCGACTTTTATGCACCTATTTTTTTTTCAATAATCAATTTCACATTCATACTTTTATCAAGTTTTTAATTTCTCTTTGGTAATTACAGACACTCTTGGTATTATAAATATTCCCATGAGAAATTTTGGCTTAAACTCAATTCCTATCAGTCAACCCAGTCGACTGATATTTATATGTGTATATAAACATATACTCATTTGTATTTCGCAGATCTGTTTTTCAGAGTTTTGTCCAACTCTAACAGATCAATATGTCCCTTTCTCTAATTTTTTCAGTTAGCAAGCTTTATAGACTTTCTAACCTCTATAATTATAAAATTTCAGCATCTATGTATAGATATCTACATATACATCTATCTATATTCAGTTAACCTTCTTTGCTTCAACTACTTTTACAATAGTTTATATTGAAAGTGGATAGACGCTCTTTTCCCAGTATTTTAAATATGTTCACAATCTTCCTTTACCTATACTTTTACCACATATAACAATAGGGCTATTCTCTTATGTTATTGTTAAGATTATTCAGCATACTTGTAATTCTGGTGCATATTACAACTCTTCCCTTGGACTGTACTTGCTATTCCTGTTTACCGTTTTGTTAAAAATTTCGGTTTATACACACAGCAACTCCATTTTCATTTTAAAAGACAACAAGCTACACCTGTACATTTGTTATTAGATTTGACATTCAGGAAATCTATCATCTCTAACTTTATTACTACAGGGTACTTATCCCCGGAATCCAACCATTTGTCCCTGCTATTAACCTACCGGATTTTCAGCTAATAGCTCTAATTTGCAATTGCATGAGGTACTGAACAAACAGTCAATCTAAACTTTGCATAAGAAATCATAACATAATGATTCATATAAACTTTGCATAAGAAATCATAACATAACAATTCATATAACCTTATATAAAAATTCATAGATAAATCTTCAAATTTATGTATGCATACCGATACTATGACCAGTCCTCCCAACCTTAGAGTTCGTCTATCTCCAGAACTCACCCCCGAGCTGAGATCCTCCAAGAACAGACTAACCTCAATCTGTTCTGGAGCAGCTTATTTAAGCTATGCTCTCCCCAAAGCTTGTTTCCAATTCTGCGTCCAGAATTTCAGGATGCTTTTATTCCTGTTTGCCTAGGCTTCCCTTATTTAGGGACTTTAAAGTTGCTTTCTGCTTTTCCAGCTTTTCCAGCTTTTTACCTCTTCCCAACTACTTTCCTCATCATTGGGGAATTTAGATTTTTCCTCAAAAATCTAAATTAGAAATAACTTCTTTCAAGGATTTTTGAAAGATTTTGGGAAAGTCTTTACCTTTTCCATAACCTCATGGATTAGGCATGTGATTTCAATTTCTCATTTGGTCATAGTGCATACAAAATATTTTATTTATTTTTCATAAATAAATAATTAACCACATCCACACAATAATTATCCATTGGGGTCCACTCCCCTTTGGATTTATGTTCAAATGTCTAATTTGAAAAGCATAGAACTTGGGGGTGTTACAAAAACTCTAGAGTTATTTCCTGAATACCCCAACTAAAGTATTCATTAACTCAACAACAAAATAAAATATTACCTCATTACATCAATCCCATCATAGCTTCCATAGCCATTGAATCCAATAAAAATTCAATGTCTAAAAATAGTCAATGTCTACAAATCCACTATAATTTACATAATTTTCCATTGCATATTATCATTAAGGCAAAGGAACATTTATGTACACCATGCATCTATACTTGACCCACAACATGGGGTCCAAAATTTGTCAAAGCACACTGACAACAATTCATCGCATGTAATATAGGTGGTATACATTCAAAATTTCCACATAATAATAATAATCATGTAGCTTAGAAAAAAGACATTAACATATGTTGCATACCATAGCATGATACTTTATTTAAGGTCTCACTTTAGCAACCATCAATATTGTAGAGAATTAACAGTCCCATTGAACACTAGGACACAAAATGTGATTTTTTTTTTTTTTTTCGCTTACCATTAGCTTGCAACCATATAAGCGACAACCATTGAGGAATTTTGTGAAAATAATTTGCAATCATGAAATCTACAATCACTGTAGACTTTTTTTTCAAATAGTGTGCAAGCATGCAATCTACAACCAATTCGACATTCCATCAAACAATTTTCAAGCATGCAATCTACATCCATTGAGGAATTTTAACAACAATTCTCAAGCATGCAATCTATGGTGGATAAGGCATTCTTCCAAATAGTTGGCAAGCATACAATCTACTACCATTGAGGGACTAGTTAGCAGAGATGAAATAAATTTCCATAAATATGTTTATACTATCATAGAGATAGTAAAACTATAATTTCTAGAACATCATGAATCATATTAATATCATCAATGGTAAAATTTCTGCTAATAACAGAACCAACAATCCCTACAACAGCGTCTAATCAGGAAATTTGACCAAATTATGGATCCATTTCTAAACATAACTTTTTCTTGGAATCACCATGGGGGTTACATGATCTCAAGGTATGAAAACCCCTTTATATTAAAGATTAATCACATCCAAAACTTCCACGGATGAAATTATTTAAAATAACAAAACCGTGGATCTCAATTACCACTTTTTGTCGAACACATGGAATGCAAACTTTCCTCTACAACTCTAAATGAAGAAAGAGAACCCACAATTATGCTACTATGATTTTTTCATTGAATTTAAGTTCACTATGTGAGTTCTATTTCACTCGTTGCTTATTTTTAACAACTAAAGAGTTTCGTTCAAATATATATATATTTTGTTTTCAACATTCCATTGTCCTCTTCAGGGTCAAACCCAACTTCTATATTATTTAGTTATCACACCAACCATACGTGTATTCATTATTTATAGGTAGTGCATGATAAATTTAGCCATGTTTTTCCATTCTTTTTTCTTATGCACCATAATCATTAAACTCATATTATGCATGCAAAGGTTGGTAATTAATCTGCAATATAAACAGTGAGTGCTCAAGATGGTTCATAGGTACAATAGAAGTTTTATTGTATTTTATCCACATCCATATTCAAATTTCATGAGCACAACTTTTAAAGAAACATTATAACTGTCTACTCTTTCATGCAGTCATTAATCATGCAACATGCATCTCATGTTAATTGTAGTATACTACAAGTTTAATTAAAATCATACCTAAGATGATGCCCACTAGCATCATACCTCTACTTCCTTTTTGCATAACGATTCCCAAAAGGCGCCAGTGTTGCAACCTTTTGCTCTGATACCATTTGTAACATACCCCGATAACCTCGTAGGAAAAATGCATGGAGTTAGGAATTTTTTCAAACATTTACGAATGTGTAACCTTATAAATTTCTTTATATATTTCTGCATTAACCATTTAAATACCCATTATCATCACTTAGAGAAATATTTAGCAAAAATAATAGTGAGTTACACAACCATTAATTGTTCTTGTTGTAGCATATTAACCTAAATTTCCTGCTATAACTATGCATCGATCCCATGATCATTTTAATTCAATTAGTAGATCACCTAATTGATAATATCAACGTCATATCATGAAAGAAATTAACATCATCAAAACAACACAATTAACAATCACATAGATAGACACCCACCGATATACCCTGGAAACCCCGTAGGGTGAAAACCAGCAAACGTTTAATTTTATTATTAAACGCTCGTGAGGGTTGTCACCCCTCACTCAATGGTTATAAGGGATTCCATCCCTTGACCATTGTCATAAAATTTACATATAAAAATAATCTTAAACAAAACATAACTAGCTATAAGCTATTACAATCATCATGATACCATTTACCCACGAATCATCAATCTCAGTCTTTGTATTCAGACTGTTTCCTTCAGGGGATCATTGTGCAATTGGAACTACTAAACCTGCATGGACTAACAACAATAAATAAGGCTAAAAGAAGATGCTAACACAATAAATATTATGTGATTGCATCTTCCTTTTGTCTAGAAATCTAATACTCAAAAATATATTTTTCCCATGCATGCAAGCATATATGTTTCTCTAAATAATCTTACATAATAAAGCATGTGATTACTCTTTTTCCTCTCTAAGAATCTAATCCAATAATGCATACAAGGATATATTTTTATCTTCTATTCATTTTGAAGAGTTTTAACACAATAATTGTTTCCTTGCATACAATTATGCAATGTTCCAAATGGGAAAATATAGGCTCAGTAGGGAATATCTTAAGATATTCCACTATGGAATCACAGAAATATGGAATTACAGCAATAGATCTAAACCAGAGATAGACTGGCAGGGCATTTACTAGATGCATCACCTTCACAAGGAAGGGTGAAATCTAGAGGCTTCCTGGCCCGTTCCAGACTCTGCCTATAGAAGAATGGTGAAACACAGAAAGTGTGGGAATGACACAATCCTCTTAGATTTTTCTACTCTTAGGAACCTTAGATCTATAAATCTAAACAATGGATCCAAAAGAGAATTAAAAACCAACCAAGGAAGAAGCGCGAAATTCCACTCTCAGGAAAATCTGCAATAGGCTCAAGGAGGACATTGTATAAGCAAGCTAGTGTGAAAATAATGTAGAACAGGGCTGGGTTCCCTTATTTTAGGATGTGTCAGACCTCAAGAAAATTTTCGGCAAAAATAAATGAGTTTATAGGTTTTAACAGATCTCCCACAATCAACACTAGCTGAAAATCAGCTAAAGGAGAGAGTTGGTAAATAGAGAAACCATCCTTTAGAAATTGCACAGTTTCTGCTGGAAGACACTAGAAATTGGGCATTAGACTCATGTTATAGTATGGCATCAAGAAATCAGATCTATAATCAAGTTCCTTTGTAGAAGTATTGGATTTACTTCAATCAAGAGCAAGAATCCTTAAAAAATAATAGGAGAAACAATTAGAAAAGATGCAGAAAGACTTGACATCATTTTATATGAGGAGCTTCAGCTGCTGTAGGTTAATATTCAGATCTACAACTGATATATGGTTGAAAAATCAGATCCATAACAGATATGGAACTACTCAGCCTTCTAAACAAGATCCCCCTAGGGTTTTATCAAAATAATGCATAAATAAGTGTAGATCTAGCTTTTAATACACTGAAATTTTTATTGCAAATAAATTCAATCATTATATAATCATGGTCCATATGCAAACAAAGATATTTTCAAAGGATATGGTTACTCATCTCTTGATGCGTGCTTGAAATACTCTCTTCCTCTTCCTTGGCTCCATTCTCCATGTATTCTCCCATTTCCCTCTTCTATTTCTCTCATGGGATTATAATAAAAAATAGAATTAATTAAAATGGAATAGATTTTATAAATCATAAGAGTATTCCAACTTTTCTCTAAATCATAAAAGAATTCCATCTTTTCTAATTCATAAAAGCATTCAAGCTTTTCTAAATCCTAAAAGTATTCCAGCTTTTTCTAAATCATAAAATAATTCCATATTTTCTAAATCATAAAAGCATTCTAGCTTTTCTAAATCACAAAAGCAATCCATAAAGCCTCCATAAATCTGATTTTTCCTAAATTAGAAAAGCATTCCATAAATCCCTCATGCTTTTATTTTTAAAGGTAGATTTTCTTTTTCCTTATGAGAAAAATATCACTTATCCATACTTTTTCCAAATCTATTACTCATTATTTCTAAAACTCATAAAATATACCAACTTGGAAATATAATTTATTTCCATGGAAGAACATAAATTATTATAAATAAAATAATTAAGAAATAATTCTTCCAATATTCTTATAATCAACAATTACAAGAATATTCTTCATTTAATATCAATATAATAATTAATAATATTTAATTATTTAATAACCCTCATTTTATGAGAGTTTTTATGGTGGCTTATGCGAGGGATATTACATCTACCTGATGGGGAAAATCATCATTGAGGTCATTAATTTCCTTTTCATTTTCAACAATGATTTGTTTGTAATGGGGATCGTGATATTATCATCCCATGAAGGGTTTACATCACCCTCCATATCACCCCTCATGGAGAAGTTTTGATGGGGATAGACCCACAAACCAATGGATGAGCTATCATTCTTAGCTCCAAGATCATTTATTGTTACTTTTTTAGGTCCTTTGGTTGATTCTTAACCTCAGTCATCGTAGTATTCCTGAATCTAATGTCCATGTATTTAACCTTACCATAGGGGGTTTTGGTTTTCATGATTTGAAATTCTAGATCTATTTTAATAGCATATTGTTTTTCATCTTTTGACTCTCAAAATTGAGGACTTCTAGAGTTTTTATAGTTTTAGGAGTGCCAATTCCGTAATTAGAGGTGTCAAAATCATATTTTGGGATCCTAAATTCTAATTTTGGTATCCTCCTACGGTTGCAAGTTGAGTTGTTGATTGCATCAAATTGGAATCGATTGTTTGAATGCCAATTCATTTGTTTTAAAGTTTCCTTGATTGAGTGATTATGTTGAATATATTAAGAAAATTTTGAATATTATATCTAATAATCTATTTCCTTTAGAGAGTTTGTATTTTCTATGATGTTTTAATAAAAAATTATATGGGCCATTTTGAAACTCCATTATACAATACCATGGCTAGTGTCATTGTTCTTAACATGACCTTTATCTTTTGAAAATATTTATAATATGGATGATTTTATATTTTTCGATACTAGGCATTCCCATAATTCAAATAAGCTCCTTATTTTTTTAGGTTTGTTTTGCACAATATTTAGTGACTAATGTTGTTTCTGGAATTTGTTACGCTAAATATTTTCACCATGACTTGCGATTCAGATCTCTCACCCTCTGATCAGTGTCTCAAATGAAACCCCTATGAAGCTTGAAGTAAAACAATACCAAGGAAAAAATGAATTTTGGGTTGCACTGCTTAAAAACCATTTTTGAGAATATTCACAGTTTTCCTAATCACTACCTAAACATGAGCAGTTTTTACCATTGAGGCCTGCGCAATTCTGTGCATTGTCTTTCACTATAAACTGTGCAATATTGTTCATGAAAGTACAAATAAAAAAAGAAAATTATAGAAGCTTTGATGGAGGAATCTTATCCAAATTAGAAACTTCGAACCACTACATACATGCTTCTCATCCCTTGGTTCATGGAACTAATATCCTCCTCTTAAGCATCATATCCCTTGAGAAGAGGAACTATAAACCTCTTCCTCCTGCCCATAATTTGAGCATAGGACTTGAGGAGTGGGAGAGACTTGAATTTGTAAACTTATGCTGTTGATTTTGGGTTTGAAAAGCTTGTCATCAATGGAAGTAAATACCATTGGAAGAGGTTTGTGACATTAAGGAAATTGGGTTGTAAGATTTTTCTCCTTTGAATTTAATACAAATTAGTTGTTCTTTCCTAATTGCGTCTATTTTTATGTTATTTGTGAGATTCTTGATCACTGATATGGTTTATAATTGATTATTGATTCAATTATATGTTGTATGTTAAATTAGTGATATAATTTACCTTCGATTTTATATGCGAGGTTCTTTTATCCCTTTTAATGTTTTTGTCCATAAAAATCTCTTTTGGAGTATCATGGAGAAGTTGTGGAAAGCATTGGGAAAGCCTCTAAGGCATTGAGGAAAGGTTGTCTATGGAAATCACTGAAAATACTTCAACAAGCACATTGCTAATAGGTAAGTGATTCTTCGCATACGACATGTTTCATGTTTCAGTTATAGGCTAAGGAAAGGTAGCAATTATTTTGATGTATGTTACTAGGTTTTGCTTGAAATCTAGGGAGATCCTTCTTGTCTGCAAGAAGTGATTTGTCTTCCTAACAATGTAAATATTTCTAACACCATTTGCATCATTAGCATTAACTACAAATTTCATATGAAGTTACAGTGATTTTCTTCTCAAGCCTTCCCCACATAAATTCTCTAGATTATAGGGAAGAATTTCCACCTAAATTCTTTAGTGAAGAATTTGCACATGAAGTGAATGACTTCCTCCATAAGCTTTGGCATTTCTAGGAAGACAAAATGGTTGTTGAAGGTTTCCATCAATGAATTAAACTAAAATAACAACACCAGTAATGTGGTTGATATACATGTAAGGCATTATTTTCCATCATTTATATGCCAACTAGTTTTAAAAAATGAGGCCACTTAATATAATTTAATATATTTATTAATATTAATATTATTTATGTTAAAAATGTTAACTTCATTAATAATACTAATAATTTCATTAATAATTTAATATTCATATTCATATTAAAATTAATGTTTAATAATATTAATATTTAATTTAATTTCTATTATTACCTAATAATAATATTGTTATAAACCTAAAAAGAAACTAATATTATTAAAAACAATGATTCAACCCATGTTTCAATAGCCACACTAAATGAAGAGGACCCATATCAAATGAATGAATAATTTTTTAATAAATTATAAAGATAACCATGTTTCACAAACGAATTAAAAAATTGAGGAGAGAAAAAGCCATAAGAAATTGAAAACCATTGGAATACTTTTCATATTGTCCAGTACAAAATTAGATGAAGAATATTTTTTTGGCTTGCAATCTCAACCATTTGGCCTAATCCGCACAGAATTAGATGAAGAATATTTTTTTGGCTTGCAATCTCAACCATTTGGCCTAATCCGCCTAATTATTTTAGGTAAATTTCTTCGAAATTAAAAGAAACTTTTTATGAGAAAATAGATAAGTGACTTACTCCATTAACGTTTTCCTCATAAATCTATTATTTCACCTTTTTTACTCGAAAAGGTATGAATGAATTATTCCATTAACTTTTTCCTCATAAAAATATAACGTTTTCTTCATAAATTTATTATTTCAAAGCTGTGGTATGTTTTTTTTTAATATGTATTTTTGAAAATCCAAACGAGCTATGCTCGTGGATACAATAATAATACTAGTTCGTTTGCTCAAGAGGAAAAGGCCATATATTTGTTTTTCAAAATCATTCGTTTTTGTATACCAATGCTGATTCTAGAAGTTGTCTTTGCACTAGACTATTTCCACGAGTGTACATGGACTTGAAACCTGAAGACATATTCATAAACGTTTGAGAGGAAGAGGCCATATATATTTTTTTTTCCTAATCATTCGTTTTTTATACCATTTGCAACATAAGTTGTCCTTGCACTAGAATATTTGCACCAACATTGAATTTTTTACAAATACTTGAAATTATATTGTTTCACACATATTTAAAATATTAAAATACATGTTTTTTATTCATATTATAATATTTTATCACTTCAACTATTTTCAAAATAAGTTGTTCTTTTGGTTATGAAAAATTTGTTTTATTAGGTTAAAAGCATATTATTTTGCATTAATGTAAACTGTCATAATTATTATATATATGTGTGTAAACTGACATACTTATTATATATCTTATTTTACATAAAATGCAATTTTTTTTCTTTACAATTAGCTTGCAACCATGTAAGCGACAACAATTAGGGAATTTTGGGAAAATGATTTGCAATCATGTAATCTATAACCACTATAGATTTTTATCAAATAGTTTGCAAGGCTGCAATTTAAAGCCAATGAGGCATTCTAACAAATATTTTGCAAGCATGCAATCTACATCCATTGAGGAATTTTAACAACAGTTTGCAAGCATGCATTCTGTAGTCAATGAGACATTCTAACAAATAGTTAGAAATCATGCAATATACCACCATTGAGGAATTTTAACAACTAGTTAGTGGACATGAAATAAATTTTCATAAATATGTTTAAACTATAAGAGAGATAGTAAAACTAGAATTTACAGAATAGCATGAATCATATTAATATCATCAATTGTAAAATTTCTGCAAAACAACACAACCAATAATCACTACAAGAGCGTATAATAAAAATACTCGACCAAATTATGGATCCAAGTCTAAACATATTTTTTTCTTGGAGTCAACATGGGGTTCCATGATATCGAGGTATGAATACCCCTTGATGTTAAGATGAATCACATCCAAAACTCCCACTGATGTAATTATTTAAAACAACAAAACTTTGGATCTCATTTACCCCTTTTTTCAAACACATGGAATGCAAACTTTCCTCTAAAACTCTACCAAAAGAGACAAAACCAAAAATTATGCTAGTATGAGTTGTTCATTGACTTTAAGTTCACTATGTGAATTCCACTTCACTTATTGCTTATTTTTAACAACTAAAGAGGTTCATTCAATTTTTTTTGTTTTTATAACATTCCATTGTCTTGTTCAGGGTCAACACCAACTTTTAAATTATTTATTTATCACAGCAACCATAGATTCATTCATTCTCTATAAGCAGTGAATGGTAAATTTAGTCATGTTTTCCCCCTTTTTTCTTATGCACCATAATAATTGTTCTAATATTATGCATGCAAGGGTAGGTAATTAATCTACATTATAACAAGTGAGTACTCAAGATTGTTCATAGGTGCAATAGAGGTTTCATTGTCTTTTATCTGCATCCATATTCAAGTTTCATGAGCACAACTTTTAAAGAAACATTATAACTTTCTACTCTTTCATGCGGTCATTATTCATGCATCATGCATCCCATGTTAATTGTACTCTACTACAAGTTTAATTAAAATCATACCTGAGATGATGCCCACTAGAATCATACCTCTACTTGCTTTTTGGATAATGATTCCCAAAAGGTACCAGTATTGCAACCTTTCGCTCTAATACCATTTGCAACATACCCCAGTAACCTCGTAGGAAAATACATGGAGTTAGGAAATGTTTCCAACATTTACAAATGTGTAAATTTCTAAATTACTTTATATTTTACCTCATTAACCATTAGAATAACCATCATCATCACCTAGAAAAATATTTAGTAAAAAGCATAATGAGTTACACAATCATTAACTCTCCTTGTTGCAGCATATTAACTTAAATTTCCTGTTATAACTATGCATCGATCCCATGATCATTTAACTCAATTAGTAAAACACATAATTGATAATATAAACATCACATCATGAAAAAAATTAACATCATGAAAATGACGTAATGAACAATAAAATCATTAGACTTCAATATACCCTGGAAACCACGTAGGGTGTAAACCAGAAAACATTTAATTTTATTATTGAACAGTCGTGAGGGTTTTCACCCTCACTCAATGGTTATAAGGGAGTACATCCCTTGACCATTTTCATCAAAATTACGTAGAAAAATAATCTCAAATGCAACATACCTAGCTATAAGATATTACAATCATCATGATACCATTTACCCACTGATCCTCAATCTCTGTCTTTGTGGTCAGATTGTTTCCTTCAGTGGGTCATCCTGCAGTTAAAACTCCTAAACTTGCATGGACTAACAACTCTTTATCTTCCACAATGTTAAACTTGAACAATCATTTTCTTAAGTCACCCTCTTTTCCTATCATTGTTGTCATCAACACACTTGATATCATGATTAGACAAAATATTAATAAACTAATAATCAATATTTATTTGTGACACGTCCACAACTACTTGTATGCATGTATAAAACATAAACAATTTGACATAAAATGTCTTCTTTAACAACATTTCACACACAGTAGTAACAAATAAATCACTATCAAGCCTTATCCTTCCAACAAACACTAAAAAAATCTTGCATGCACTTTCATATTATTTCCAAAGGAAAGTTAAAAAACTATATAATAATATTGTGCATGCAAATGCATAACAAGCTTTCAAGATAACTATCCCAACAAGAAATTTCCTTTGTGTCTACTATTATGTTTTCTTTTCCAAAGGGATTAACGCAATAGATTCTATACTTATGTATGTGAATGTACGTTCTTTTCCACACAAGAGCTATTCACAATGGTTATTATGTGTAATGATGCAAGCTCTATTTCAAACAAAGGTAACATACTAGTTATAATTTTGTACATACAATAACATAGCTTGTTCTTCTTACATGTAAAACATATATTTCATTCCAAAGGAACTAAAAAAATATTTCATGGAAAAATAAACACATTTCTTTTCTAAGGGATCAAACGCATACCATTTATTATTTTATGGATGCAAAGGGCCCTTTCCCTCTCATACAAAAGATCTAACCCAATAACTATGCATATAATAAACATAATCCCTTTCGGTTTGAAAATACATATTATTTTTCCCAAAAGAAGGCTAATACAATCAATATTATGCGATTTCATCTTCCTTTTCTCTAGAAATATAATACCCAAAACTATACTTTTTCCATGCATGTGATCTACTTCTCAAAAAATTTAGTTATATATTTTTTCATGACTCAAGCTCGTCATGCATATAAAATCACATAATCAATTATAGTAGATCAAATATACTAGATAATTATTCATGTGTACCTAAGCACATACTCCTTTCAAGAGTCCAATATTTCTCTATAAAAATTTTAATGCATATACAACATGAGAACATTCTTGGTAATATTTTAAATGAAATGATTTAATTCCCTTTCAATTATTATCAAAAAAATTATTATGTCTATATGTACATAAAAAAATATTTTTATCCAGTTGAAATATCAAATAGAAACACCCTGTTTTACTATTATTTTCATGTTTTATTCATCCACTTTCGACGCAGCTTAAGAAAATATGGAAATGAATTTCAAAAAAACAACAGATGTTTTTTTTTTGGAACAGGCTTATTAAAAATAAGCTCTCTCATTTTTTCCACGCGTGTCACGGTTTTGAAGATTCAAATGAATTTTTACAACACATTTTTCTAGATTTTAATATTAATATATTTTGGACATGGTTTCCAAAAAAATGGAAATGATTTTTGGAAAACCCAAAGAAGTTTTTGTTTGTAACGACTGCATTAAAAATAACCTCTCTTTTTCTCTAAAGGTGTTACGGTTTGGAAATTTCTAATGAATCGTTGCAGCTCATTTTTCTAGGTTTAAGTATTAAACGATTCCCTGTTTTTGTCATCAATTTTGGACACAATTTTTGAGACATGAGCAATTATTTTTTTAAAACAGAAAGATGCTTTTCGTCATAACATCCTATTTACAAAAACCGCTTTGAATTTTTACATATCTAAACCAGTTTGGAGATATAAAGGCATATTTGGACCCTATTTTCTAATAACTCATGTAATTCACAGAATTATTTGGCCATGAAAAGATTTTATGAATTCGAAACAAATGAAATATTCTAATAGGTCAATGAATAAAAAAATTATTCCTCTATCCATGAAATTATATAGAGGTTTTCTCAAGAAATAACCTTGATATGAACTTTTCCTTGCAAATAAATTCAATTATTATATCATCATGCCACATATGAAAAGAAAAGGATTTTCAAAGAAAATATTTACTTATCATTTTATGCATGCTTGGAATCCATTTTTCCTCTTCATTGTCTCTATTCTCGATGTATTCTCTCATTCCCCCTTCTATTTTTCTCATAGGCTTACAATAAATATAATTAAGAAAATGGAATCGCTTTTCTAAATCTTAAAAGCATTCCATAAAGCACCCATAAATGTAATTTTTCCTAAATCAAAAAATAATTCCATAAATCTATCATGCTTTTCTATTAAAGGTATATTTGTTTTTTCCTTATGAGAAAAATATCGCTTATCCATAGTTTTTCCAGAACTATTGCTCTTTATTTCAAAAAATCATAAAAGATACCAACATGGAAATATAGTTTATCTATTTAGGAGAATATAAATTCTTCTAAATAAAATAATTAAGAATTAAGTATTCTAATATTCTTAAGAATTACATGAATATTCTTCATGTAATGTCAATATTATAATTAATAATACTTAATATTTAACAACCCTCATTTTATGAGAGTTTTTAAGGTGGCTTATGCCAGGGATATTACATACTCCCTCCCTTAAAGTGAACATCGTCCTCGATGTTCTTCTCTTGTTGTAACATTAACCTTTAATTTTCATTACCAATTATTTAGGCAATGTAAAATAATACTTCAATCATAATAATTCTACAAAAACACGAGGACTAGCCCTTTAATAATCAAAATGATAAGAAAATCTTTATCAAGTGCATGTTGTATTTTATTTAGGAATCACACTAGTCTTTCTTTCCCACTAGCGTTGTTTGTAAATTATTGTATTTCTCTCCCACATTAATTTCAATCAAATTCAAAATCATGGCATTTATCTCCAGCCATTTTTCTTGCAAATTATTAGCTTTCTCTCCCACAGTAATTTCAATGAAATTCAAACTCATGGCATTAATCTCCATCGATTTTGCTCTTGTCTATTAGGAAATTAGAGTTCAATAACTCATTAGTTTATCTAACATGATTTATTTCAGTCGCCTATATATTTCAATTTATTTCCTCTATGAATGCATATATATAAGTCATTTCGCACACGTTCATTTTCTCATAAAAACCTACAAACACATCCTATTTCATCGAAATTGTTGCTTAGATAAATTAATATATCATGCATGCAAAACTATAACACCTGTAATCGTTTTGAGACATGTAATTTAGAGTCTACTATAACATACAAAATCTTTAGATAATTTTGAAATCAATAACTGAACATAGACATAATTTAATCTAACCATAGTTAATTTCTGGGAATTATTGAGGAACCGAGCATATTCCACCCAACTATGAACTATCTCTAATAGTTCCCCACCGAGCTAAGATCTACTTGCCACTAGAATCAACAACCTCATTGATTCGTTGAAGCTTTCTTCCCAGCATATTTTTAGCAGTGTCTTGCTTTAAGGTCTACCAACCTTTTTTCCTAGGCCTTTTTATATTTTTTGAAAAATATACTCTTATTATTCTTTAAATCAGACCTTTCTCTTTGGTTGTGCTTTATTTTACCCCACATAGTATTTATCTCAAACTAAGTGATTAGCATAATATTGCTCTCCCATTATGTTAATATTTTCCTCTTTATTATTTTCTCCTAGCGATTTTTAGGAGACTTTTAGGGAAGTTTCATCTTGAACTAAACCACCAATATATTTTCATAAGTTGGAAATAATTCTTCTAAACCTCTAGAGTTATTTTCTAAATATCCCAGTCAATGTATTCATTAACTCAATAATAAAATATCACATCATCACATTAGCGCCATCATGGCTTCCATAGCCATTGAATCCAATAAAAATTCAATGTATAAAAATAGTCAATGTCTAAAAATCCATTTTAATTTACATAATATTCCATTTGCATATTATCATTGAAGCAAAGGAATATTTATGTACATCATGCATATATACTTGTAAAAGTACATTGCCAACAATTAATCACATGTAATACAGGTGATATACATTCCAAATTTCCACATAATAAGAATCATGCAACCTAGCAAAAGGAAATTAACATATATTTCATATTGTAGAATTATACTTTATATAAGGTCTCTCCTTACCAACCATCAATATTATAGAGAAATAAAAGTCCCATTTAACTCTAGGACATAAACTGCTTTCTTTTTCTTTACAATTAGCTTACAACCATGTAAGCCACAACCATTTGGAAATTTTGGGAAAATAATTTGCAATCATTCAATCTACAACCACTGTATTTTTTTATCAAATAGTTTGCAGGCATGCAATCTGTTATCACTCTAATAATTCTTAAGTTGTGAGATTTTGATTTAAAGTCCAAGAGCAATAGAGGTAACCACAGACCAAAATTTAAATTCTAAGATCTAGCCTTCTTAGGGTTCAAAGAGGGCTCTCTCTTTAAGATTTAACTTTATTTTGATGATAAAATATTAGGCTAGTTATGATTGTGCAAATTGGTTTTGATTTGGTTTGATTTGGTGGGAAAAATAACTTAATGAGATGGATAGTGGGAGATATGTTTGTCCATTGGGCTAAGGAGTCAAAAGTCAAGCAGAAAGAACTAGGATCAAGGCCAAAAAGTTAAATGTTATCAGGGCAAGATAGAAATTTTTTTGAAGATCTTGGAAGGTTGATTTGGTGAAATGGTTTGATCGAGACAAAGAGCAATGAAGGATTATTTAATCTGGATAAGGAAGGTGTAGTCAAGAGTCATTCAAAAGAGGGAGCAATTAAGGGTTCCCTACTCTGGAAATCAGCAGAAAACATAGAAATGATAAACGGTAAAGACATGGTGCTTTTAACAAATCCTGAAATAATACTCCTATTTAATCATTCAAATTTAGGATACATAATGGATGCATGAAAACATGAGAAGATAAACAATGACAAGTAGAAAATACTTCACTTCAATAGCTCATCACATGAATCCTGAAATATGATGCAAGATGACTTGATCCAGTCTGCTACTCGAAATTTGCAAGAAAAAGCTTCCAAGTCCAACAAGAATGACTATAGAAATCTTCAGCAATTTATTCCACACTAATACTTCAAAGAGTGAAGTATATATACTAAAATGTTTACAAAATACCCTAGAATGCTTCTAGGAATTATGTAAGGAAAAATAAAATATCTTTACCACAAAATAGAGACATCTGCTTAACAAATCAACAAGCTCTCCTATTTATCCAAATAATATAGAAAACTGTTTGTGGATTAGGTGCAGCTCGATGCCTTGGTGTCCTCTTTGCTGGAAAAGATACTTCAAATATGTTTTGAAATATATCTTTTTTATCTTATAATATTTCACTCTGATTCTCTTTATCCTCGGATACTCTTTAACCGCTATAAAAACTCCCTTACTGCTATAATAAATTATGTTTTGACGGTGAAAAATTTAGCCAACTGTTTTATCCTTTTTTCTGCAATTTGAATTTTACAGTAAGTCAGTGAGTGATTTCCAAGCTTCATCATTAGGAATTTATATCTTTTTCGGCCTCCTAAAATTCTCATCTGCCTCAGTATATCTAGCAAATGTTGGTTTTATAACAAATAAATTTTTTTTCTCATGTTGAAGATAAAACAAGTCTTGAAAACTTCTTTGTAAGACCTTCCCTGTAGGAATACCTTGCCATCCTGTTTTTTCAACCTGCTCTTTTACATACTCTTTGATTTTCTTATTGTAATCCTCCTGTGGCATGAGTTTATCATTAATGACTAAAATGTTAGGCAAACTTCCTTGCCTCAAATTTTCAAATTTAACCATAAATTTGGTTATGGCTATGTTCATATTTTCACATTTTTGATCAAGTTGTTTCATTAGATTCTTCTTTGAAAGGAGTTTCCTTATTTCAAGGATTGTCTCTGTCCTATCGATGATTTCTATTTCTTGCAACTCTTGTTTGTTTTTACTATTGAGAAAATTTATCAATTCTATGGCTTGCTCAGGTTTGCCACCTAGCTCATATTTTATTTTTTGAATCTCTACTTGTGCTCCCTTCAGTAAATCCCTCTGCTCATATATTACCTGGATTGAGGGCCAAACATCATTGATGGCTTCGATGATTTTACTCCATAACTGATTCTTCACGTAAGAAACTGGTTCTTTTGAGGTCAAATCTTTTTGTATATTATTTAATTTAGTATTTAACCTATTAGCCCTTTTCTCATGAGTTTTAGCATTGATTTGGGATAGTTTCATTGTATCTTCAAGATTTTCTATCATTTTCTTCAATCTGTTAATTGCATTTGTTTGAAGTGACATTTCTTCCATGGCTTTTACTAGTTTACTAGCCTCCTCAAATTGTTGAGCTGTTGTAGTAGAGGATTCTGTGCCTGAAGTTGTGGATGATGTCATTGGCACTGTAGTAGCCAATGGTGATTTTTGTACCAACTCTTCTGCCAGAGTTGAAGGCACAGTAGTAGTAACCATGGGAATTACTGTAGGAGTTTCCTGTGTTTTTTTAGTTTCTCTTTCATGGACAAGCTTGTCCATTTGGATTTCCATTTATTTTATCTATCCTGTTAATTGAAAAATCAAGTTCATCATGTCATCTTTCTGATTTTGCTCTTGTACTATTTCTTTGGCCTATGGATGTTTAGTTGATGAAAGCTTAAGTTGTTTCCTCAATGCTGCAATGTCTTCATTCTTTTTCTTTACTAACTATTCTGCAGCTTTAACATTTGCAAGATCATATCCAACTTGGATAACCAAATCTTCTAAAGACTTAATCCTAAGATCTTTAGCATATAATGATGCCTTGTCAACCTTCATTTGATCTCTCATGTTTATGATTGTATTCTAAAGATTGTTAACACTCATAGCCTTAGTAGTTATGGTAGAATATAACATCTCTGAACTTTTCCTATGAAACTCAATCTGATCTAGTGCATGAATACTTTCTGTGGGCACTTCAAGATCAACTTTCTTGTAGTCTGCAACTGTCTTCGAAGTCTTGACTGTTGGTTGTAGCACTGAAATAACCAAATTTTTATTTGAGTAATCAAAAGCTGATAAAAGTATGTGTTGAATGCCTGGTGTTTGCTTCAAATATTGAGAATAAATCTCATTCTTGATTTCTTCATTCTTTGTCTTAATCTGCTTATATTTTTCCCTGATATCAAGATATTTTTCTTCTACTATCTGTGAGGAAGATGCCTCCAAATTCTGTTGTTTCTCTATGACCTAAGTTTTTGAATTATCAGGATTTCCTTCATTTAAAATCTCTATTGCTGGCTCATTTGTATTGACTGTAGCAACATCCTTATTTGTCACTAGAACATCTGTTTCTTCTACTTCTATTGTCACTTTTCCTTTATCAATTGAATTGACTTTAGGATTTTTATTTTATCTAATTTTAAACCTTGTATCAGTTGTTGTCTCAGTAGTATATGTACCTTCTTCTCTAACTCTTTTAGTAGCTTTTTCTCCTTGATTTGTAGTTTGTATGTTGTGACAAGTATCACCCTATTTAGCTGCATCTACCAAAGTGTTTTCTAGCCACTCAGTTTGATTGACATATTTATCAATCTCTGGTTTCTTCTCATGTATATAAGGTGTTAGTTTGCACTTAACGCTCATTTTGCTTAATATTCCTTGTGGATCATAGTTCCATGAGAAACTCTCTTCAAATCTGTACTCAAGAAATTATTTTACTGCTTCCTATTTTGCATCTCTGTGATTACAAATAAACGGCCCCACCCGATTCTTTAACTTAAATTGGGTCTTCTTTTTGGCTGCTAGGAAGTTGATAGAATCAGAGTTTAGGATTTTCCTGATATACTCCAGGGCAAAGACTCTCATTGGTACATATTTAGGTAGTTTTTAGGGTAATAGATTAGACCTGAAAACACTAATTTTTGTATGTTTCTCATATAAGTACCAATCACCAGTTCTAGTGTGCTCTGATAGTTGTAGAAATTTCTTCATTTCATCACTGATTCTTGGTTGTTCTGTGTTGGTCAACATATTTATCAATGGGTGGACAAAGTTATCTTTAAATTCTGCATAAGTGAACTCTGTGGACTCTTTTCTGATCAAAGAAGTCCAAAAGATGAATGAAAGTGGATTTTCTTCTATATCAAGATTCTGGAGGGTTATTGGAAACTTGTCTGCTTGAAAATATAAGAACATATGGAAAAGGAAGGATGTATAACTAAATACACCTTCAGTTGGAAATTTGACCAACTGATCATGGATATTGTCAGCTATATACTCTTCATAATTCAAAATTATAGAGGAAGGTTGTCCTGGTGTAAAAGTAGATATAAACCCTAGGATGGACTCATTTGTATGCTCGTCTGTAAAGTATCTTAGGATAAATGACAACATGAAAATGGCATGCCTAGACCCTTTTGGAAATTTTAAAGTAGAATATGGAGGGTTGATTTGTGGAATTTCAACATGTAGAGGCATGAATGCTTGAAAGATCTGAAATCTTTTGGGAAAATGAAGACCAATGTACAACTTGGTAAGTGCTTCTATTGACAAAGGAACTGATTTGGGATCATGTTTGAGTTGTAACATCTGGTTTATGGACTCAACCGTAATTGTAAACAGTACCTATTTTTTTGCATTCATCATTGCTCTATGTTCAGGCGAATAATAGCTCTAACACAACCTAATAACCTCTGGGCATTGATGAGTGACTGGAACAACATATTTGGGTAGGTTTGATTCCCAAATTTGGAATTCTTCAACCTGATCTAAGGACTTTTCATAACTGCAGCAGTGGAGGTCTAACAAATTAAATTCAATGACTAGATATATTATTTTATAGTCCACATCTACTAAAGGTGTGTGTTCAATGTCTACAACAGGAGGTTGTAGAGGATTTACAAGGATTTCAGTCTTGGAGGAAGTGGCTCGATTGGATTTTTACATTTTTTTAGGCTTTTTTGATAACCGAAACTCTGTTTTTAGGCTTTCTGGATTCTTCTATAACATTAGATGGTTTACAGAAGTGATTTTTAACTTTGACGGAGGTTCTTTGGATGAAATAAGAACAACTTGGTTCTTTCCTTGGATTTCAACCTTCAATTTTTGGTTTTAAACTGGATTTCAGACTCCCACTGGTTTATAAAATAAGAAACAGGGGTTTCTTATACTTCTTTGAGTGAATTTTGGGCTAAAATTGATTGAATTTTGGTGCAGAGGGTTGGGGTTACCTGTAGAGGATTTCTGGGCAAGGTTGGAATCTTTTAAAGTCTGCAAAGGCTAATATAAACTTGATTTTTCTTTTAAAACTAAATGCAGTATTTAAAATAGGGTTTGTATCAAATTTTGATAGGGTTTTAACTCTTTTTGGGCAAGTAGAAGCTTTCTTTGAGAAAATAAGCTTTTACTATACTCAATTATTTCAGAAAATTCTTTTTAGAATGATAACAGGCTTATTTTTCTCGGAAAATACCTGTTTGTGCAGGTATTGGTCTTTGTAACATTTTATGAGGTGTCGGAATGAGTTTCTGCTTACTTTTGAAGGCAATCTGGGACTCTTCAGGTCTTTAGCAGCAGTCTGGGATCTTTCTGCAGTCTCGATATCAACTACGTGGCTTTTTTGTTTGTTCTGAGCTTGAATCATTGTACATGCTTCATTCTTTTCAGTCAGGAGGAAGAATACAATGAAATAGCACAGGAAAGGGCTTAACAGCATAGTTTAAAAGTTTTATTAAACATTTTAGGTCTAAATTAACCTGCATTCGATGTTGGTCACGTCAAACAGATAGTGGTTTTGGGTTTTCAAAGGCGAAAACCATAGGCGGTTATCACACAGGAAATAAGTCGTAAATGGTTCTGGTTGGATTGGATGCGATCCAATAGGGCTCGGCAGCGTGAAGGAGGGAGAAAAAGGTAAAACCACATATTTTGTGTGGTTTGAAATGTGTTATTTTCGCGCAATTTAATTTGCGATATGGCCAGGTGATCATCGGATCTCAGGGCTTTGATGCAAACGATTGCGATCGTATCTTGGAGTGGCTTGGCAGTAACAGGTGGGGTTCATGGTTTGTTTAAATGTGGCGGGGTATATTTTAAACATTGTAAACATATATATTTATAATGTAAAACCTTATATTATTTGATTGGTGGGGAGTAATGTTATAATGTTTAAATAAAACATTAAACGAGTGTTAATAACCATTGGCGCGGGTATGGTATTACATGGCATATAAAACATTTTTAACAAGTGTTTTAAAACCATAGGGGCGGGATTAGAATATAAAATATGTTTAAACCTATGGGAAATGGCGGGGATTTATTTTATCATGTGGGATAAATAAATATAGGTTTTAACTTAAAATAAGTGGGTTGTTGGAGATATTTACATATAAAGAAATTAATAATATATGGGAAGGGTTATTATATAAGGGATTAATACTTTAGGTTAGAAATTAATATGAAATGGAAATATAATGAATGAAATGAATTAAAATATATAGTATCTAAACTAAGTAAAGTGCAAAATAAGCAATTAAGCATAATTTTGTTCCATTTTGAATTTTTACACATAAACTTAGGATAAAATGCATTTTGTAGGTTTTTTAGTGTTTTTTGAATGAAAATGAAATTAATCAAGGGTTTTTTACTTTTCTAAGAAAAAATGTATTTTACTTCGGAAAAGGGATCATAGTTTTGGAAAAGGGTAAATATGCTAATGAAATGGGTTTTATATAGGGAATCCAGTATTTTTAACCAATCAGTCAATAATCCTTGGGTCTAGTCCCAACAGAAGTCAGAGAAATGCTCTGAGCCTCTTTGACTAAAAGTTTAGAATACTGGGTCATTGTGGGGGAGCGGACATTAGTAATTTTTGCCCAATGATGCTTTACTACATGTCTTGCACAACTTTTTTCTACCTATCCATCATTATTCTAACATTTTATAGTTCATTTTCATGGGTTAATTTAAGCTTGCAACCCTAAATCCATTTTTCTTTCAAAGCAATAAATCTATCTAATTCTAACCTTATTTCATTCGAGGGCTCAGATTAAATTGTTGAGCTCCTCATTTATTCTCTAACTATCTTCTCATTTGTTAAATTTAAACTGTTTGACATATCTTTATTCTCTATCTAAAGCGTGAAATTCAAATCATGAAAATTTAAGATTAAACTATTTAACTGATCATGGATTATGGCATTTTGAACAATCTTCACACAATCATTATTTTTGCAGTAAAAGTAAATAGTAGTGGCATTTTGACTTGCTCACTTTCAAGTCTTACTTTTATCTCTTCTTTCTTTTGGGGTCTATTATTCTCTAAGTCCTCTGATATTTGTTTTAGGACTTTTACCCTATTTTCATCTTTTTATTATTTTCAAATATGGGAAAACAACTTGCAGAAATCAAGGTATGTACATATTTACAAGACTATCAAAGTCAATTCAAACATTATGAACCCTATTACTATAGGACCCTAACAGTGGCTCCACATGGGGATGGCATTTCCTTGTGAAATTTCAAGAACTTTATGATTAGTAGCCTTTGAATTTTGACGGTGATGACTCTGTAAGTGTCTTCTGATTTCTGCCTTTATTCATACTTATGATATTTTACCTCTCAAAGCTTAAGGCCTTCTCTCCAGGCTTCAAATATGTTAGGAAATCATCCAATCCAATCTAAAATCTGCAATGAATTTGTACAATGGTCAAAGTAAATAAAACTAACTATTTGTTATCTTTGAGGAGTAGTAGTGATTCAGTATTCTTCCATTTACTGGTCCATCTAGGATATCTGATCCATCCATTTCTTTTAGAAAGAAAGCATTGTTACTTCTGTAACCATAAATCACATAAGGTTCTTTCCATAGAAAATCAAATTTTCCATGTTTACCCTTATCTTCTCTTCTTGGATCCCATTTTTACACTTTGTATCCAATGTAAAAATCATCTTCTTTACTCTTTTTGTCAAAAAATTTCTTTATCTTATCTTGGATAACTTGAGACTTAATGTAATCCTCTTCTATTGTTTGCTACAAGTGCATGGTTTGATTTATCCTTCTCTAAATGTCATTTGACTCAACTTGTAATTCTTGGATAATCTTCATTATTGGTACTCCTAAGGAAGATGGAAAAACAACATCCATTGCATAGAAAAGATGGTAAGGAGATGTACCAATAGATTTTTTGGTTGTAAGTCTATCTGCCCATAAGGCATTGGCTAACTTCTTGTTCCAAGTCTTTTTGTTATCTTCTAGTAACTTTTTGATGATGTTTACAAGGCTCTTATTTGAAGATTCAGAAAGGCCATTACCTTGTGGGTTATATGTAGTAGAATGGCCTATGGTAATGTGATGTTTATGGCAAAATTCAATCATATTTTTAGATTTGAATGCAGTTGCATTGTCAGTAATAATATTTTGGGGACATCCAAATCTTGAAAGTATGTATCTTTCTAAAAAGTAGATAATGACAGTGTCTATGGCTTGCCTAGAGGGTATGGCTTCAATCCACTTGGTAAAATAGTCAGTGGCTGTCAGAATCCACTTGTGTTGCGTTGATGATGGGGGATGGATTTCTCCAATGAAGTCAAGACCCCATTGTTGAAATGGAATTTCAGTTGAAATGGGATTTAAGGGAAATGCTAAGAGATTTTTCTTACCCTCAAATATTTAACACTTGTGACAGGAGATCACATACCTTTTTACATCTGCAAAAAAAGTAAGCCAGTAAAAACCAGCTCTCAAAATTTTTTCTGCAGTGGTATTCTAGTAGAGATGTCCTCCATAATCACCTGCATGAAATTATTGTAATACTTTGTCAACTTCTTCTTTTAACAAACAATTTAACAAAATCCCACTATGATCCTTCCAAAAAAGTACATTATCTAATATACAAAATCTTATTGCCTTAAGCTTTTAATATCTAGCTTTTTTTCTTGATAATATAGGAGGAGCTTGTAAGTGTAGTAATACAAATATGATGTTTTCATACCATGGTGAGTCTAAAAATGCTTCACTAATCTCTGGAGTCGCCATCTCTTCCTAATCATCTACTTGGGCAATAAATTTTATGTCTAGGGCATGACAATTTGATTCAGCCATGAGTTTGGATAAACCTTGGCCTTTTATCAATTTTGTGGGTTTTATCTCTATGTCATATTCCAAAATTGTGGCAATCCACTTGCCTCTTCTACCATTAGGACCATCTTGAGTTAGGATATTTTTACTACTACATTTGGGACATAAGCAATTATGTGAGAAAAGAGAATATACACTCTGAAATATTTAATGGCGTTTACCAAATCCAGGGCCTACTTCTCCATGATATTGTACTTCAAAGTGGCATCTCTAAGTGTTCTACTAAAGAAAGCTATGGGCTACTCATAACCTTGGTCATTTTTCTGCAGTAAAACTGCAACTATCGTGTGTTCTGAAGCAATTGAAAAAATGATGAAATCTTTTTTAAAGTCAGGACTTATAAGGACTGGGGTTTTGGTTAAGGCCTTTTTGATGGATTGAAATGATTTTTTGGCCTCAATACTCCATTTAAGAACTAAATATTTTTTAAGAATGTTGTTAAGCTCTCTGATTATTTCAGCTAAATTGGAAATGAATCTTCTTAAAAGGTTAATTTTTCCTAGAAAAGCTTGTAATTCTTTTACATTTCTTGGAGAAATAATGTTAATAATTGCTTCTATTCTGGAAGGGTCTATTCTGATTTCTTCCTTAGATATTATGTGTCCTAGTAACTTGCCTTTTTCTAGACCAAATAAGGTTTTCTTAGGGTTTAAAAAGATGCCAAAATTTCTGCATTTAATAAAGACTTGTCTAAGATGATCCAAGTGTTCATAATTAGTCTTAGAAAATACAGTTATGTCATCTAAGTAAATCACTAAGAATTCATGAATTTTATTTGCAAAGGCTATATCCATAGCTCTTTGAAAGGTAGCCCCTGCATTCATTAAACTAAAAGGCATTTTTACATACATAAAAGTGCCACAAGGAGTAGTAAAAGCTGTTTTGGCTTGATCCTCTGGTTGGACTAAAAAAAAAATTATCCTGAAGATCCATCTAAAAGTGAAATCCTAGAAGATCAAAATACCCTTTGTAAAATGTGATCCATTTTTGGTAAAGGATAATTATCTTTTAAGGATATTTTGTTTAGATTCCTAAAATCAACACATAATCTAATCTCTCTTGTCTTTTTTCTAGTTGGAACTAAGTTATAAACCAAATCAGAATATCTGATTGGTGCAATTATCTATTCATTGTACATTATTTTTACCTATTTTTCAATCAAAGGCATCAAAATAGGGTTGATCCTTCTTAAATTTTGTTTAAAATGCTTTTGATATTCTTTGATAGGGATTTTGTGGTGTATTATGTTGGTGTCATAGGATTTTAGGGCCTCATAACCCCAAGCAAACACATCTTGAAATTCCTTAAAAAGAGCAATATATATATATTTTTTCTTGTTGAGGCAAGGCTTTGGAAAGTTTGATCATCTTGGGTTTTAACTCTGTGCCTATGTTACATTCCTCAATGTCATATCTCCATTTTGGGTTTTTTAGCAACATCATTTGAGTCAAATAAATCTTCTAAAGGAGTTAAACCTTTTGGTAAGAAATTATCTTTGAGATTTAATATATCAGATTCATCATCAATTATCTCACCAAGTTATCTATATCTGATTGACTAAACTTAGTTGGTCTAGAAAACTTTACTTTATTTACATCTATATTATTCAAATCAATTTCACTATCTAAATCCTGATCTAATGTACAGTCAGTATATATTTTACAATTCTGAAATTCACCTTCATTATTCATAAAATGGTAGATCTGTTGGTCTTGTGAGAAAATTTGCCAATATTTGAGGTTGCCTGGAATTATTAGTCTATGTTTTACTTCTGCAGTATATTTATGATTGGGCTGAAAAGGTAAATTACAAGTACTAGCAAAAGTTGCTAAAGAATGTGCTTGTAAATTTTTCTTTCTTGGTATCGCAGAGAAATTATATTCCAACAAATCATCAATAAAATCTAATACAGTTTCTCTATATCGGCCTAGTCTAGGATTGTAAATAGAATATTCACCATTAATTTATTTTACAATCAACTCTGAGTCTCCCATTATTGCTATTTTTTTGCCTCCTAAGTTTTTGATAATCTAGAGTCCTTAAATGAGGGCTTCATACTCAGCCATATTGTTAGCGCATTTAAAATTCAGTCTGAAAGCATGGCCTTTTGCATGATTATTTTCCATATTAGTTATCCAAACTCCTGCTCCTACTCCTAGTTTGTTTACTATGCCATCAAAATATAAATTCCACAAAGATTCATAAAAGATATTTTCGTTGTTTTGTGTTTTCTTTTTGTCCTTTAGTTCAGTTTTGATTTCATTATCATCGTCAAAGTTACATAACATGAAAGAATCTAGGTCAGTAGGTGTAGCATAAATTGGGTAATTTATTGATCTTGCTGCACTACTTACCATATATTTCATCAATGTTTCCCTATAAAGTTTCTTTGGTTGACCAAAAACTGATATAGTTGCATATGAGATGTCCAATTGTATAGATCCCTATAATTTCCCCCCCCATGAGCGAGATAATAACATTCCATATTTGGGTGGGATATCAGCTACTACAATGTCCATGAGTATACTTTTACCAGGATGTTGAACTAATGTAACACACAAATCTTTAATTAAACCTAGGCATTTAACTTTTCTTGAATCAAATGAAAATAAATATTTGTAAAGCCTTGTAATTTCTAAATTTAGAGTTTCCAGTATTGTTTTGGGCATTAGATTGTGTGAAGCTCTTGAATCTAACATTGCATTGTGTAAAATTTGGTCATGTATAGTTAAAGTGATGTAAAATGGAGGAACTGCTCCATCTTGATGCTTTCCATTCACATTAGTGACAAAAATCAACACTGGTTGATCATCATTCAAGTTTACAGAGTCTTCTCCATCATTCATGTTTAATGTTTCAATGATTGTTGTTTTATACAAATCATATTTTACCAATTCTATTGAAAGAATTGGTATTTTTAACTTTGCAATTTCATTTTGTATATTGAATGAAGGTTGCGATTTATTGATTTGAATTAACTCTTCTTTAGTAACTGTAGTTTGAGTGGGTTTATCTTTTTTTTCTACAGTTATGTTTTCATTTTCTGTTTGAGTTTCTTGTGTCTTACTGCTCCTACCTTTCTTTTCAGGAATGGTTTAAGAAGCAATAGATGTTTTTTGAGATTTTGAATTGTGAGAAGCTATTTTTGCAGTGGCATGTTTTGGATCAATAGTGGATGTTTTTTATTCTAAATGTGTTGTTTTAATAGAACTAGTTGTTTTAACAGCAACATATTTTTATGAATATTTTGTTGTTTGATCAACTTCATATGATATGTCAACAATCTTAGGACTTGGTGAAATTTTGGGGTTGGAAACTTTTTGGGATGAATTAGAGTCTTTCTTATTTTCCCTAGGGAGACTTTGCAAAACTTTTGTTGTTGGGGCTTCTATTGTTTTCTTATTTTCATTTTGAGCATATTTCTTAGTAGAAGGTTCAGTGTTTTTCTTGCTTTTAAGGTTATATTACTTATGTACTTCGTTTATGGAAAAATCATAACCTTATTTGTAGTCAAATGATTCACCTGAATCTAATTGAATTTGTTGCATTTCAAATAACTCTTGGTCTTCTTGAGTGAGAAAGATAGTGTTACCTTCATTTATACACATTAGATTTATGGTATCTTCATCATCTACATTGTTTTGATAATTTTCAACATAGCTCTCCTGAAATGGGGGTCTTATTGTCTGATCAGGGGATGGTTCTTTTAATTTTACTGAATTTGTATTTTTCCTAAAATTGGGATTTCTAATTTGATGTTGATTATCTCATTGAGGTCTTCTTTCTATGTTGTCTAATCTATCCATCATTCTCTCTAATGTCTTAGCTAATTGATCTATTTTTCCATCTGAACTAGATGTTTCTTCTTTTATGTTTACTCTCCTCTCATTCCTCAATCAATCATTTCTAGCTAAAATATTTACTTCTACACTAACAACATCTTTTTGCATTCTTTCTAATGTTTCAACATTTCTCTCCCTCAACTGATAAGCCATGTCTGTGTCAAATCCATCAGGGAATTTGAGTAGGAAAGAATCAAGAGTGGGTTTGAGATTGGCTGGAATTGAATTGTAAACACTATTGTATCTAGTGCAGTAGTCCTAAACTGATTCATTAGAATTTATTTTCATTGTATCAAATTCAGATAATATTTGGAGTGGATTTTTCTTCTTTTCCCATTTATTCAAAAATAATTCATGAAAAAATGATAAATCAGCTATACTACCAGCATTAAGGTCTTTAAATTATTTTTAACTTCCCTTGTTAATGTTTGTGCAAATATTCTCATTTATACATCAGAATCATCTATTTCGTGGAGCTCAAAGTAATCTGTCATTTTATTTATATGTTGTTGGGCTGTGTAATGAGTAGTAGCATCAAATTTTGGAATCTTACTTTGGTAATCCTGAGGCATATCATGTAGTTGTGCTGGAAGAACTAGGGGAGCATACCTGGCAGCCATAGCTTGAATTTTAGCTTGGCTAGGAGGTAGATTGGAAGTGCTTGGGGTTGAACTAGAAGTACTAGCTGAAATAGTTGAAAAAGAAACTGATTAAACTGCAATATAGGATGGTGAACTATAAAATTGGTGGATGAACTAAAGAATGAAGTGGAGGTGCTAGGAAATGAAACTGGAATATATAAGGAACTACTAGGCAATGAGAATGATGTATTTAAATTTGCACAAGATAAACTGGTGGATGTAGTTGATGTAGGGGATGATGGAAATAGTATTCTAGGTTGTAAGGGTTGTATAGGGATAAATGGATCTATAGATTGGATGGTAGTGGAAATTATAGATGTTGTAGTGGTATCTAAATGAGAATTAGAAGGTTTAGATGTATATGCTAACAATTGAGCTAATTCAATAGCTTTATAATTTTCCTTAAGAATAATAGCATTTATCTATTCAAGTTTATCCTAAGCTTTAACTATTTTTAATTTAGAATCTACTGTAATATTTTCTTGTTTTGTCTCAAGAAATGAAATGAAAACAGGGTCTATAACAGTATTTTTTAAATCAGATTCTGATTTACTTCTAAATAAAGAATTTTCAAATTTCAGGTCAAACTCTATGTCTTGTAAACTTACTAACTCTTTTGGTAGTGAATTGACTCTATCTAAGAAAATTTTTGCACCTAAATCTTCTATTGTTTTATTCTTTTTTCTAGTTCTGTCCAGAATGTCTACTATACCAGCAGGTTTAGGACATGGGTTAGACCTGGTATAGTAAATTTTTCTAGAAGCCAGAATTACAGTTTTTTTATTAGATGATACTCAAAAATTTTAAAACAGTCTTAAAGGAAAAATATAATGAAAAATATTTCCATAGGACTTATTTTAAGGCAAAGGATTGGTTAAGTCCCCAGTATGGTCACCAGCATGTTATCACTCTAATAATTCTTCAGCTCTGAGATTTTGATTTAAAGTCCAAGAAATTTAGAGGTAACCACTGACCAACTTTTAAACTCTAAGATCTAGCCTTCTTCGGGTTTAGAGAGGGCTCTCTCTTTAAGATTTAACTTTGTTTTGATGATAAAATATTAGGCTAGTTATGATTGTGAAAATTGGTTTTGATTTGGTTTGATTTGGTGGGAAAAATAACTTAATGAGATGGATAGTGGGAGATATGTTTTTCCATTGGGCTAAGGAGTCAAAATTAAAGCAAACAGAACTAGGATTAAGGTCAGAAAGTAAAAAAAATTTAGGGCAAGATAGAAAAGTTTTTGAAGATCTTGGAAGGCTAATTTGGAGAAATGGTTTGATTGGGACAAAGTGTAACGAAGGATTATTTATTCCAGATAAGGAAGGAGTAGTCAGAGGTCATTTGAAAGAGGAAGCAATTAAGGGTTCCCTACTCTGGAAATCAGTAGAAAACATAGAAACGATAAAAAGTAAAGACAGGGTGATTTTAACAAATCCTGAAATAATACTCCTATTTAATCATTCATATTTAGAATACATAATAGATGCATGAAAAAATGAAAAGATAAACAATGAAAAGTAGAAAATACTTCACTTCGATAGCTCATCACATGAATCCTGAAATATGATGCTAGATGACTTGATCCAATCTGCTACTCAAAATTTGCAAGAAAAAGCTTCCAAGTCCAACAAAAATGACTATAGAAATCTTCATCAATTTATTCCACACTAATACTCCAAAGAGTGAAGTATATATACTAAAATTTTTACAAAATATCCTAGAATGCTTCTAGGAATTATGTAAGGAAAAATAAAATATCTTTACAACAAAATAGAGACAGCTGCTTAACAAATCAGCAAGCTGCCCTATTTATCCAAATAAAATAGAAAACTGTTTGTGGATTAGGTGCAGCTGGATGCCCTAATGTCCTCTTTGCTAGAAAAGATACTTCAAATCTGTTTTGAAATATTATCTTCTTTATCTTATACTCTTTCACTGTGATTCTCTTTATCCTCTGATACTCTTTAACCTCTGTAAAAACTCCCTTACTTCTGTAATAAATTCTGTTTTGACTGTGAAAAATTCAGCCAACTGTTTTATCCTTTTTCTACAATTTGACTTTTACAGTAAGTCAGTGAGTGATTTCCAAGCTTCATCATTAGGAATTTATATATTTTTCAGCCTGCTAAAATTCTCATCTGCCTCAGTATATCTAGAAAATGTTGGTTTTATAACAAATAAGTGTTTTATCTCATGCTGAAGATAAAATAAGTCTTGAAAACTTCTTTGTAAGACCTTCCCTATAGGAATACCTTTCCATCCTTTTTTTTCAACCTGATATTTTGCATACTCTCTAATTTTCTTATTGTAATCCTCCTGTGGCATGAGTTTATCATTAATGACCAAAATGTTAGGAAAAATTCTTTGCCTCAAATTTTCAAATTTAACCATAAACTTGGTCATGGCTATGTTCATATTTTCACATTTCCCTTCAAGTTGTTTCATCAGATTCTTCTTTGAAAGGAATTTTCTTATTTCAATGATTGTCTTTGTCCTATTAGTGATTTCTATATCTTCCAACTCTGATTTGTTTTTACTGTTGAAAAACTTTATCAATTCTATGGCTTTCTCAGGTTTGTCACCTAGCTCATCTTTTGTTTTTTGAATCTCTGCCTGTGTTGCCTTCAGTAAATCCCTCTGATCATATATTACCTAGATTGAGGGCCAAAAATCATTGATGGCTTCAATGATTTTACTCCATAATTGATTCTTAACATAAGAAACTGGTTCTTTTAAGGTAAAATCTTTTTGTATATTCTTTAATTCAGTATTTAACCTGATAGCCCTTTGCTCATGAGTTTTAGCATTGGTTTGGGCTAATTTATTTGTATCTTCAAGATTTTCTATCATTTTATTTAATCTGTTAATTTCATTTGTTTGAAGTGACATTTCTTCCATGGCTTTTACTAGTTTACTAGCCTTCTCAGAATGTTGAGCTGCTATAGTAGAGGATTCTGTGGCTGAAGTTGTGGATGATGTCAATGGCAATGCAGTATCCAGTGGTGATTTTGCTGCCAACTCTTCTGCCAGAGTTGAAGGCACAACAGTAGTAACCATGGGAATTACTGTAGGAGTTTCCTTTGTTTTTGTAGTTTCTCTTTCATGGACAAGCTCGTCCATTTGGATTTCCATTTATTTTATTTGTCCTGTTAATTGAAAAATCAATTTCATCATGTCATCTTTCTGATTTTGGTCTTGTACTATTTGTTTGTCCTGTGGATGTTCAGTTGAAGGAAGCTTAAACTGTTTCCTCAATGCTGAAATGTCCTCATTCTTTTTCTTCACTAACTATTCTGCAACTTTAACATTTGTAGGATCATATCCAACTTGGATAACCAACTCTTCTAAGGACTTAATCCTAAGATCTTTAGCATATAATGAGGCCTTGTCAACCTTCATTTGATCTCTCATGTTTATGATTGTATTCTAAATATTGTTAACACTCATAGCCTTAGTATTATGGTAGAATATAACATCTCTGAACTTTTCCTATGAAACTCAATCTGATCTAGTGCATGAATACTTTCTGTGGGCACTTCAAGATAAAATTTCTTGTAGTCTGCAACTGTATTGAGAGTCTTGACTATTGGTTGTAGCATTGACATAATCAAAATTTTTATTTGAGAAAACAAAAGCTGATAAAAGTCTGTTTTGAATGCCTGGTGTTTGCTTCAAATATTGAGAATAAATCTCATTCTTGATTTCTTCATTCTTTGTCTTAATATGCTTATATTTTTCCCTGATATCAAGATATTTTTCTTCTGCTGTCTATGAGGAAGATGCCTCCAAATTCTGTTGTTTCTTTATAACCTAAGTTTTTGAATTATCAAGATTTTCTTCATTTAAAATCTCTGTTGCTGGCTCATTTGTATTTACTGTAGCAGTATCCTTATTTGTCACCGGAACATCTGTTTCTTCTACTTCTATTGTCACTTTTCCATTATCAACTGAATTGACATTAGGCTTTTTATTGTATCTAATTTTAAACCTTGTATCAGTTGTTGTCTCAGTAGTATATGTACCTTCTTCTCTAACTCTCTTAGTAGCATTTTCTCCTTGATTTGCAGTTTGCAAGGTGTGACAAGTATCACCCTGTTTAACTACATCTACCAAAGTTTTTTCTATCCACTCAGTTTGATTGACATATTTTTCAATCTTTGGTTTTTTCTCATGTATATAAGGTGTTAGTTTTCACTTAACCCTCATTTTTTTTAATATTCCTTGTGGATCATAGCTCCATGATAAACTCTCTTCAAATCTTTACTCAAGCAATTGTTTTTTTGCTTCTTGTTCTGCATCTCTGTGATTACAAATAAATGGCCCCACCTGATTCTTCAACTTAAATTGGGTATTATTTTTGGCTGCTAGGAAGTTGATAGAATCAAAGTTTAGGACTTTCCTGATATACTCCAAGGAAAAGACTCTGATTGGTACATATTTAGGTAGTTTGTAGGGTAACATATTAGACCCAAAAACTATGATTTATGTATGTTTCTCATATAAGTACCAATCACTAGTTCTAGTGTGCCCTGATAGTTGTAGAACTTTCTTCATTTCATCACTGTTTCTTGGTTGTTCTGTGTTGGTCAACATATTTATCAATGGGTGGACAAAGTTATCTGTAAATTTTGCATAAATGAACTCTGTGGACTCTTTTCTGATCAAAGAAGTCCAAAAGATGAATGAAAGTGGATCTTCTTCTATATCAAGCTTCTTGAGGGTTATTGGAAACTTGTCTACCTGAAAATATAAAAACATATGGAAAAGGAAGGATGTATACCTAAATACACCTTCAGTTGGCAATTTGACCAGCTGATCATGGATATTGTCAGCTATATACTCACCATAATTCAAACTTACAGAGGGAGGTTGTCCTGGTGAAAAAGTAGATAGAAACACTAGGATGGACTCATCTGTATGCTCATCTATAAAGTATCCTACAATAAATGACAACATGGAAATGGAATGCCTAGACCCTTTTGGAAAATTTAAAGTATTATATGGAGGGTTGATTTGTGGAATTTCAACATAGAGGCATGAATACTTGAAAGATCTGAAATCTTTTGGGAAAATGAAGACCAATGTACAACTTGGTAAGTGCTTCTATTGATAAAGGAACTGATTTGGGATCATGTTTGAATTGTAACATCTGGTTTATGGACTCAACATTAATTGTAAACAGTACCTCTTTTTTTGCATTCATCAATGCTCTATGTTCAGGAAAATAATAGCTCTGAAACAACCTAATAAACTATGGGCATTGATGAGTGACTGGAACAACATATTTGGGTAGGTTTGATTCCCAAATTTGGATTTCTTCAACCTGATCTAAGGTATTTTCATAACTCCAGCAGTGGAGGTCTAACAAATTAAATTCAATGACTGACCATTTTATAGTCCACCTCTAATAAAGGTGTGTCTTCAATGTCTACAACAGGAGGTTGTAGAGGATTGACAATGATTGCAGTCTTGGAGGAAGTAATTGGATTGGATTTAGACATTTTTAAGCTTTCTGGATAACTGAAACTCTATTTTTAGGCTTTCTGGATTCTTCTGTAAGATTAGATGGTTTGTAGAAGTGATTTTTGACTTTGACAGAGGTTCTTTGGATGAAATAAGCACAACTTGGTTCTTTCCTTGGATTTCAACCTTCAATTTTTGGTTTTCAACTGGATTTCAGACTCCCACTGGTTTATAAAATAAGAAAAATGGGTTTCTTATACTTCTTTGAGTGAATTTTGGGCTAAAATTGATTGAAATTGGGCGAAGAGGGTTGGGGTTACCTGTACAGGATTTATGGGCAAGTTTGGAATCTTTTAATGTCTGCAAAGGCTAATATAAACTTGATTTTTCATTTAAAACTGAATGCAGTATTTAAAAAAGGGTTTGTATCAAATTGTGACAGGGTTTTAACTCTTTTTGGGCAAGTAGAAGCTTTCTTTGAGCAAATAAGCTTTTAATGTACTCAATTCTTTCAGTAAATTATTTTTAAAATGATAAAAAACTTGTTTTTCTTGTAAAATACTTGTTTGTTTAGGTATTGGTCTTTGTAATAGTTTTTAAGGTGTCAGAATGAGTTTCTGGTTGCTTTTGAAGGCAATCTAGGAATTTTCAGGTCTTTAGCAGTAGTCTGGGATCTATTTGCAGTCTTGACATCAACTGCGTGGATTTTTTTTTTGGTTATGGGCTTGAATCATTGTACAGGCTTCGTTATTTTCAGTGGGGAGGACGAATAAAATTAAATAGTGCAGGAAAGGGCTTAATGGCGCAGTTTCAATGTTTTATTAAACATTTTAGGTCAAAACTAACCTACATTAAATGGCGGTCATGTCAGATAGATAGTGGTTTTGGGTTTTCGAAGGTGAAAACCATAGGCAGTTATCGCATAGAAAATAAGTGGTAAATGATTTTGGTTAGATCAGATGTGGTCCAATAGGGCCCGGCTGCGTGGAGGAGGGATAAAAAGGTAAAACGACCTATTTCGCCTGGTTTGAAATGTGTTATTTTCACGTAATTTAATATGCAAAATGGCCAGGTGATCATCGGATCTAGGGGCTTTGATGCGAACAGCTACGATAGTATCTTGGAGTTGCTTGGCGGTAAGAGGTAGGGTCCAGGGTTTGTTTATATGTGGCGGGGTAGATTTTAAACGTTGTAAATATATATATTTATAACGTAAAACCTTATATTATTTGATTGGCTAGGGGTAATGTTATAATGTTTAAATAAAACATTAAACGAGTGTTAAAAACCAACGACGCAGGTATGGTATTACATGGCATATAAAACATTTTTAACAAGTGTTTTAAAACCATAAGGGGTGGGATTAGAGTGTAAAATATGTTTAAACCTATGGGAAAGAGTGGGGATTTATTTTATCATGTGAGATAAATAAACATAGGTTTTAACATAAAATAAGTTGGTTTTTGGGGATATTTACATATAAAGAAATTAAATAATATATGGGAAGGGTTATTATATAAAGGATTATATGAAATGGAAATATAATGAATGAAATGAATTAAAATACATAGTATTTAAACTAAGTAAAGTGTAAAATAGGCAATTAAGCATAATTTTGTCCCATTTTGATTTTTTACACATAAAATTAGGACAAAATTCATTTTGTAGGTTTTTGAGTGTTTTTTAAATGAAAATGAAATTAATCAAGGGGATTTTTACTTTTCTAAGAAAAGATGTATTTTACTTCGGAAAAGGGATCATAGTTTTGGAAAAGGGTGAATATGCTGATGAAATGGGTTTTATGTAGGGAATCCAATATTTTTAACCAAACAATCATTAAGCCTTGGGTCCGATCCCAACAAAAGTCAGAGAAATGCTCTGAGCCTCTTTGACTGAAACTTTAGAATACTGGGTCATTGTGGGGGAGGGGAAATTAGTAATTTTTGCCCGATGATGCTTTATTACATGTCTTGCACAACTGCTTTCTAACTACCAATCATTATTCTAACATTTTTTACTTCATTTGCATGGGTGAATTTAAGCTTGCAACCCTAAATCCATTTTTATTTCAAAGCAATAAATCTATCTAATTCTAACCTTATTTCATCCGAGGGCTTAGATTAAATTGTTGAGCTCCTCATTTATTCTCTAACTATCTTATGATTTGTCAAATTTAAATTGTTTGACATATCTTTATTCTATATCTAAAGCATGAAATTGAAAGCATGAAAAGTTAAGATTAAACTATTTAACTGATCATGGATTATGCCATTTTGAACAATATACACATAATCATTATTTTTGTAGTAAAAGTAAATAGTAGTGGCGTTTTGACTTGCTCATTTTTAGGTCTTATTTTTATCTCTTTTTCTTTTGGGGTCTATTATTTTCTATGTCATTTGATATTTCTTTTAAGACTTTTACCCTCTTTTGATTTTTTTATTATTTTCAAATATGAGAAAACAACTTGCAGAAAGAAAGGTATGTACATATTTAGAAGACTATCAAAGTCAATTCAAAAATTATGAACCCTATTATTATAGGACCCTAACACAATCTTCAACCAATGAGGCATTCGAACAAATAGTTTGCAAGCATGCAATCTGCATCCATTGAACACTAGGACATAAAATATGATTTTTTTTCTTTATAATTAGCTTGCAACCGTGTAAGCAACAACCATTGGGGAATTTTGCGAAAATAATTTGCAATCATGCAATCTACAACCACTGTATCTTTTTATCAAATATTTTGTGAGCATGAAATCTACAGCAAACGAGGCATTCTAAAAAACAGTTTGCAAGAATTCAATCTACATCAGTTGAGGAATTTAACAACAGTTTGCAAGCATGCAATCTATATTCAATGAGACATTCTAACAAATAGCTAGCAAGAATGTAATCTACCGCCATTGAGGAATTTTAACAACTAGTTAGAGGACATGAAATAAGTTTTTATAATTATGTTTAAACTATCATAGAGATAGTAAAACTAGAATTTACATAATCGCATGAACCAAATTAATATACTCAATGGTAAAATTTGTGCAAAACAACACAACCAACAATCCCTACAGGACGTCTAATCAGAAAACTTGACCAAATTATGGATCGAAGTATAAACATAAATTTTTCTTGGAATCAACATGTGTTTACATGACCTCAAGGTATGAATACCCCTTGATGTTAAGATGGATCACATCCAAAACTCCCACTGATGAAATTATTTAAAACAACAAAACTTTGGATCTCATTTACCACTTTTTTCAAATACATGGAATGCAAAATGTCCTCTACAACTCTACCTAAAGAAAGAAAGCCCAAAATTATGCTACTATGAGTTGTTCACTGACTTTAAGTTCACTGTGTGAGTTCCACTTCACTCATTTCTTATTTTTTAAACCTAAAGAGGTTCGTTCAATTTTTTTTATTTTTGCAACATTCCATTGTCCTCTTCAGGGTCAACCCCAACTTCTAAATTATTTAGTTATGACACCAACCATACATGAATCCATTCTTTATAAGAATTGAGTGGTAACTTTATTCATGTTTTTCCCCTTTTTCTTATGCACCATAATCGTTGTTCTAATATTATGCATGCAAAGGATAGGTAATTTATCTGCATTATAAAAAGTGAGTGCTCAGGATTTTTCATAGGTGAAATATAGGTTTCATTGTCTTTTATCCGCATCCATATTCAAGTTTCATGAGCACAAATTTTAAAGAAAAATTATAACTTTATACTCTTTCATGTGGTCATTAATCATGCATCATGCATCTCACGTTAATTTTAGTCTACTACAAGTTTAATTAAAATCATACCTGAGATGATGCCCACTAGAATCATACCTCTACTTCCTTTTTGCATAATTATTCCCAAAAGGCGCTAGTATTCTAACCTTTCACTCTGATACCATTTGTAACATACCCCATTAACCTCGCAAGAAAATGCATGGATTAGGAAATTTTTTCAACATTTACGAATGTGTAACGTTCTAAATTACTTTCTATTTTCAATCATTAACCATTAGAATAACCATCATCATCACCTAGAGAAATATTTAGTAAAGAACATAATGAGTTACACAACTATTAAATCCCCTTCTTGTAGCATATTAACTTAAATTTCCTGCTATAACTATGCATTTATCCCATGATCATTTAACTCAATTGGTATATCACATAATTGATAATATAAACATTATATCATGAACGAAATTAACATCATGAAAATGACAGAATCAACAATCAATAATCAGACACCGATATACCCTAGAAACCACGTAGGGTGAAAACCAGAAATTTTTTTAATTTTATTATTAAACGTCTGTGAGGGTTTTCACCCCTCACTCCATTGTTATAAGGGATTCCATCCCTTTATCATTGTCATAAAAATTACATAAAAAATAATCATAAATGCAACATAACTAGCTAAGGTATTACTATCATCATGATACCATTTACCCACAGATTCTCAATCTTTGTCTTTGTGGTCACACTATTTCATTCAGTGGGTTATCCTACATTTAGAACTCATAAACCTGCATGGAATAAAAATTATTTACCTTCCACAATGTTAAACTTGAAAAACCCTTTTCTCAAGTAACCCTCCTTTCCTGCCATTGTTGTCGTCAGCACACCTGATATCATGATCAGATAAAATATTAATAAACCAATAATCAATCTTTATTTGTGACACTAACACAAATATTTGTATGTATGTATAAAACATAAAAAATTTGACATAAAATACCTTCTTTAACATCATTTCACATATAGTAGTAACAAATAAATCACTATCAAGCGCGATCTTTCCAACAAATGCTAAGAAAATCTTGCATGCAATTTCGTATTATTTCCAAAGGAAAGTTAACATACTATATAATAACATTGTGCATGCAAATGCATAACAAGATTTCAAGATAACTATCTTGACAAACAATTTTCTTTGTTCCCACTCTTATGTTTTCTTTTCCAAAGGGACTAACGTAGTAGATTCTATAATCATGCATGTAAATGTACGTTCTTTTCCAAAAACATAATTTCCACACAAGAGCTATTCACAATGGTTGTTATGTATAACAATGCAAACTCTATTTCAAACAAAGTTAACATACTAATTATATTTTTGTGCATACAATAACATAGATTGTTCTTCTTGCATGTAAAACTTATTTTTCTTTCCAAAGGAACTAAATAAATATTTCATGGAAAAATAAACATATTTATTTTCCAAGGGATCAAACACATACCATTTATTATTTCATGCTTGCAAAGAGACATTTCCCTCTCATCCAAAATATCTATTCCAATAAGTATGCATAATATTCTCTCAAAATAAAGCGAATACCATAGCCAATCCCTTTATATTTGCAAAATACATATTATTTTTCCCAAAAATAAGGCTAACATAATCAATATTATGTGATTACATCTTCCTTTCATCTAGAAATATAATACCCAAAACTATACTTTTGCATGCAAGCGTACATGTTTCTCCAAATAATCGTACATAATAAAGCATGTGATTACTATTTTTCCTCTCCAAGAATATAATCGAATAATGCATACAATGATATATTTTTCTCTTCTATTATTTTTGAAGTGTTATAACACAATAAATGCTTCCTTGCATACAAATATATATATTTATTTTCCAAGGATTTTAACACCCTAATTATTCTTTTTCCAAAAGATAGCTAATTCACTCACTATTATGCATGAAATACAAAATATTTTCTTATCATTTAACACATCAGAGATATTTGTAATATTTCCTCAAGAAATAACATGAATAACAAATCCTTCTCAACTAACAAAATCAATTTCCTTTTATGCAATTTTTTTTATGTGAACTACTTCTCACAAAAGTTGTTTATATATTTTTGCATGACTCAAGCTCCTCATGCATGTAAAATCACATAATAAATTCTATTAGATCAAATACACTAGATAATTATTCATGTGCACCTAAGCACACACTCTTTAAAACTTTTAATGCATATGCATCATGAGAACATACTTGGTAATATCCTAAATGAAATAACTTAATTCCTTTTCAATAATTATCAACATAATTATATTTTTTTTTAACAAGAATAGGTAATTTTTTTTATTTATGAAGATAGGTTGGGCCGCAACCTAAACAACCCCTGATACATATTAATTTTTCGAAAAACCCCGATGAGTCGATTTCTTCTTTTACATAGCTAGAGCTTAAGTGATAGGAAACTAGATTAGGGCTTCATCAGTTTTTGAGAGTTTTCCTTCATCTAAGGGGCAACCTACACTTTATTTTGCATCCACTTCCTTATTTAAATTTCGAAGAATATGGAAGAAGGAGATGGAAGTGTAATTTTGCAACACTTTTCTGAGTCTCTGTAGAGTCTTGTTGATTGCCGGGTTATTGAAATGTTCACCACTGTTTATGATATTGATCAGGATTTTCGAGTCTTCAAATATTTGAATGTATTCTTCTTCATGCTCTTGCGCTATCTGATAAGATTGAGAAGTCCTAAGATTTATTCTTGATTGTTGTACTCTACCCAGGGCCCCAACTAAAGCTAATTCTACTTTTCCCTGTCCAGGAATATATGACTCCCCCTGCTCTAGATGTTCCCAGGTTTCCATTGGAAGCTCCAGCAAAAAATATTGTGGCTTTTTCATGATTCCTCCACCAATTTTTAAATTCAGTCTCAGAAATCATCAACCTCCACTCTAGATTGTGACAGGGTCGAGAGTGTGTCTTATTCTTGAAAGCAGTCTTTAGAGGCACATCGATCCAACTTAGCATGTCTAGGGAGAGGTTGTTGTTTTTCTTGTGGGGTAGATTCGCCAAGGACTCAATAAGAAAGGCTTTTGCTTTGGATGCTACCACAAAGGGAGAGCAGTATCTGCTATTAAAGATGACATCATTTCTAGCCATCCATATTTACCAAAAAATGGATTTTGGAATGGCAAACCAAATATTATACCATAAAGACTTTATGTTTAATTCATGAGGTGATCGTTCTTTCCACAAGATGAATAGGCTTGTAATCGTGACCTGTGAAGGAGGTTGAACATCAAGCCCATGTAGAGATTTTTCCCAGACTTCATGGGTAAATGCGTAGTCAAGAAATATATTTTCTATTTATTCCAATGTTGCACAGCAGAGCCAGCATCTCTGTGGGCCAACTATGCCTCTTCTGACCAAATTTTCACCTGTCAAGATGTGCTTGTGGATGAGGGTCAAGGAGAAGAGATTTACCTTTGGAAGGTCACCGTGATCCCATACCTGCCTCCACAGAGATGGGGAGTGAAGAGGAATGTTGGATTGGAGGGAAGCAAACTCTTGCGCACCAAAGAACACTCTGTTCTTTCCCCATCCCCACTTGTTTCTTGTGTGTCGATGGATCAGAGCCATTCCAATAAGCGCAACTATAAAGAGAGTTAATTGTGGTTGTACCCAATCCAGAGGGTGAGGATGGAAAATTTTAAGGATGGAAAATTATCTTGAAGTTTAGAAACAGTGGTGAATCTCACTAGTTCCTAATATGCAAACTATAAAAATTTTATTAATGTATTTATAAAATTATTCAAATTTATAAAGATTTTATATATATTCCCTATATAAAGTTGGCTATTTTTAGGCTAAAATAATTTTATGTTGTAAACTTTTAGTGAATCATTTTTATAAAAAATGGAAATTGGCGAATCTTTTTTTTGGAAAAATCATGGAAAATTAGCCCACCTGTGAATATTAGCCCCTAAAATTTTCCATGGTGAGGAATGTTCCAAGCAAGCCAGTTACCAACAATGTCCCAGGAAGATATGTCTTCCAATTTGCTGTAGCCAAGAATTTTGAGCCACTCACACAATTCTGCAATTTCTTGTACTGAGTTGAATGGATGGTGAGCCATAATTTTATCTTCCCATAGACTGATATTTTCTCCATTTCCTAGGATTCTGAAGAGGTGGTCTTTGAAAAACTCCTAGTTTCAGAAATGGAGTTTCCAAAGGGTGGTACCCTTGCAAGAAATTTGTTCTTCCATATTATTCAAGGAGAGCCCATGCATATATTTTTTGATAAGGACTTGACTTATAGGATGCCGGTGGTTCGAGAAGATTTTCCAGATCATCTTCCCTCCCAAGGCCAGACTGGACAGCTTGGGATCTCTAACTTGCAGGCTTCCATCTGAGAGATCTCTTTCCACAATGTCACAACTCACGAAGTGGATTTTTTTTTTTGTTCCCCTTGCCTCCTTTCCATAGAAAGCTTCTTATAAGTTTTGATAGTTGTTCAGTGATTGATTTAGGAGCCAATAAAAATGTCGCCTAGTATAAAGGGAGAGAGGAAAGAATAGATTTCAACAGAATAATCTTTCCAGCTGTGGTAAGCCACTGAACACCCCAATATTTCATTTTAGTATTGATTCTGCTAAGAATCTCAGCCAAATGTAGGGCCTTGTTGATGCCCTGGGTCAAAAGCAGGCCTGAATATTTGATTTTATCCTAGCTAGCGAACCCCACAGAGCCAAGAACTTGGGCAATCCGATTCATGGTTTGTTGATCAATCTCCCAACCGTACACTTCACTTTTTATCCTATTGACTAAGGCTCCAGAAACTCTGTAGAAGCTGTGAATAACCTCATTGAAGGCACTTGCAATATTTAGGGATGCTCCCCCCAGGAGTAAGGATTAATTTGCAAACAAGGCATGGTTGATTGGCTCAGTGCCTCTCACAGATTTAATTCGAATAAGAGTCCCTTTAATATTCTCTGTTGACAGCTTCTGGCTAAGGGAGTCATCCATCAAGATGTACAAGAAGGGGTACAAAGGGCAGCCATGTCTGATGCCCCTCAAAGATCTGAAGTAACCAGCTGGCCTGCCATTTACCAAGGGGGCAATCCACGGCTCTCCAATACATGCTTTTATTAGCCTAATGAAAACAAAGCTAAATTAGGAAGAGGAAACAACTTGGAGGAGAAAATAATGTCTTACCTGGTCAAAGGTGTTCACCATGTATAGATTGATAATCATCCCTTTCTCATGGTCTTGGATACTGGAATGAATGGTTTCCTGCACCAGAGACACATTGTCTAGGATGTGCCTTCCTTTGACAAAACCACATTGACTGGTAGAAATAAGATTTTCTAACAGAGGCTTGATTATGTTCGTGAGGAGCTTCGAGATGATCTTGTAAGATGCATTGCAAAGAGAAATTGGCCTGAACCGGTCAAAAGAGATAGGGTTCGCTTCTTTTGGGATAAGAGATACGAAAGTGGAGTTTGTACTTCCACTCACTTTGGCTTTTTGTTGGAATCCCTTTATCATTCCAATTAGATCAGCCTTTATAATATACCAATATATTCTGTAGAAGTGAATGGAGAACCAATTTGGACCAAAATCTTTGTCTGGCTCTAATACCCAAATGACGTTGTTGATTTCCTCTTCCATGAAGGGCCAAAGGAGACTGTAGTTGTCCTTCTACTTTATCAGTCTTGGGATGTGAAGGAGGAAATTTGGAAATTCCTCCTTATTTTCTACTCCACTTTCTATGTACAACTGCTGGAAGTGAGAGGTAGTAGCCTCACGTATCTCAGTAATTCCTTTATGCATAGTCCCATCTAAGGAGGTGATTTTTGCACTGTGGTTTCTCAAGAGGTGAGTATGGATTTTCTTGTGGAAGTAGGTGAAATTTTTATCTCCGGAATTGAGCCAGAGATTGTGTGATTTAAGCCTCAAGTTCTCCTCCTAAACTCTGAAGGCATGGAGAGAGCTTTGTTGGGTAGCTTGCTCAAGCTGCATTTCTAAGGAAGTGATATATTTTTGTTCCATATTCATTTGCAGATCAAGCAGCCTCTCGGTGGCCTGCTTTCTTAGACTAGTAGATGAATAAGAGGGTTTTGTAAGCCATTGCTTCAGTGCTGATTTAGTGACTTTGAGTTTTTGTTCCCACACATAGCTATTTGATCCACTGACTAGGGTGGACCAAGATTTCAATTTTTTCTCCAAAAACCCATCCCTTGCTGTCCATAAAGGGCTAAAATGGAAGGGGATGGGTCCCAGGTTTTCCTCTTCTTCTAACAGTAGTAGGATAGGTTTATGGTCAGAAGTCAATTTAGGCAGAATTCTGGTGGATATTATATTCTTCTTAGAGAGGAGGGTACTTTGAATTAGAAATCTGTCAGGTCGAGCAAAGATGTGCTCATTCCCTATTGTATTATTTGACCAAGTGTAGCATCTTATTTTGGGTTCAAAGTCTAGTAAGTCCCATTCTTGGATCAAATCTTCTACAAGAGGGAGGATTTGATCCTTGCTTATAATGCCTCCTCTATTATCCTTAGGCTCAAAGACAAGGTTGAAATCTCCATCCAGGATTATATTCTTCAGTGCGTAGGCTTCAATAAAGTCAGAAAGGGTTTTCCAACAATCCTTTTGTTCAGAATAGAGGACCAAAACATAAAGATTAAAGATGGAAATGGTGTTCTTACTCGCAAGATGTTGGAGCTCGATGTAGATCCAATGTTGCATTTTGAAGGAGTTGTCGAGTTGGAATTTTTCATCCTCCCATAGAGTGGGAAGCCCACCACAAGTACCCCTTTCACTGACTGCTTTCCCAACTTTTGTTTTCCATTTGTCTTTGCTAAGATCTAAAAGGGTTTCCCCTTCTATTTTAGTCTCTTGGACCAAGAGGATCTCAGGGGTTTCAGATTTCAGGAGGTTCTTCATAGATTCTTCTTTTGAGGGATTCCCCAAGCCTCCGCAATTCCAAGAGACTATACACATTATTTACTTGCAGAGGGGTGGCCTTTGGGAGGAATGGCTTGATTTTTTGTTCCTATGGACATCTCAATCATAGACTGGCTACCTTGCATTTTTTTCTTCTCAGCCTCTTCTTCCCTTGTCACTTTGTGTGGCTTCCTCTCGACTCTTTTCAATGGCGGCTCGAATGTTTCTTCATCCGAGGATCCAGAGGATTCAGGGGGATTCTTTCTTTTCATCTCTGCATAATTCAGGGAGGTGGAATCTCCTCTTGGAGATCCTATTTGTGTTGAGGAAGTTTCTTATTGTCTTTTGTCTTCTTCTGTTGGTTTTGGTTGTTGTTTTGTCACTTAGACATCTGTTGTAGTTTGTAGTTCTTCTAGGGTGCTTAGGATATCAAAGGGGTTGGATTTTGCATCTATACATCGAGGGGAAAAATTCCCTTATGCCTATGTCACCAAGCTAGCGGCAGCTCTACCTGTAGGCTTACTTTTCCCCTTTTCTCTGGTGTTCTGTTTATTAGAGGAAACTTTCGGAACCTAGGTCCATTGTTCCTCTTTTGAGGTCTCAGTCTACTCCACTTTTTTATTTTTTCAATATCTGGAAAAGTGTCCGTAGCCATGGAAAAATCGACATTTGAATGGGAGCTACTCATAATCAAGCTCTTGGATGTGAGTCGAGTCAGCAACCGTGAGTTTAATAGCCTCGAGGAGGCCTTCCTCCAAGTCGACTTCTACGCAAATTCAAGCGTAGGAGTACTGATCTCTCCTTTCTGCTCTATCGATATACTTCCCAAGTTCTTTTCCAATGGTTTCTAATGATTTTGGGTTCCAACAGATAAGAGGAAGGTGGGGCAAGCGAACCCAAACCGGAACAGCTAAGGGGACATCTTGGCTCGGATCAAAATTCAGGGTCCATTGATTCAAATATAGGCCCTGGGGGCTTATGAAATATGGGCCATTTTGAAATATTAGGTTCTTATCGTATGTTGCTTCAAAAACAAATACAAAGAATCCCTTACTAACAAGGTAGTGTCTGATGCCTTATTTAATGAGAGGAGTTCAGTTCCTTTAGATCTAGGCTTCAACAGTTTTGGGCGAGGGTCGGAACCCAGTGAACTGCTAAATGAGCCCATGTTCGGCAAGGTTTAGGGCCGATTTGCAAGGTTATTCAATCAATAGATCAACTGTGGGGATTGTTTCCAGCCTTTTCACAAATATTTTCTAAAGGTCGCTTGTTGGGTGCTTGTTGTTGCTAGCCACGAGTATCTTGAAGGTAGTTAGTTCAAGAGGAAGAGGGAGGGTGGACTCAGCACCCCCTCCTGGGGCCATGATGATGGAGCTATCTCAACGGCGTAGAGTAGGGTGAAGGCACTGCATGTGCAGGTAGGAGTAAAAATCCATGTTCAACATAATTATTATCTCTATATGTACATAAAAAATTATTTTTATCCGGTTGAAATATCAAATAGAAGCACTCTGGTTTACTCTATTTTTCATGTTTTCATGATCCATTTCGGACACGGCTTACGGACATATGGAAATGAGTTTCAGAAAACCAAAGGAGTTTTTTTCTTGGAACAGGCTTATTAAAAGTAATCTCTCTCATTTTTTCCACAGGTGTCACAGTTTTGAAGATTCGAATGAATCTTTGGAGCACATTTTTCCAAATTTAAATATTAATCAGTTTTGGACACGGTTTCCAAACAAATGGAAATGATTTTTGAAAAAATAAAAGAGGTTTTTGTTTGTAACGAGCGCATTAAAAATAAATTCTCTCGTTTTTTACACAAGTGTTACATATTGGAATACTTGAACGAATCATTGCAGTTTATTTTTCTAGATTTAAATATTAAATAATTCCCTTTTTTTGTCATCAATTTTGGACAAGGATTTTGAGACATGGAAAAATAATTTTTTAAATCCTTAAGAGGATTTTGGCGCTAACATCCTATTTTACAAAAACCTCTTTCACTTTTTACATATATATCCCGGTTTTGTAGATATAAAGATATATTTGGACCCTATTTTCTAATAACTCATGCAATTCACAGAATCATTTGGCCATGAAAAGATTTTATGAATTCAAAACAAATGAAATATTCTAATAATTCAAAGAATAAAACACTTATTCCTCTACCCATGAAATTATATAGATGTTTCCTCAAGAAATAATCATTTAATAAACTTTTCTTTGCAAATAAATTCAATTATTATATCGTCATGCCCCATATCCAAACAAATTATTTTTCAAAGAACACAGTTACTTATCTTTTGATGCATGCTTGGAATTTCTTCTTACTCTTCCCTCACTCTATTCTCCATGTATTCTCTCATTCCCCCTTCTATTTTTCTCATAGGTTTACAATAAATAGAATTAAGAAAATGGAATAGCTTTTCTAAATCATAAAAGCATTCCATAAAGCACCTATAAATCTATTTTTTTCCTAAATCACAACAGCATTCCATAAATCTCTCATGATTTTGAAAACTTTTCTTTCAAAGGTAGATTTGTTTTTGCCTTATGAGAAAAATATCACTTATCCATAGTTTTTCCAAAACTATTGCTCATTATTTCTAAAACTTATAAAAGATACCAACTTGAAAATATAGTTTATATCTATAGAAAAATATTAATTCTTCTAAATAAAATAATTAAGAAATAATTCTTCCAATATTATTATAGTTAAGGATTATATGAATATTCTTCATGTAATATCAATATATGAATTAATAATATTTAATTATTTAACAACCCTCATTTTACGAGAGTTTTTAAGGTGGCTTACGCTAGGGATATTAAGTATGTATATGTGTATTTTTTACGCTATATTAAGATTTATTGTTAAAGTAGTTTCGTTGATTCCTAAGTTAAGTTATTGTACTTTTTTCCATGAGTTAGCACTAACTCAAGGATTAAAGATTATCATTAACTTAAGCCCACCTATGTATTCATTTTATAATTCCTGTGATTAGAATTATGGTAAATCATATCTTATAATAAAAAATGTGATATTAAGATTTATAATTATTATTTAATTGAATAATTAGATTGATAATGGTGTTCATTTTAGAATATAAATTTTAGAATTTTAACTTAATTATCAATAGTAGAAGTTAGAGATTCAACTTTAACATAATATTTTAAAATATTTTTGGTGATAGTCACAAATTAAAAATATAGATTTATCTAAAAAATAAATATAAACATTCTTTTTTTAATTAAATAAATTAGAAAAAAAAAATGAACATAAATGATACATTAATTATTTAAAAATATAATTATAAGATACATAGTAAAGTAGTTTTTTTTTGTTTTAATCTATCAACAATCACAATATATACATTTAACTTTAAATAAATTCACTAACTTGAAACCAAGCTTCCTATAATTTATATAGCCTATAAATCAAAATACTAAAATATATACATGTAAAGAGAAAAATATATTTCCTTCTCAAAATTTGGGTTATACGAAAATATTTAATTTTAGCAATTAACATTAAAGAAAAAAGAAACAACAAAATCCTCTAAAAATACTTTAAATTATATATATATATATATATATATATATATATATATATATATATATATATATATATATATATATAAACATAAAAATAATTAAATAATCATAAATTCACTATTCCATTGAAACTATAACAGGTAAATAAAATTAAATAAGTGGAAACTCACTAATACATTGAAACTATAGTGAGAATATATATATGTTTTAACTAATTTAATATTTTAAATTAGTATAACTAAAATAAAAACAAAATCTCATTTTTCTAATAATTTTTATATTAATTAAATAAAAAATAAAAATTATATATATATATATATAATTTTAAAAGTTTTCTTTTCTTTTTTAAAAATAAAAATTTAAATAAATTATGAAAATTAAAATTTAAAATAAAAATAAACTATCGTTTCATAATGATAAATATTATCATTGTTAACCTTGAAGGGTTCGAATTTTTGGCCAACAAATGTATTGGTAAGGCGTTCATGGTGATATGCAGGTCACAGATTCAAACCTCATCCTGTCCATGTGTTGTGCTTGGGTGTCGTGTGGTTTTATCTAGAGGCTATAGTTGTTGTCGTTGGGGATCCACCCCGTGTCACACGAGTATGAGAGACAATGTGCTACCTATTCGGTGAATAAAAAAAAAACATATTCGGATTGTCATAAAATTCGAACCAGTGGTCTTTTTTCCTTATCTCATTGAGTCAATTTCTTAATTTTTTAGATATAATAGTAGATTGTTCAAAACCTTAAATTATTAATTTTCCCCTCTTTCTTTGTATCGTTCACCATTGTTATGGAGACACCATAAGATATAAATATAATCCACAAAAAATATAATTACTCGTTGTTGAAAATATTCACGTTGTGTTATGTTTCACCCGATAGAGGATAAAAGTACAGAAAGATTATAGAAAACAATGTAAAAAAATTGAGTTAAATGGTTTTTTTAATTTTTTTGTGGTTTAAAAACTTTAAATATTGAGATATTGGTGACCATGATCGCTAATTACACATAAATAGCATTCCAACCGCTTCTCGCCTCCCTACCTCAAGCATGGAACCTAAATTTGAGAGCATCTAGGAGAATTGAGTTTGCCACCACTATGTCAATGAAAATTGTATTCTAGACACTTCTTTCCTCATTTCCTCAACCATGGAGCTTGACCCTAACAACACCAAAGAGAATTTAACCCACACCTCTCAATAGTGATATGATTAAAGAATCTTTAAAGTGATATACATGCTTTTGTTGACCTAGTGATCAGGTGTAGATCACGATAAAGCCGATTATGACATGTTTATTGTTTGGCCTAGTGATCTAGTGCGGATCATGATAAATCCTGATTTATATTGATGAGGGTGAGGTGATTTACCCTAAGGATGCCCTAGTTGGCTCTTTCGGTTTGAGTCCCACATTCATGCTTGGAATATGGCATGGGGGTGATTGGAGAAAGAGACATTTGACCCAAATAATCTATGGTCGGGTGGAACGTGGAAGTCCCATGTCCATTAGGTTTTTAAATTTAGTAATGAAGAGCTCATTCATTTCGTATTTGGTATGAAAATTTACTGGTTTCTATGTGGATTCTATTATTTTTCTACCCATTGTATTTGTGTGGTTATTATGTTTGTTATAAGCGTGTATTTTATCAGTGATGATGTATGGCTTTATCCATGTTTGTTCTTGTAAATGAATGTACAATGTATCTATGTTCAAATAGATTGTATTACAGCTAATGATGTAAGGGAGCAATGCTTCTTATCGATTCTGGAATAAAAATGAGACCCTATGCTTAAATCTGTTGTTTACACCAGTAAATTCAATGTTTGTGACATGTTTGACAAAATTCCTATCATGGCTAGGAGGGTTCTAGATGATTTATTGTTAATTTAATTGCCTCCATATCATTTTTATAATGTTATTTATCATCCCCTAAGTTTTCATGAAGTTCTGGGCAACGACTAGGGATCTTGGCTTAAAAAGGTGGCTCAAATCTTGGAGTTACAAGCACAGAACTAGGCATTTGGGGCCCTATCCACAAGCATGTAGTGTTGTCTTTAGGGCTATAGCCTCCTAACCATAGAAATTTAGTCTTATGCTTGCAACTATGGCTCAAAAGGGTAAACATGTCGGTGTGACTGAGGGGTAAGAGGCCTGAATGGTTGTGTTACCTCGTGGGGGTGTTGTTGATACTATACAAGGTATTTTTTATGTGTTTCCATCAGTTCCACTTCCTTAAGGTCACCTAGGAGGTTGAATCTCATTATAGTAGCATCTCATCGCATGTTTACCTCGGTTGGTTGGCTACTTGGGAAGATGAGGGAGGAGGGTGTTACAGAGTCTTATCAGAGTGTGGTTGTGCTCTCCTAGTGTGGTGTTTGGTTCTCATTCTCTTTGGGTGATGTCTAGTTCATGTTCTCTTTGTGTGATATCTGATACCACCAAGTGGTATCAGAGCATGGTTCAACCCTTGGACCAGATGGACAGTGTGTTGGTAATGTCTTTTCTGTTGGTTTCATATGTTTTTCTCATAACTAGGGTGTAGGTGTTTGTCGCATCCATGTTGTGTTAGCCATGGTGATAGTGGTGTCTCCATGGAAGGGATTATGGTGTTATTCTCAACATGTTTTCATGTGTGTATGATTGGTTATGTGTTGTTCTTACTTATGTATTGCTCATTCATGTTTCCTTACCTGTTTCTACATGTTGTGTATGCATTTCTTGTTAATGCTAGGTCACATATTGGTCATAATTGTGTCTTTTCCGTGTATGCTTTCTTATGTGATGATATATGTAGGACATGCATTGGTCGCTCATGATTGGTTATACATGTCAAGTGGGTGCATATGGTCAATTATGCATTGGCTTGGTGAATATTGTTATGCATAACGTCATTTTATGCAATTAGTTCATGATGATGATATTGGTATGTTATGATGATAATGTGTCGGCTAGGATAGAGCAGGAGATGTAGACAATGAAAGTGAAGCTCCAACATTGGAATTCGAGGCAAGAGAATATTATCATACAAGTTTGGATGTTGGGAATTTAGGTATGTAGGTTAAGGATTGTTATATGCATTATGGTTATAAGTATTCCTTTCATTATATTGATGTTATGGTTAAATAAATTATATATGCTAGTTGATTAGTGTGGTTCTATATACATATGTCAGATAGTCATGAATGATACCAACCTGTGGTGTTATGCATTTCTATTGTTGTTTTATGTTAGCTATGTTTTATGTTGTTGATGAGTATGATATATGTTAAATTGTTGTTTTTGTATGATAGTTAACTTGATGATTAGGTTACATGTTGTTGATTAACATTATATATAGCTTGTTGTTGTTATATGCTAGTAACTTGATTATTAGGGTTATTTCATTAAGATCTTGATGTTATGTATCGTATTGCTTTGGATTGGCTTATGTAGATGTTTAGGGTTATTATGTTCATGTATGAGTCTATATATTTGTGATATTGTATTATGTTAATCTAGGTTGATTGTTCATATCTGATTGTTATTCATGAATGACAATTGTTTATGATTTTATGATGTCAACATGTTAGCTAGTTACTTTTAAGGATATCGTGATATTATTTATGTTGAGTCGAGGTGTTGTGAAGTTATATTGTGCTAATATAGATTCATTGTGTAAACAAGATAGCCTCCCTTGAGATACATTGAGGTTTGAGTATTCTTATGTCATATACTTGGTGTTTGACTATTTTTATTGTTTGATTATGTCATCTAGTTGATTTATTTAGCATGGTATGTTTGCAAGTTGTTTGAATGTTTTATTAATTGCATGATATGAGTACATGTTTTTCAAAGATTACATGAAGGAATTATGTTTTTTAAATATGGTTGTGCTAAAATGTATGTGTTGAGATAGATGGTATATACTTGAGTGTAAGTAGGTGATATTTGTAGCATTATGTGTAATGACCGATGAATGTGAGTTGATTGTTGATTATGAGATGGTTGTTAGTCTTGGTAAAAGTTGATTTCTAATTCATATATATGTTGTCTTGATGTTTGGTACATATGGCTGACATGTGTGTTCAATTACAAGTCATCATGCTTGGCACAACAAGGTAACTAGGTTGTTTTTATGTTTAATTATATGCTGACAGATATGTGTTTACAAAAGTATGATGTAGGGATCTCCTGTAAAAAGAGATTGGCACGAAATCTTGGAGAAGGATCAGGTAGAGTTTTCCTTTGGAAGCACTGGGGAACTATGGGTATTGATTCATGGTGTTTGTTTCTAGTCTTGTGCTTTTGGTCTTTTGTGATTTGATTGAGCTTGATTTGTGGTTTTGTTTATGTCTGGTGCAAAGCTTTGCCACTTTTTGCGGTGTCATATTGCTTTTTGTTTTTCATGGTTTTATTATTTTGTTTCTTGTGCTTTCCTTGTATGTTTTGAGAGTCTTGGGGATTGGTTAGGTAAAGAGGAAAGTAAATGGATCTCATGGAGAGAGGTGTGGTACCAAATAGGAAATGTAAGGCCCGAATGAAGCCCAATGCATGTATAAGGGAAATTGAAGGTAACAATATGACAACTAGTTGGATTGGTTGGGTCCATTGAGGTAAATGGAATGTGGCATACTAGTCATGATAAAGCTAACACAAAAGGTAAATCTATTGGATCTGAGATGTTAGATGCCTTAGCTATGTTGGGAACTATTGTTCTCAATGTTGTGCATACGATGCATGCATAAAGGGAGTTTTCTTAACCTATAACTTCTCTTATCTGGTAATTATGATGTGATCATGATTATGCTAGTGTTTATATATGTATATATGTATGTATTTATGTATGTCGTGTCTGACAGGGTCATCATAGATCATGGTAGTTTTATGTTGAATTTTTATATGTATATATGTGTGTATATATGTCATTATGTGACAGCATGATTATTTTTTTATGTTATTAATTATATTTGTATGTATCTATGTATCTATGTCACTTTCTCACAAGGTTATCATGGAACATTCTTGTGGAATAATAATTGCGCGTGTAGGTGATTGACATGAACAAATTCTTGATATTATGGGGAATCAAGTAGGAATACTAATCGTGACAGATCTATGAGGTCAGTAACATGTGGAAATGAATTGATATTATATTCTTACATACTATATCTATGTTTATGTTATGGATAGGTAATATTGAGGGGTACATCAGCGAAGGGAAAGTAGTGTGATATGTGGCATGCTAGGATAAGAATGGATAATGGAAAGACACTATAATCAATTTTTCTTCTAAGTTCAGTGTGTAGTCTATGGATGTGTAGTATTATTGTTGTGTATATGTTGTGCATGTTGTACATTCGGTGATTGTACCTATGGTGATGTGTGCATGTAACATATGTAGTATTATGTACCTATGATGTTGTATGTCTGTTGTATATATGGTGTTGTGTGTATATTGCATATGCAGTGCTAGGTATAGATGGTGTTATTTACATGTTGGATATGCAGCGTTGTGTACATATCGCACTATGCACATGTTGGATATGCGGTGTTGTGTGCATATGGTATTGTGCATATATTAGATATGCACTTCAATGTATGTATGGTGCTATGTACATGTCGTATATGCGGTGGTATTTACATATGGTGTTTTGTACATATTGTACATATGGTGTTGTGTGCGTGATTGTACACATGATGCTATGTACATGTCGTGTTGTGTACATCTTGTACATGTGGTGTTGTGTGCAAGTGGTTCTGTGTACATGTTGTGCATGTGGCACTGTGTACATGTGGCGTCATGTACAAGTCATCCATGTGGTGTTGTTTACATGTGGTATTGTGTACACATTGTATAGGTGGTGCAGTGTACATTTGGTGTTGTGTACACGTTGTGTAGGTAGTGTTGTGTACATGTGATTTTGTTCACACATTGTGCACATAGTGTTCTGTACAGATGGTATTGTGTACATGTTGTGCATATGGTACTGGTATACATGTGGTATCGTGTGCATTTCGTACATGTTGTGTTGAGGGCATGCGATACTATGTATGTGCTTGATGTAGTTGTGGTATCGTGACATGTGTATTCATTTTTTGGTACTATGTATATGTATATGCATTGTGTGGTGTTGTACACCTGATGTAGGTGTATGTGTTGTGTTGTATTGTACACTAGGCATAGGTTTATGTATTGGATGCCAGTGTAGGAGTATGTATTTTGTTGTATTGTACACTGAGGGTAGGTGTATGTGTCTTATGCCAGTGTGGGTGTATGTATTTTGTGGTGTTGTATGCCTTGTGTGGATGTCCGTGTTATACACTCTGTGTATGTGTATGTAGTTGAAGAGAATGCACTAGTGTTTGCCAGGTGTGGAAAACGATCTGGTGTGTGCACAGAAAGAACAAAGGTTGAAGTAAGGATTGATGAAGGATACATATTAATATTTTATTTAAGCTCTATTATGTGTGTGATCTATGATTTTAAATTTTGATGGTTACATGTGATTTGTGATTATGGCTTGTGATGATTGCATGTGAATCATGATTTTGATATATGATGGTTGTGTTTGATCTAACCAAATTTTATATGTTTATACATGATGATTTGATCAAATAACTAGTTTGAATTGTTGTGACAGGAAGTGAACAGGATTACGAGTGTACCTTATTGAAAAGCTACTAATGAGCTATGATTTGAGTTTATTTCAATTTATTTTGAATCTAACAAAAATTATGTGTTTGGTACAAGAAGCATGTAATGTCTGGTTTGGTGGTTGAAACCGACTACAAGAATTGTCAGTGTCAGCAAAAGGAATTGGAACATGAAACAATATGTTGGTAAAGAACTTCACGAGCAGGGTCATTTTGGGACACTAGTACCCAATAATGTCCATTGATTTCCAAGAGTAGCTTTCAACACTCATGGTATATCACTAATAAAGAGAGGTTTGAAATATCAAAGTATACTTATACATGGTATTCTCTTAGGTTAAAGAATGACAACTAGGTCATCATTTTGAACTTTTTAATCAATCCATATCATATAATTGAATTATTAATATATATTATATATTAAAATCTGTTGTTACTATGAAATATTTCTTAAAATTGAGTGATTATAATATGCAACAAGTCAGAGAAGTTGGTATATGTTAACATCATTGATTCTACTAATACTTATAGTAAATGGAGGTTAAATATTACCAAATTTATTTATATTTTTTTTTTTTTTAGAATGTTTTAAAAATGATTTTAGTTTTAAAATGAATATAATGATATGTAAAGGTATAATTAAGAGTCGCAAATATATATTGATTAATTTTAAAAAATAAATATATTAATTAATTTTACTATATTTCATTAAGCATTAATTTTTGTCAAAGAAATCTTGAATAGACACTATTGGGTTACACAAATTTATGGTATATACATACTTATAAAATTGTAGTGAAAGAGAAAATACCTATACACAATTGTGAGAGTGAACCTATAAAAACCAAAGAAAAAAAAAATACAAAATAACAAAACACCCTTAAACAATATTATATTCTAATTTTTATTTTATTTTTTTATTTAATTATTTTCTTTAAATATAAATATTTTTTTTTTTAATTTCATAAATAATCCAAATAAACCCCTTAAAAATGATAAAATACATAATAATCACCATACCTGCTACTCATATGAAACATGAATGGTACATTATTTCACATATATTTGGATGATGCCTGAAATTTCATGCACTATAAAAAATTGTTGTATAGACATTTGGTGGATAAATACACACACACGCACACACATATATAGTGCCATAAGAAAATGGTCAGCCTACTGAAATAAATTCTACTTGGATTATTTGAATGCTCAATAATGTTGAAGATAATGGAGAATCCTATATTAGTGTGAGTTGGTTCATGAGACCTTAGGATAGGAATTAGTTTCTATTTCTTAGGGTATGGTTCTAACTTTCCTAAAAACTTGTATGATATATAATGCTTGAAGTGTATTGAGAATGTAGAGCGTTCTACAGAGCCAGACTCTCTTTCGTAGAGATGACCAGTGATTTTTTTATTTATGAATTCAAACATCTCATTTTATCATGGTATTAGAGCTCCGAGGATGATTCATAGCTGAAGCACTGTGATCACTGTGAGTATCCAGGTGGCAAAGGTGAAGCCCCTGATGATTGAGTGAATTTTTTTTTTCTCCACTTATTTCTGCTATAACGCATGTGATAGTGAGATACATTGAGTTATAACGCAGGTTCCCACTGTAGAGAACCGTGTTAGTCATCAAACAATTATAGGATTTTACATGCACACAGACATATCTGAATTTTGGTGTGTTAAGGAACTAGCATGGAAGAGTGGTTTTAGGCTAGTGTTAGCACACTGTCATAATTAACAAGGGCCCGTGTTAGTGAACTCATCTTAAAGTTTTAAAAGGGTTGAAATTTTCGTTTTAAAAATTTATACGAGTGATTTGAATTAGGATGGGTCTTCCCTTACGTAAAGCACTTTTCAAAGGGATTTCTCATACATGCACTTGTTTGGAAATATGCACATGAATTAATTTTCAAAGGGAATTTTCAAACGTTTTCTTTTATGAGTGGAGTTTTTAATAAGGTTCTTAAAAAGTGTTTTTTTGAAAAGTTTTTTTTCAGAAAGGGATGATTGTTGATCCTCTTAAGAAGAGTATGGTTAGCTCATTTTGAGTGCTGAGGAGATCTGAGATAGATATGAACCAATGGACACCACTGATGAAGGGAGAAATTCAGTGAAAGGTTGCTGATGAAGGGATTCTCTAAAAATTCGCTAATGAAGGAGGATATCTGAAGCAGATCTTGCTAGTGTAGAGGATTCGAAAGCCTATCACACATCATGCAAAACAAATTGTTGCATTGATCGCAGATCAGGTAGATCTATATCGTAACACTACCTTCGGTAAATATCTAGGGTAGATCTATCATTTTTTCCCTATCAAGTATTTTTTTTGAATCATCAAGATGAATAGTCAAATAATCAAAGCATACTTGAATGAAAGTAAGAAAATTGATGGCTCCAATTACTCAAATTGGAAATTCAAGATGTAGACTGTGCTAAAATCATAGAGTTCTTGGACGTTTGCAAATGGGGATGAACCGAAGCTAGCAGCGGGAGTCCAAATGACTCAAGACTGGGAAAAAAGATAGGGCAAATAAAAAACGTTGTTGAAGATGTTAGTGAAAGACTGCATCATACCGCATATCAGAGAATGCAAGTCATCAAGCGAAATTTGGACAGTATTGAGGGATTTGTATGCGATCGGGAATACAAATCATCTTCTATTCTTGAAGAGAAAGATTCTATCCATAATGATGGAGGAGAATAAAATAGTTTCTTATTTCATATCACAAATCAAATATTTTAAGAACAAATTGGCAGATATCATTGAGATGCAGATACAGATTTGGTCACAATTACCATGAATGGTATGAATGATGATTATCAAATGTTTATAATTGGGATAAGTGCAAGAGAAAAAATCCCAAAGTTTGAAGAACTAATAGGAATATTAATGCAAGAATAAGAAAGAAGATTGACCTTGAAAACCGAGAGTGCAGACCTTTTATTAATGGCAAAGAAGAAATTCTTCAAAGGAAAAGGAAATCCATCACAGCAAAATGGAGGAAATCCACAGAAAAGACCGAATCAAACTCAAGGTATGTATCCGAATAAAGATGATTATGTAATTAAATGTTTTTATTGCTGAAAAATTGGTCATATGGCTAAACAGTGCAAGAAGAAGAAATTTCATGAAGAACAATAGAGGAATAAAAGACATGCAGGTCATTTTGCAAATGATGACCATGTTCAGGACTTCAGATTATTCATGGCAGACTTTTATGAGAATGTCGATGCAGACATCTAGTATGTAGATTCGGTAGCATCCACACATATGATGGGGAACATACAATGCTTCGAAGATTTTAAATAAATCAGCAATTGAGGACAAATGTACCTTGGTGATGATATAAGTCATCGAATCAAAGGGTGTGGGAAAATTTATGTTATTTTACCTAATGGTAATGTCAGATATATTCATAATGTAATGTGTGTGACCAGAGTGACAAAGAATTTGATTTTTGTATCCATGATTACAGATCAGGATCTCAAGGTATAATTTTTTAAATATAACTATTGTATTAAAGATCTGTTGGATGGCATCAATACTATTGCTTCGGGAATTTGAATAGGAGGTCTATACAAATTGGATGTGATAACATCACCAAATCAAGCTTTGACAACATCGAGTTTGATTACATAAGAGCTATGGCACTAGAGACTTGGTCATATCAACTACAAATATTTGTTGTTACTTTAGAAAAATTAAATGGTAAGAGATATTCGTATCTTAAAACAAGTGCATAATGATTGTGATTCTTGTGCCTTAGGAAATATGCATAGAGAATAATTCCCTGTTCAAGTAGAAAGGAAAAAGAGAGACATACTTTCAAATTAGTGCACATTGACCTTTGTGGACCATCCAACAAATTCATTAGGAGGTGCAATGTATTTTCTACTGTTTGTTGATGACTACACAATGTTTTCTTGGGTGTATTTTATGAGTAATGAAAGTCACACATTTGAATACTTTAATCAGTTAAGATACATGATTGAAAAGAAAACAGGGAACACATAAATATTCTCCACTCCAATCAAGGGGGAGAATATAGGAAGGAGGAACTTACCAAGTATTGTAAATACCATGGGATATTATAGAAATTCACAGTACCCCGTACTCCTCACCAGAATGGAGTAGCGGAAAGAAAGAAACTAACATTGGTGGAGTGTGCTAGGAGCATGTTGAAAGGTAAGGATCTTTCGAATGGTTTTTGGGATGAAGCATTGAATACTGCAGTTTATTTGAAAAATAGGAGTCCTACAATAAGTCTCGAGTTTAAAACTCCTTTTGAAGCATTATATAGATTTAAGCCTACATTAAAACATTTAAGAGTATTTGGGTCGAAAGAATTTTCCCACATTCCAAACGAAGAAAAAATAAAACTAGATTCAAAAGCCATCTGATGCACCTTTGTAGGGTATTGATCACAATTTAAAGCTTATAGATTATTTAATATCTCTACTCACAAGATCTTTGTTATTAGAGATTTCATGTTCCATGAGAAGGTTTATAATGAATCTGACAAGCGCAATGAGGAATGGGATATTTCATTCTTGGTGGAAGGTAACAGCCATGATCAACAGAAAAAGGCAGAAGCAGAGAATTTAGATACAGCAATCAAGCTGAGTCCGTAAAATTAAATTCAGAATGACTTGGAAGCTAAAAAAACACTCATAATATCAGGTAGGCATATTCAATTTCCTGCTAGATACAGGGGAAATGCCTTTATAACTAGTATGATGAATGTTGTTGAACCTTCTAGTTATAGAGAAGAAAATAAATGTAGTGAATGGAAAACAAGTATGGAATAGAAATATGAATCTATTCTCAAAAACAACACTTGGGATTTGGTTTGACTTTCCGAAGGAAAACAAACCATAGGTTGTAAATGGTTGTATAAACCCAAGATTAATGCATATGGAACCATAGATAAATTAAAAGCTAGATTGGTAGCAAAGGGGTATTCACAAAAGAAAGGTATTGACTATGAAGAAACCTTCGCCCCCATAGCTAAAATAAATTCTATTAGAGTGATGATTTCTTTAGCTACTAAGAAACATTGGATGATTCACCAAGTAGATGTAAAATCTGCATTTTTAAATGGGAAATTAAAAGAGGATTTGTACCTAGAACAACCTGAGGGGTTTTTCCAGAAAGGGAAAGAGAATTTAGTTTGCAGATCAAAGAAAGATTTGTATGAGCTGAAACAAGCACCTAGGTCATGGCATGAAAAGATTGATTCATTTTTTATGCAACATAGTTACAACAGAATCAAAAACGACCCTAATCTGTATACTGTGAAAGATGAAAAGGGGCACATAGTGTTGATTTATTTGTATCTAGATGATCTAATTATTATAGGTGGGGCTGTTGATCTAATCAATGAAATCAAGAAGAAAATGTCACAAATGTTTGAAATGAAAGACCTTGGTGAAATAAGATACTGTTTGGGTCTCAAGATCTAGAGAGATTCAGGACAAAATTTTCTGTCCTAAGGCAAGTATATCAGAGGTCTACTAGAAATATTCAGGATGGATTAGTGCAAGGCTGTAGTAGTTCCATTACAACAGAACATTAAACTTTAGAGTGAGGATGGCTCTAAAGAGGCAAATGTGTCACTTTATAGACAACTAGTTGGGATTTTAATCTACCTAACCACTACTAGACTATATTTGGCTTATGCAGTCAGTGTGATAAGTCAATACATCTCAAAACCACTTGAGAGTCATTGGAATGCAGCAAAAGTTGTTTTAAGGTATCTACAAGGAACTGTAGATTATGGTATTATTTATACTTATTATTCTAATGTTAGATTGACACGATTTACAGATTCCAACTGGGCTGGAAATGTAGACGACCAAAGATCCATAAAATTCTATGCATTCAACATTAGATCTGGGGTGATTACATGGAGCAGTAAGAAACCGAACACAGTTTCCTTGTGATGCAGGGATTCTGGGTTAAATCAGATCCCCGCATATAAAACAGTGAATACTTCCTCCTTTCTTAAACACTTAAGAAAAACTCATTAAAATGATATTTGCTTCAAACAAATATACATATAATTGAAAGAGAGTTTATACAAATAAAACACAGATATAAAATAACATTAGAAACCTTCGGCCATATATTACAATGGAGAGCTTCTCTTAGCTCTTGGCCCTTTCAAAAGCTCTCAAATTACTTCACACTCTCTCTTAATCCCTCACTTCTCACCTCTCTCACTCCTCTGTTTACACTCTCATACAATTCACTTATTTATACAAAAATATGGATTTACTCCATTCCAAAAATCTCTCCACATAAATCTCAACTAAATCTAATTTAGACTCATTCTAGGTGTCGAGTCAACAAAGTCCCGTACATAGAATTCCTACTCCCTAAATTTTCTACCTAATTCTATTTCACTCATATCCTTTTAATTATTAAAAGAATATATACAATAATCCTCACATTTATAATTTTTCTCCTAATTTATTAAAAATAATCAATTTAATTAATAAAATAATTAAAATTTCTCACCCCCCTTATTACATAATTAAATAATGAAAATTGAGCTTGATGCTCCTGCATCAGACTCCCAAGGTTGAAATTAACCATGATCGCCTGATCATTTGTTTCAGATATTTGTCTTCCTAGATCCCATATCTTGTGCTAAAATTCTCCATTTATTATTACTTTTGTTGTTTTTTTTTCTCCAAGTCTCCACACTTTATGTTGTATTGCCACACTGGCTATTCTTTCACAGTCTTCTGTTGTCTTCCTCTTGCTGCTTCTTCTTTGTTTTACTGCCGTTGTCTGCTTCTTCTCAGATACTTTCATCATTATCCTCCTTATCATTCTAATTTCTTTGTCCAATAGATCTTCTCCAGCATCTACAATAAAACCTGTACTCACAAAAGAATTATTAAAATAAAAAACATAAGGCCTTAGTGCCTCTTTCTCTTCTGGAAACATTTCAGTATGCTTCTCGGAAATTTTTTCTTCCATCAGCACATCAGTATGCTGATTTAAATGCTCCATGAGACTATCAGCTAGTCCCTCCTCCATATCATCTGTTTCAAGAATGTCTCCTTGTTCTGGTTCACAATAACGGATTTATTCGAACTGTTGAATCATTCCTACCTCCTTACTCTCTGTTTCATGATTATTATTTAGAGCAATTTCTTTGTCTTTCTCTTTCAGCAACTCACCCTAAGTATAGATCCTTTGCTTTCCAACTTCCTTCTTTGAAGATCTAACTTTCTATATAACTCAACAATATCAATTGGAGTATAGCTTCGAAATTTTACACAACTTTCCATACCTTCATTTGCTACTAACCAATCATCAGATGGCCCTTCTTCCTATGCTTCAATATTCTGTTGAATATTTCCATGAGACCCCTCTGTCTTCATTTCTTTCTGTTACCATCTCAGCATTTTTCTGAACAAATTCTAGATTCAACTTCTCCTCCTTAACAAAATTCATAGTTTGTTCAACACCCTGTGATATACCTGCAATCACACACAAATCATTAGTCTTAAAAACATAAGACCTTGTGGTCTCACTTGATGCTTCAGTCAACATATTTTTTTGCTGCTCTGAATCCTTCATTTGATTCAGTTCTTCTGTAGATTTCTCTTCTGTCACATCATTACTTTCAGAAATTAATGGACCAATTTTTGGCTCACATATCAAATCTTCCTTTAAACTGAGTAATTCTTCCTTCAACTGAACATTCACTCTATGTTCCCACTTCACTTACAATCTTTGCCATGTGACTTTCCTCTTCATACTCCATCCACATCTCTGGTCTACTTTACTCCTCCGTAACATTTCCATCAACAACTCAAGACTGAAATTTATCTCATCTCTCTCTCTGTCAATCTGCTCTTGACTCATTCTCATGCCATTTGAATTGGAATCTTCCTTCTCATTTCCTCTGCTGTGGTCTTCTTCAGAACCTCTGCAATGACCTTCAGTAGTCATCTTTATCTCTATCTTCATGAGTTCCTCACTCATTCAACATGAGCTGTACTAAAGCCTCTGCAATAGCAAGTCCTCCCTGCTGCCACTTACCTCACCAATCCTCTCTCTGGACTTGGTCTTTTGGCAAGAATTGGTTCTCTATTCTATGGAACCTCTTGAGCATCCTCTCTGCTCCCTCTAGGCTTCAACTCACCTGCACTTTTTAAGAACACAACTATCCTTTTTATCCAATCTCTGTTGGAATTCTTAAAGGTTTTGCTCTACACTTTGCTTTCAGTCAGAAACTATTTCTAGTCTCTTTCAACAGTACTTTTAAAACTATGATCTTTTTTTGCTGAGATTTCCTTCAACTATCTGGAACCTGTATTTTGCAAATATCATCTTCAAAACCATAGTTAAAATAAAACATATCAGCTCACCTTCAAGATCTCTGTGTGATCTTGTTGCGTCTCTCTCCTGTACTTTCATGCACCATACAACTCCATATTATAAATGGTACATCATTCACACTCCTTCGCACAAATTCCACTCACACAAATGTCAAAACCCACATATTATGCACAAAAAACCGTCTCACATAAAAATGCATGTTCTTCTCTATATCACCCAGGATTAGCACATTTCCCTCTTTCCATTCACTTTGCATTCATTTATACCTCCACATTTGCAACATTTTCACTTTAATGTTGAATGACATGCTAACATATCATTTCCGCAAATACTTGTCTATAAATTCAATTAATAAAATCCTGAAATGTCAACACATAACATGCTCATTTAACATACCTTTTCCATTTACTATGCCTTTCTAATTTGTCTGAGTGAACCCCTTATCATCCCATTGACTGGTATCTTCACAAGCAAGATCTCCACATGTTCTTCCAACATTTATGTCCATGCGAATTGTAAATTTGTAATTTCAGTTTTACCGCTCCATAGTACGAACACCATCTCGAAAGGGATGCCCCTCAATTCCATCTATTTTTCAACAATATTGTAGTCTCCCACAATGATGCAGATTTACAACAACTCTTGCTTTGGAAAATTCTTCACACAATCAATTCAAGATTACTCACTTTCATGAATGCCCAGGCTATGTACTGATACCAAATAATGTAGGAAAAACCAAACACAATTCCTACCAATAAAATCTTTGTAGTAAAATGTGTATTTTTACCAAGGCCCAAATTTGTCCACTTGACGAGATTAATTTACCTTTTTTCGGTCTAAATATGCCAAATTACCACTACATCAACCAACTTAGAATGCCCCTTATTTCCAACACAAATGATATAAGTGTCAGAAACCAACATACTATTATTCAACCCAGTGGTTTTTAAGATCTCACTTAAAGCATATTGTGGATAAGTGAAATCCATTGAATTCATTGAATAATAGAAATTTAATTGAATATCATATGGGTTGCGTCATACCTCATACCTTGTCACCATATAAACCATTGCATAAACCACTTGTAATTAATTCAAGAACTCAATGATAACACTTCAACGTTAATGTCATAACCCATGTAATATATGTAATACCCACGCAAATTTCAAGCGGGCTTGTGACACAGAATTGTCACTATCGTATTAGACACACAACAAAGCTGGAACATCAGTGCCTCCCACGCAAATGTAATGTCAAACCACAACATATGTAATACAAACTACACCATATAAATAATGTTTACGTAAACCATATATCAAACCTGCTACTTCCAACGTTGGAACCGTATATCAACCATGTCATATGTATGCCTCATCGCAATGAATTTCAGGTTGTTGATGCACGTAGTCACCATGGCATGGTTACTGTGCAAAGATGGTGGTGCTTATAACAAACCCATAGTGGGAAGTCCATTCTTCAGTCTTTTGTTGTCATGGCTCTGCGAACAAAGTACGACAATTCTTCAAATCCGCATCACAAATAATGTGACTTCGTTCATGCAACGCCCATAGTAATGTTTGCTGGTGCCCTAAGCTCCCTCAACCCTGGCATTCCTTCTATCACCCAACAAGGTAATGCATTTGCATTGACCTATGGCTCTATCTACGATGGCAATGCATTTTTAGAATGTATCTTCACTTGCCCAGTTTGTAACTACTCTCCCTCCTTCGATAGCAGCCTTATACTCAACTTTTCATTAACGCTACGAATCAACTCGCCCTTACTTCAATGCTCCAATACAACTCGACTTCCTCATGTGCTGCCCAATTTCTGCTTCAAAGCTTCAACACAGCTTGACTTCAGAATTACCTCAACATTCCAGCATTTGCTTCTGAATACACCTAGGTTCCAACAATATTCTCTATGGTGTTCTTTCAAAAACAATTCCATGGGAAAAACATAAACCCGATTTCGCCACTTTCTTTGATACCAAATAATGCAGGGATTATGGGTTAAATTAGATCCCTGCTTATAAAATAGTGAATACTTCCTCATTTCTTAAAAACCTAAGAAAAAATCATTAAAATTCTATTTTCTTCAAACAAATATACATATAATTGAAAGAGAGCTTATACAAATAAAACGTAGATATAAAATAACATTAGAAACCTTCAACCATATATTACAGTGGAGAGCTTCTCTCAACTCTTGGCCCTTTCAAAAGCTCTCAAATTACTTCACACTCTCTTAATCCCTCACTTCTCACCTCTCTCACTCCTCTATTTACACTCTCATACAATTCTCTTATTTATACAAAAATATGGATTTAATCGATTCCAAAAATATCTCCACATAAATCTCAACTAAATCTAATTTAGAATCATTCTAGGTGTGGACTCAACAAAGTCCCGTACATAGAATTCCTACTCTCTAAATTTGCTACCTAATTCTATTTCACTCATATCCTTTTAATCATTAAAAGAATATATACAATAATCCTCACATTTATAATTTCTCTCCTAATTTATTTAAAATAAACAATTTAATTAATAAAATAATTAAAATGTCTCAGCCCCCTTATTACATAATTAAATAATGAAAATTGAGCTTGATGCTAGTGCATCACCTTGTCTTTAGTGGAAGCAAAGTATCAAGCTATGTGTGCAGCAACATGTGAGGCAGTTTCATTACGGAGACTTCTTCAGGATGTCGAGGAAGAATAGAGAGATACAACAACTATTAGATGCAACAACTAGAGTTCAATCAAACTTTCTAATAATCTGATATTTCACAAGAACACTAAACACATCGATACACAATTCCACTTTGTCATGGAGAAAGTTCAATCAAAATAAATCCATATTGTATATTGTAAAATGTGTGATAATTTTGCTGACATTTTCACCAAGCCTCTTGGAAAAATTATGTTTTAAATGTTTAGGGTGATGTTAGGCATATTTTTTAACCCCTTCTCCATTAAAGGGGAGTGTTGAAGATAATGGAGAATCCTATATTAGTGTGAGTTGGTTCACGAGACCTTAGGATAGGAATTAGTTTTTGTTTCTTACGGTATAGTTCTAACTTCCCTAAAACCTTGTATGTTATGTAATGCTTGAAGTGTATTGAGAATGTAGAGCGTTCAACAGAGCCAGACTCAGACTCTCCTGGTTCAGACTCTCTTTCGTAGAGCTAACTAGTGATTTTTTTATTTATCAATTAAAACATCTAATTTTATCAAATAAAGTCTATTTGGATTATTGGAAGACATTTAAACCTTGATTTTGGATTATTTCTCGATGACCCTATGTGTTTGTAGGAACTGCTGACTAATTTCTCTAAATAGTATGGCCGTAGATGTGGTTATGTATTGAAAATTGTAAGTGTACTGTGTTTCTTGGTACAAACAATGGCTACAATATCTGATCTACTTCCTTAAACTCTTCATCTCAAGTTGGTGCCCTGTTACAACCGCCCTCTCTGCTTCACTAGTTGCAATAGCCCCAAGATGACCAAAAGTCAATACTTCCACTTCCCTTATCTTTCTATCTCCTATTCTAAACGACAACTTCCTCGTCTCTCGGTTGATGACCACACCCCCAAGACGATCACCAGTCAATAGGGAAAATTCCTTCACCTTCCATTCCACAATTGTTGCATCAACCACGGAAAAACCTACCAGCCCTAGATGACCAGGAGTCATTTCCAGGTTTGTGGATGCAAGACCACCGCCCAAAGATGGAATTTAGTGCTTTCATTTTCTTGATATTTATACAAGCATATGTTCATGATAACGACGCATCATAAAATTTTATCCTCATGGTACAATGATTGAAAGAAATACAATATATAGATGTATTTGGTTGGATTGGTTTGTTTAGTTAATTCAACTATTTTTTTTTATATGTGCTTTGAATTTAATATGGAGATAAAAAATAGAAGATAAAAATATTATCTATGGGAAATAAGAAATGTGATGATTAACCATTTATGATGTAAAAACTTATATGAATAATGAGTGAGTAGGTGAGAATAGTTTCAGATAATAATAAGGTGATAGTTGTAACCTAACAAAATTTTATGTTTTATTTATGTGCAGATTGAATAATTCAATCAATTTTCCTTTAATCGCATTACTAAAATAGAAATTGTCCTTAGTTACATCCCTCAAATAAAAATAAAAGAAATTTGAATATGGTTATGTATAACACTTAATTTTAAAATACAAAAGAATTTTAATTTTCTTTTGTAATGAAAATTGTTAAGATACTTTTATAAAAAAATATTTTTATTTATGTGAATAGGTAAATTTTTATGGAATATTCTTATATTTATTTATAATTAATCTAAATATTTTATCTAATGGTAATAAATGAAAGATATTGATATATTCTAGTTACCTGGTTATCAATATTTACCCTTTTACATTTACATGATACATTAATGAAATCACCACACAAATTATCAAATAACAACTAACACCATGTGAATCAACCTACTAATTTTAAAAAGTAAAAACTAATAATTAACATATATCAATCATATTTATTAATATAATTTTACCTTTCGGGTCCTCATATTTAAATTATTATTATTTATAAATAAAACCTATTTGTATTTTAAATTAAGTAAATATTAATGATTAAAAATAATCATTCATATACAATTAAAAAAAAAAAAAAACATTAACCCATAAGAAAAAGATATATTAGCATTCATATATCAAAGCATAAAGCATCAAATCAACTTGGAAAAAACAAGTACATTATTTTTTCATATTTACTCTTACATGGAATCTCAATATATTAGGTAGTAATTTTTATTCCTTTTATTTTTACAAAATATATAATTCATATTTTTATACGTGGATAAAGGGTTTTCTTAAATCTAGGATGATATTAAAATGTAAAGGTGTAGTTTAATTTTCTTGTGTTTTGATTTTTTTTAGTAACTTTTGGGGTTAATGGATTTGTTGGATTGTAAATTATTGTTTTATATTCCACACAATTTAAGTGCTCCAAGGGGGTTTTAGGGCATTCATTTTATTTATGTATTAAAAAACACAATATAAATAATGGAAAATTACAATCTTTCCAAGAATTTTATCACCAAATTTTGACAAAAATACCAAAATACATAATAACTAAACTACACCAAATATTAAGAGACAATCATATATAACTACCTTCCACTTTAAAAATCACAATTCGGGCTTAGGCACCATCTCCATAAGACCTATGAGAGAGTGATAAGATTAATGGCTGTCATGACACCTTGAGCTCCTGATATAGAAGATAAGTAGGGGAATGTCCTCCAACAAAGAAGGGTTCATTCACTGCCAAGAAAACACCAATTAATAGAACTTTTAACAAGCACACTTTTTCATGTTCTCTTTTTAGTGGAGGTGAATAGAAAAGGAAAAAAAAATTCGTAGAGCATTTTTTGAGCACATAAACATTTGAAGTCTTGACAATTACATTTTCATAACACCCCTCTCTCTCTCTCTTGATATATATACATCCTCCCATGCTCAATTTTTGTAAAATACATACATTGAAAAATATGCAACATGGTAATGAAAACATATAATTTTCTTGATGCTTTTTATTAAGTACAACACACATGGACATCATGTTACTCGACATGCTAGTTTTAGGGTTAATATGAAACCTAAATTTTGCTAAAATGAAAATATAAAAAGAAGAGGCACGATGTGTACAATATCATGCAGACTACATTAGGCTAAAATTTAATAAAGATTAATGTTAATGTAGTAAATAAATTATCTAGATTGATTCAAGAGATACAATGTGTAGTGTAATAAATTTTAAAAGGATTGTTGTGTGATGTGCACTAAACATGCCATTTCTCTAGTGTGCTCTAAATATACCATTGCATTGATGTATATTTATACAAGGAGCATTGCATCAATGTCCCATTAAATTATTTTATTTGAAAAGTGACTTTTGAAGTGTACTCAGACATAGCTACACATTGGTGCATAACACAAACTAGAGGATAACATGTTAGCAGTGTGTCCCATGCCAATGCATTGGAGTATGAGGCACATTGGAGTAGGGAAAAAAAAATCACCAACCAAATTATTATTTCAATTTTCCGTTAGTACTTCACACATGTTCAAGCTTCATTGATGTCTAATAATGTAATAATGGAGGAAATCATAACATAATCCTATAACATGATGTTAAGAGATCCAAAACGTCCATTTATTATAATTTTAGTTTTATTTAATTTTTAAAAGGATCAAATAATATGCATTCAATATTATTAATATTAGTGTATATCCCATGATCCAAAGCAATGCTGAAATATATAAGGTAATACATTATCTTTAGATCTAATACTATATATTTTAGATTATGTAAATTATAACATAAAACATATTAATTAATCTACTTTTGAGATTTTATTGATAACATTCAATAGTTTTACTTTGTTAGTAATATTATATGCTCCAGAAGATCTCCTTAGTCATATGTTATATATACTCATATATACAAATGCACTGACATGTCAGGGTCAAGGAAATTTGATCTCAGGTTCCAAAGATTTTATTGTGAGTGTTTAATGCAATTCCAAACCAAGATTGAAGATTTAATAAGTGATTTGTGTGTTATGTTAATTCTATTTTTTCTGTATGATATATATGTGAAATTTTTTAACATAATTATTTCATTGAAAGGTAATTTTTTAACAAAACTTTTATTGGTGAAGGGTTAATTTATTATGAGAACATTACTCTCGAAATGAAATTTGTTAATAATAATTTTTCTTGATGGTAAGCTTACATACACAAAACGTCAAAAAAAATTGTATGACTCGTAAAGAGAAATCCAAATTCCAACCCTCATGGTGAGTAAGAAGATATTGGAGATCAAAGTTGTAACTAAGTGGGAAAAAGCAAAGGGAGCATCTTAAAATAGATGTCGTGAGTGGGTAAAATTGTTATTAACAAATTTGATTGAAATGAATAGAGATGCCATGAATAAACTGGAAAGGACAATAATAGTGAAATATAAATGTGCCTACTCTTATTGTCTTTACGCGATTTGGAAAAATCAGGGAAATATGAATGGGTGTTTGACACTAAATTTTTTTATCATGTTTATAACTTAGTTAATCATGATGAATGGGTGTCGGATGCTAAAAGGTTTTTTATCATGTGTATAACATCTTTAGTCATATAATAATGTCTCATTTATGATCATGGTCTTTTACAATAGAAAAACATATACCATCTTAGATTCATCTTAACTCTGGATAGATCAAGTGCCTAGAGGGATCAAATTTCTCCAGGTACAAACCTTTTTTTTAAGTGCAAAACTTGAGGAAATTGTTGGAACTCAAGATATTTGATCCCTCTTGGCGCTTGATGGATCCAAATTTAAGATGGATTTAAGCTTTTTTTCAGTCATGTGCAGCCAAGGAAAATCTATTAAACATATGATTAATTTTATCAATAGTATGTCCATTAAAAAATTATTGGCAATGTACATTGATTTTTGTGTTATAGTAATTAGGCCGATAGGCCTTTATTTGAATAAACTCACTTACATACTTCGTTTACACCTTTTTTTTTCTTTCTAACACGTGGAAAATACTTTTTAGGCTTACCCTCCTCTCTACGCTTCACATCTAGTTGCGTTGGTTCATGATCTCTACAAAACGACACATCTAGTTTTGACGATTTTTTAGGTGCACGACCAAAAAATTCTTGTTTCCATGACTTGTGATGAACATACCTGTTGTCATTTTAGGTCAAAATTCATCAAGAATCTCAGTTATGTATTATCCTATATGTATTACCTTCCTTCTCAGTTCCACTCCATTTTTGTTTCAGTGTTAATCATCTTGTTATTCTGTTCGACAATCATGAATGCCCACTCCTAGCGGTCATGTTAAAAATCCCACAGACAGAGCCCACGAAGTTCAGAGAAGGAACCCATGTTCAGTATAGCATATATGATAGAGGCACTAAAGCCCTTCAGGTATATATCCATTTCATCATTTCTATTCAAGTTTGATCTTGTGGCCTACCCGTATCCATTTCCTGCAATTTTTGTGGGGCCTCTCTATCTCAAAAGACTTGAAATATCACGATAGATAGTCCTACAGTTTTATTTAAATTTGAAAATGGATTTGATTTATTTTCACATAGGTCTATTCTTCTATAAATATATGTTCTTTTCTAAAAAAGAACAAAATTACATATATTGCAAGAAATAAAACTACGTGGAGAGGGCTTTCCTATTTTATCTGCATGGCGATATTTTTAGAGTGCAAGACACAATTTTATTTGGCAATTGAAAAATTTATTTTGAGCTTGAAATTGTCGTGTTTTCATATTTTCTTTTAAAATGTATGCATAAAGAGTTACGAAAATATACAACTTCCTTTGCGCCTATTTAGATAGCTTTGTTGAGTTGCTCGACCATTAGTTTGAGACTCTGGATTTGTGACATTTTGCCGAAAGTATTTACTTCCCTAAGAAGGTATGGACACTGTGTAGTGTAGTTGGGGAATTTTGACTATTGATAGCTTGGTCATTGTTGGTGATCTATTCCTGCAAATGGTTTGAAGGGACACCACCTCTTCTAGGAAAAATCCATCTGATATTGTGTTCAATTTTAAATTTGACAGAAAGAATGACCTATCATTTTCTACATCTTCTAGTCTCAACTTAAGAAAACTTGTTTTACTTGGAGTGACAAGATTTCTTTGACTTGTACTTGGACTCATCACTCTTAGGCGAGTTGTATAAATTATACAAACAATATGTATACCAATGGATTTGATCTAATCATGCGATATTCTAAAGAAAGATATAGAATCCTTCTACAAATTAATTGCGGAAAATAAACACGATTTCCAATAACAACAAGTAAATAAAGAAGAAACTCAAACCACAACACAGATATTTTCCCAGAGAAAGCTTGCTTCTCAAGAACTCTATATATTCTATTGTATATTCACAAAGGAATCGTGAAACAATTACAATGCACTCTTCTTATAAGAGTCTCTTACACTCTCACAACTGTCTCACACTGATCTGGAAAAAATTGATCAACACTTAGACAATTTTCAGCCTCTGCACAGCTTGCCTTTCTTGTGCAATCCATGTGGAATGCAATCCCTATTATTTAGGAATTTCACCCTTCCAAAACAATACAATTCTCATGGGAAATCCTATGGATGTTTTACTGCATGCAAACAACCTACTAATAACACAACTAATAGTTAACATCCCTTTAACCTTTGTCTCAACGGGGTCTCCACTGGAACTGACATACATGCAAATATTAATAGTAAATCGCTAGTTACATGATAGATCACTACATGTGAATTAAATATGATTTAATTCATTTGACCTCTCACTAGTGCAACAAATAGTTACAACTAGTTAAACTGATTTTAACTCAATTAATTGAGTTAACTGATTTCTCATGCATTAAACTAATGCACTAAATGCAACTTGGACTCAATAACTAATAGAATCACTCTGCATGCCCCACCAACCACCCTCAACAAGTGATTATGAGATAAGATTACATTTATTATCCAATTTAATTAAGGGAAAAATAAATTAGAAACACATTTCTCATTGACTTTTCAACACGAGTCGGGCACCCAACCAGACACACATGAAACTTAGATGAGCCAAGGGTATGATCGTATGGATGTAGTTTCGAGGGCACCAAGCACCCACATGACTCATATGTAGTTAGTGGCGTGTGGATGTGTGACAATGTGGAGTGACACAAGGTTCGGTGGTGGTGACCTAACTTGGATAAAACACGATGGGGTAAAATGTGTTATCGGGGTGCACACTCGAGCAACACACCCACACCTAGGCATGGTAAAACTGAGTAAGGGAGACATGGTTGGATGAATTGAACGACACAAGCAACATGTTATGGGCGAGTAGGGCACGACACAGTACAACACGGGGGCGAATGAGCGATGGTCGACATATGACAGTGGGCAGGAAAAGTGAAGGGATGATGCATCAAGACATGGTAAGGGGCATGGTGAAACTTATGGGAAGGTCGGCTTGGTGGGCGGACTCCCCAAGAAACACGTCCCCCAAAAAATACAACCACATGAAAGCATATATATATGAGTAGGGCACGTGGTGGCAAACAAAAAACCACAGAGTTGATTTACCAATCGGAGCAGTTGTAGTGCGAGGGGCAAGAGGTAAAGGTCAAACCACGGGAATGAGTTACAACTGAATGATATTGTAGCCATATGGGTGATGTTGCCGCACCGTGGGCAGACTTAACATGACTTCTGAACAGGTTCAGTTCGCAGGTAGTGTGTTGCATGACTTTGCAATGCGCGGTCATATCTATGCAGGAGTCGAGTTGAACATGATTGTGTAGTCACAACAAGTAGAACATAACACAAAAAAGAGTTATCATTGAGAAAACTGTGCAATTGGTGCATGGTGAGGTGTTGGTTTGGGTAGCATGCAGAAGTTGGACTATTGTGCAGGGAAAATTTGGGTAGAGTGTTGAGTCCGAGTCAGCCTCCCCTTGTATAATATTGTAAATTTATAAAAATTTATAATAAAAATATCAATTTGGATAATTACAGTGTTGGTCTCGTGTTTGACATATTTGTATTTTTTTTTTTATGTATTTTCAAACATAACATAATAATGGAAGAAAGCATGAATAATAATGTTGGTAGACGTAGTTCAGAAGATAAGGAAAAAACAAAGTATGGTCTAGTGGGTGTCATGTGACATGTTGAACGGTGGAACCAACTCGGGGGCGTTGCACGGATTAACTCCCTCTTAAACCCTGTAACTAAATTGTTTTTATGCGCCCACTGTAAATTACTACATGTTTTTCTCCTCTTGACCTCTCAGACTCGCATACACAGTTAGAAAAATAATTTTTACATATATATTTTCTCAAAACATACATTTTTAATATTTTAATACATGATAAGAAAAAACATTTAAAACCTAAGATGGATGATTGTACTAAAACATAATTTTCTAAACTTATAGATGTTGTAGAGTGTTAAGACCAGTTCTGGAGTAAAAGACTAAAAATTACGTTTGACCAACCCTACATTAAATGTTCATTTTATTTTAATTATCTAATGTGTTGTAGAATGGTAAGTGTACTCCTGATGAGAATTTCATTTAATTGTTGTCCTTCAGTCTGCAAGTAAAATTCACAACCTGCAGTAAAAATCCACTTTTTTGATTTACTTGTGTACCTGTAATGAATCTATTCTGCATTTTTAACTTACCATAACAAATATAGAAATGGAAAAAAAAAAAAATCTCATAATGAAACCAACAACTAAATCAATTATGGTAAATATTCTAGCTATAGAAATATTTATTTAAATTTATCATTAATATACTATTGACATTTATATCTGATAGTTGTTCCTAACATAAATTAACATTTCCAGGTTATTATACAAGGTTCCAATGTTATATAAACATAGGTAAGGAGATATAGAGTATAGTTCAGACATCACATGATATTCATTATAACCTAAGTCTTTTTTATGTAAACCTACCCTCCTTCCAGCTATACAATGAAGGTTCTCGAAGGTCGTTCATCTTTTGCCAAGTGTCGATGGTGCCTCGGGTTCCTCCGACAATCAACAAGCCCAATGCCTTGGGTTGGATTGAGGAATATGCTTGAAAGAAGTTAGGGTAATTGCTCCTTCATTCTGATTGCGTTAAGGTTCACCCCATTCTGATGATTCTGAGAGTGCCAAAGCTCTGCTCCTCTCCATACCATCCCTTTCACTATTTAACCATGGTAATATTAGATCCGTTCGCTTGTTGTTCCCTATACCACTATGAATCCTTGCAATCACTCATGAACTTCAATAGGTTATTTTCTAGGGTTTGAGTAGGAACTATATGAAACTTTTCATTCTAGTCTCTCGGTTGAATTATCTGGGCGAGCGCGTGCAGGTAATAAATATCTTATTTTGTGGTCAAATTGCTTATGCTATTAGAGGTTACGTTTGATATTTCAGGGTCTGAACTTCTATTTTTATTTTGACAGGTAGGTGAGGAAAATTTCCAACTCTCCTCTTTAGCTAAATATTGGACAATCTATGTTTTTATTTTGTTCCTCCTACTTGGTAGTTCCATTCCTCGACTAATGGTTGTATTGTTAGTTTACAGTAGGTAATTTCTTCTCCTTCTGGTGCGTTAGACTAGGGCTAGGTTATGGTTAGAGCACTTGCAGTTTCCCATTTTCTTCTTTCTCTTTTATGGAATCACTGTGTCTTTCAAACGCAGCTACGGCCAGGAGGTCTTCTCCCTCTGAAGTTTACCTAATACTGAGGGTTGTATTCTACTAACCCCCGCGATGGGGAAATTGGATTTTTCAGGCAAATTTGGGTTTATTTAATTTAAAAATGTAATTGATGTTGAACAGAGGCTTCGGCTTTAACTTATGTTTTGTATTGACACTACTCACAGTATGTGAATAGAACTATTTTATATGAATACGAAAATTACTTTGTTGGTTTCTTGGTTTGTATTTAAATCCCCTCGGTCAAGGGTTTTGACACATTTAATTATTAAGTCTCCTTTTGTCAAGGTTTTCAAAATTTGAAGGCATGCTTAAATTTCCTGTCTTGTAAACAATGTAGATTTTTGTTTCTTATTTCATTCTTTGGATTATTACAAATATTCAGTTCAAATGTGAAATGGATAAACATATTTGTATAGTCTCTAGGTGGGATCATTTACCTTTCAAGTGTGGCTTATTTTTGAGTTCTCATTTATATGAAACTTTTAGCCTGGTTAAAACCCTTTTCAAGACATGACTACCTTAGACTAGTAAATTCCAGTGATATCCTATCCTCTAGAAGTTTTTCCTTTTGTGACTACTCCAAACTGCTATGTTTTCCCTATGTTGGCTTATTTATTTATTTTTTATAAATATGCAACCCACTTATGATTTGGCATTATTTAGAGTTTCATCTCTATAGTATCAATCATGCATTCGTAAATTTCAACCTTGAATTAACAAAATCATACTTATAGGTCGTAGTTCTATTACTACTCAAAATTTGGTTATGTTATTTATAACTAGTATAATCATCTCAAAACTTATTTCTTTAACACAGTTTCCTTACTAGAATTAAAAGTTCTACATACTTATCTTCTATTGAGTCTGCAGGCTCACCATCTCATACTATGGTGTGATACACCACCCAACCGATGATTCCAGTCACTATTGCCTCTCTCCCCCAATCCACTGCACACATGGGAATTACAACAAGTTCTAGTGTAGGATAAAGGTCGTCTGGCCCCAACCATACATGGTCCTTACATTGTAAACCACTACTTAACCATTCTATTGTCTACTTACCACCCCAAAAGAAAAATAATTCTCTCTCTCCTCAGCCTCAGGTACCTTTATCCTCTCGTCCTCCTTCCTTTAACGAAAAATTCATGAGGAAGGTTCAGGTAGGTAACTACCATGCCCGCTACCCTTAACTGTCCCAAGTTCTCGTGTTAGTTCTCTTTGTATCACACCCATAGTGGAGCTATGAAACACACATTTTAATTCTTTCATATACAAGTATAAAACATAATTATTTAATTACTCAACATAACTAATCCAAATATTTTCTAGTTTAGTAATAAAAGATAAATAAAACTTAATAAGTTTACTTGTTTCTTTTACTAGGGGGTAATACATCTCCCCCCCTGGAGCGAAACTCCGTCCGAGTGTTTCTATGTCCCATGAAAAGCATGATAAGAATCCTTTACGAACCCTTAATCTTCCCAGGTAGCTTCTTCCAAGCTAAAATGCTTCCATTTCACTTTAACCTGGATGATAGCTCACTTCCACAATGTTACTTCTCTCTGATCTAGTATACATAGGGGTTCGACCAGAAACTCCTTATCTGGTTTGACCCCACAAAATCCATAAACATAATCAGTTTTCTTCAAAATTTATTCTGTTTACCACACACACACACACACACACACACATACACACATATATATTCTTACATATACAGTTTAGTTGTATCCTTCCAGTTAATTGTATGTCTAGGATCATAGATATATCTTTTTAATAATGCGACATGGAATACATTATGTATTCTTATATGGTTAGGAAAATCTAACTAGTAGGCTACAAGTTCGATCCGGGCTAGAATATGGAAAGGGATGCAGAAACAAGAGGCCAATCTGGCACATCATCCCCATCAAAAAGTGCTCTTCTTGGGTTTAACGCGTACACATACATGATCCCCTACCTGAAATTCCTGGTAACTTCTTATTTTATCTATGTAGGTTTTTTATCTGTCTTGAGCATCCCTTAGCTTCCTTCTTTTTTTCTTACCATATCTTTCATTTCCCTCAACATGTCTAGTCCTAATATACATTTATCCTTTCGACTGTGCCAATTAATAGGTGTCCTAAATATTCACCATATAAAATTCGAACAAAATAATCTTTACGGATGCTTGGTAGATGTTATTATAATAAAATTATACTAAATGTTGATATTATTCCCATTTATATGGTTTTTTCATCACGGACATTATTAACATGTCCTCAAGAACTTGATTTACCCGCTCAATATGCCCATTTGTCTGAGGTCGATAGGCGGTATCGAGTTGTATTTCTATACCAAATCTAGTAACCAGGATTTTCCGGAAAGCTAATGTAAACTTCACTTCTCTATCTGATATTACCATTTTTGGCAACCCATGTAATATAAAAATTTCTCTCATGAAAATATCAGCAATCTACACAGTTTTAAAGGTGGATTTCACCAGTACAAAATGTGCAACTTTACTCAATTTGGCCACCATAACCATCATTTAGTCATTCTTTTATCTATATCTAGGAAATCTAGTGATAAAATCTAATGTAATAACTTCCAATTTCCATTCAGGAATGGGTAGAGGATGCAGCAACCCTACCGGGTGCTAATGCTCAACCTTAGGCTGCTAACATTCTAAACATTTTTCCAAATAGTCAATAGCCTCAAAATTAATACCTCGACAAAAAATATGTTTTCCTCAATGCTGTAATTAATTTTTGATAACAGGGTGTGCGTTATAAGGGATTTTGTGACTTTCATCCAAAATTTAGTGTTTGAGACTTTTCTGATTGGGAATGTACAATCTACCTCTATAAATTAACATTCCCTTCTCATTGACCTCATATCCCAACTGTGTTTTCTTGTTGTCCTGAATGTTTGCTTGCTACCATAAAAATTGATATTTTGGATCCCTTAGAATATCATCTTTAATGAGTTACGTTAAATGAGGGTTAGCTTGAATACATGAAATTTCACACACAATGTAACTTCCTACTTAAAGAATCAATAATTCTATTCTCCCTACCCTTCAGGTGCTTGATTTCAAAATGGAATTCGCTAAAAAAGGAAGCCCATCTGGATTGTTGAGAATTAAGAGTAGGTTGATTGAAATAATTAGTCAAACTGCTATGATTTGTCATTAAGATAAATTTCTTACCCAAAAGATAATGTCGCCACATTTTTGAAGCATGCACCACTGTCACCAATTCCATATCGTATGTGGAGTATTTATGTTCATGTTCCTTTATTTTTAGGGGAGCATAGGTCATCACCTTAGCTTCTTGCATTAGTACTTGGCATACCCCTTCCTTGCTGGCATCTATACATACCAAGAAATCATTTCCAGGGTCAGCAACTTTCAACACAGGGGTCGCGGTAAGAAAATTCTTCATCCTTTCAAATTTGTTTTGGAATTCCATTATCCAATTGAAATATTTCCCTTTCTTATGCAGGGAAGTAAGGGGATAAGGTACCCTAGAAAATCCTTCTATAAAACATCGGTAATACCTGATCAACCCATGAAAGGACTGAATGTCGAATATATTTTGAGAAACAATCCATTCCAAAATAGTCTTAATTTTCTCTGGATCAACCGCAATTACCTCCTAAGAGGTCACATGTCCGAAATACTTAATTATATACTTATAGAACTCACATTTATTGTATTTAGCATAAATTTTATGTTCTCGCAAGTTTTGTAACATGATATGCTTGTGTTTCTTATGTTTTCCATGTTTTTAGAGTAAATGAGAATGTCATTAACAAATATATTATACATTTTTCAAGATATTGATGGAAGATGTTATTCATGAGACACATGAAGGTGGCAGGGGCATTAGAGAGCCCAAAAGGTAACACCACAAACTTTTAATGTCCATACTATGTTCGGAACACAATTTTATATATGTCTTCATCTTTGATATGAATCTGGTGATAACCTGATAGTAAATCGATTTTCGAAAACACTGTAGCCCATTTAACTTGGTTGAATAGATCATCTATCCGAGGTAACAAGTATTTATTCCTCATTATTTGTTTGTTAATATATCCACAATCAATACAAAATCGTAAAGTACCATCCTTATTTTTATCAAATAAAACAGGGGCTCCCCGAGGTGACACACTTGGGAGAATGTATCCTTTATCCAGCAATTACTGAAGCTGAAATTTTAATTCAGTAATCTCAAGAATAATCATTTTATAAGGTGTTTTAGACACCAGGGAGGCTCCAAGAATTAGTTTAATGGTGAAGTTTATATACCACTTAAGTGGTAAACCTGGTGTCTGTTCACATAATACATCAGTAAATTCTTGAACCACAGTTAAGTTTTATAAAGTAGCAGTTTTATTCTTAGAATTAGAATACCATACCTGAATTTCATATATTTGGCATCATTTTCTGATGCAATTTTCCAATTGAGAGGCAGTAACAGGTCTTATCTTGAGAGGTTTCCTAATTCCTTGAATTTCATGTCTAGCCCATTCCTCATTAATGATGTTAATAGTATTTTATTTATAGTTCACCATAGACCAATGCTTTTCAATCCAATCCATTCCTATTAAGATATCATATGATCCTAAAGGTAAAATATTTAAATCAACCTTTATTGGCTGGTCTACAATGATGAAAACACAGTCTAGTACTCTAGCCATCACCCTTCTTTTTGTTCTTGTGGCTAACTTCACTAGCCAAGGATTCCTAACATTTTTGGGTTATAAATGGCATGTTTCAACAATTTTAGTACTTATATACATTACACTAGCCCCTGGATCTATTAAAATATACACAACTTGGTTAAGGACCTTACCTTCAAATTCCACCATAGAAGAATGATATTCTGCTTGATGGTCTTCTAGCCCCACATTAATATTTGGCACACTTCTTGCAACCTCTCCCACTATAGAGGCTTCTTGAATGTGTGCTTCTTGCTCAGTTCTTCTTTTTTAAGGGGAAATTTTAATATAATGAGGCTCCCCACATCCCCAACACTGTAGTGGGGGTCTCGTATAGGAGTCAAATCCCAGATTATTGGAGTGTTCAACTAGTTTCACTTCAGTTGTTGACTTGATCTTATGTGATCCCATACCAGAAAATTTGTTCAAAGAATTCATGTACGATCCATTGGAGTTTGCATACCTCATTCCCTTATTATTCCTAGGATACCTCTCTCCTTTTCTATCTGACCACCTCTTTCCACCATCCCCTCTCTGCTTCATTTGATGCTAGAAGATTCATGCATTCCGTATCACTTAGTCAATAGTTTTAGGATTATCAAACTCTAGGCGCTCCTTCATGGTCACTAGTAAATTGCTTACAAACCTATGCACCTTCACCTTCTTCTCACATATATACGAAACATAACGTAGTAAAGAGGTAAACTTGGTAATATATTCATCCATCGGTAGGTTTCATATTCGAATTTCATGGAACTCCTTGGCCTTATTGTCATAGAACTGCTCAGTTAGATATTTATTTCTAAAATATTGTTGAAATTTCTCCCAAGTAATTTCCTACTCGTGTACAATTTGAATTACTTTTACTTCCTCCCACCATAGTGTTTCCTTACCTTGCAGCTGATATATTTCCAAGAGGGATTTCAAATTATCATTGTACTCATATATTTGGAAATACTTGTTAATATTAACCAACCACGCTTTAGCAGATTCCTTCGACTCTCCATCAAATGTTGAGGGCTTGATTTTTGTAAATTCCCCTTGTAATTCTAGCTTTTTCGTTTTCCTTTCCTTTTGCGACCTATCCCATGAAGTATTACCAAATTCCTCCTTATCATATTATAATCTCCCATCTTCTTCAGATTACCTTGTATTACTTTGTTGTGGATCTTCCCTTTGGAAATGGGATTATTCCTGGTTGCCTATGCCTGTAGTTGTTCCACACTCACCATTAGTACAATGGTAGGTGTTCTTGATTCTTCCCCCAACTATATCTGCACCTCGAAATTTTCCTCGTGCATAATATTTGAATTGGGTCCATTAGGAATGTTGAAAGATGTCATAGGTGTCCTCATATTTCACTTCCTCATTATTCTTCTTCTTTTTTCATCTCTCTCTGTAACAAACTAAATTATTAACATTCCTGCAAAACATTTCATGTTTATCTCAATAACCATTCAGGCCACAGTGTTGATAACTTGGCTTTGATACCACTTGTAACAAATCTACTCTCCATTTTTAACTTACCATAACAAATATAGAAATGAAAAAAAAGAAATTCACAGTCACACCAACCACTAAATGAATTATGGTAAATATTATAGCTATAGCAATCTTTATTTAAACTTATCACCAATATACTATCGACATATATCTTTGATAACTGTTCCTAGCATAACTTAACATTTCAAGGTTATATTACAAGGCTCTCATGTTACATGAACATAGGTAAGCGGATACAAAGTATATTTCAGATATCACATGATGTTAATTGTAACCTAAGCCTTTTCTATGTACACCTACCCTCCTTCCCACTATACAATGAAGGTCCTTGAAGTTCCTTGATATTTTTCAAAGTGTCGATGGTGCCTTGAGATTCATTCTACAATCAACGGGCACGATTCCTTGGGTTTGATCGATGGCTGCAATGGCAAGAAATTAGGGTAACCCCTCCTTAGTTTCTCTTGCGCTAGGGTTCACTCCATTCTGATGATTTCGAGAGTGCGAAAGCTTTGAAACTCTCCATACCAGGCCTCTCACCAGCTAACCATGGTAATATTTTCCTAGTTCACCTGTTGTTCCTTATGCCATTGTGAATCCTTGCGGTCACTCTTGAACTTCAACCAATTATTTTCCCAGGGTTTGAGGAGGCACCATCCAGCATCTTTCATTCCAGTCTTTTGGCTGAATTCTTCAGGCGGGCGCGTGAACGTAATAAAAATTCTTCTTTTCTAGCCGAATTTTTTATACTCTCAGACGTTTAGTTTGATATTTCAGAGTCTCGCCTTCTAGTTTTATTTTGACAGATGAGTGAGGAAAACGACCAACTCTCCTCTTTTGGTAAAGACTGCAAAATATATGTTTTTCTTCTGTGCCTCCTACTTGGCAGTTCCATTCCTCAACTGATGATTTTATTTTTTATTTGCGATAGGTAATTTCTTCTCCTTACAGTGCATGAGACGAGGGGCAGGTTATGGTTGGAGAAATTACAATTTCTCGTTTTCTTCTTGCCAAGGTATTTACCCTAGTAGTCTTGCTCTTGGAAGGAAGCACTGTGTCTTTTAGACACGACTACAGCTAGGAGGTCTTCTCCCTCCGAGGTTTACCCAATACTGAGGGTTGTAATTGTAGTAACCCTCACGATGGGGAAATTGGAGATTTTAGGTGACTTGGGGTTTCTTTAATTTAAACTTGTAATTGATGTTGAACAGAGGCACCAGCCTTAAGTTAGGTTTTGTATTGAGACTTCTCAAAATATGTGAATAGAACTATTTTATATGAATACGCAAAGTACTCTTTTGGTTTCTTGGTTTGTATTTAAATCCCCTCAGTCGAGGGTTTTAAGAAATTTAATTATTAAGTCTCCTTTTGTCAAGGGTTTTAAAATTTGAAGGCATGCTTAAAGTTCTTGTCTTGTAACTAGTGTAGAGTTTCGTTGCTTATTTCATTCTTTGGATTATTACAAATATTCAGTTTAGATGTGAAATGGATAAACATATTTGTATAGCCTCTGGCTCGGATCATTTACTGTTCGGGTGTGGTTTATTTTCAAGTTCTTGTTTATACGAAACATTTAGTCTAGTTACAACCCTTTTCAAGTCAAGACTCCCTTAGACTGGTAAGGTCTAGGGCTAACCTGTCCTCTAGAAGGCTATCATTCTGTGGCTATGCCAAACTGTTATGTTTTCCCTATGTTGACTTATGTAGTTTCGGTTAAATATGCAACACACTTACTAGTTGGTTTTTTTTAGAGTTTCATCTCTATAGTGCCAATCATGCATTCATAAATTTCAACCTTGAATAAATAGAAGCATAATTACAGGTTGTAGTTCTATTAGTACTAAAACTTTATTTATTTATTTTCTAACTAGTATAATCATCTCAAAACTTTTTTCTTTAACACAGTTTCCCTACCAGAATTAAGAACTCTAAATAAGTATCTTTTACTAAGTCTACAGGCTCACAATATCACACGAGGGTGTGATACACCACCCAACCGATGAGATGAGTCACTACTGCATCTCTCCCTTGATCCACTGCACACTTGGGAATTAGAACATGTTCTAGTGTAGGATTAAGGCCATCTAGTCCCAAGTAGGCATGGTTCTACTGGTTTCTTACCAGCCTAGAATAACAACAATTGTCTCTCTCCTCAAGCTTAGGTACCTTTACCCTCTCGGCCTCCTTCCTTTAACAACAAATTCTTGATGAAGGCTTGAGTAGGTAACTACCCTGCCCACTGACCTTAAGTGTCCCAAGTTCATATTGAAATAAAAAAAAGTTGATTGAGGTTCTCTATTTCATTTTTGAATCTAACAAGGTTTAGATTAATATCTCTAAGAGAAGAATGAAATTTATCCTAAATTTCATAAGTTCGGAAACATGGAAATCCTTTGAGAAGAAGAGGGTCTACCTCTCAGGTTTAATCTCACCCTTAGTGGTCAACCTTGGAGTCGCTTATGACTCTTGTCAGGTGTGTAAGTTGCCCCCTCACAATTCTCTTCCTGATTGGTAACTACGCTTCCCACTGCACTTAAGTGTCCCAAGTTCCCATGTCAGTTCTCTTTGTATCACACCCATAGTGGAGCTATGAAACACACATTTTCATTCTTACATATACAAGTATAAAACATAATAATTTAATTACTCAACATAACTAATCCAAATAGTTTCCAGTTTAGTAATAAAAGGTAAATCAAACTAAATAAATTTACTTATTCCTTTTACTATTGTGGTTGGGATTAATTTTCCAACATAAATGATTAATTAAATGAACCTTAAGACACAAAGATATAATTTTTAGTGAAATCTCATCTCTCCACAAAACATATTTTTCCAAGATAGAATCTGAATGCTCTATTTAAAAATAAATAAAAAAATTTCAAACTCACTTTCAATGATTGAAATAGATAAACCTACATACATAACAAATAAATATTTATGTTTTTACTAATTTAAAATAAAAAATTAATATAACTAAAATAAAAACAATTTGTGAAGCTTCTATAATAGAACGAATATTTTTAATAGATTTATATTAATTAAATATAAATAAAAAAAATTATATTTTTTAAAATCCCATCTCATTTTTATAATAAATCTCATCATTGTCATAAAATTCGAAGCCCTGTCATTTTTTTTGCTAACGTCATTGAGTCAATTCCTTGATATTTTAAATATAATAGTAGACTGTTCTAAACGGTAAACGATTGCTTTGCCCTTTTGCTTTTTATCATCGACGCAAAAATACAAGTACTCGCTGTCGAAAATAACCACGCTGCGTTATTTTTCATCCAACAGAGGATAAAAGTACAGAAAGATAATGGAAAGCAATGCATCAACTGAACTCAATCGAAAAAAACCACGCTGCGTTATTTTTCATCCAACAGAGGATACAAGTACAGAAAGATAATGAAAAACAATGTATCAACTGAACTTAATTCAACTTTAAGAAATTGAACTCAAGGAAATGAGCCAAACCCTCAAGTCTGAATTTAAATTAAAGTTAATTCTATTGCAGAACGTTTTAAATTAAGATAATGATAAATGAGAATGGATGACACTCAAGATAAGATGATTGCAAACTTACAGAATATATTCATTCTTATCAGTGAAATTTACAAGGCAAAGACAATCAAAGTAAGGATGACTTCAAACTTACTATAGATACTCACGTCCTAAACCCTAAATAACAAACAAAAACTTACTATAGATATTCATGTCTTAAGTCTAAACTAAGAAACAAAATAATAAAATACATAGTTCTTTTTTTTAATTCAGATGAACCAGCAACTCGCCTCACAGGCATAGTTTTTTTGTAATTCAGATGAACCAGCAACCCGCCTCACAGGCATAGTTTTGGTAATTATTATCCAATCTTTGTGGGGTTACGATACGTTTTTTTGGTAGCAGAGGTGACAATAAGGGGATTTGAACCAATTAGAGCTGCCACCTGAACCAATAAAATACATAATTATTCCCAAATTTATTGTAGATTTTGAAAATATAGATTTTGACAGCATATCTGAAAATTTAATTATGATCAAGACATAAAATCAAACCATTAACCTTTTTTAACCTTTTTCTTCATTTCAAAATATTTCCAAAATCTACCATCTACATTTTACTATAATAATTTTTAAAACATTACCTTTATTTTAATTTTTAAAACATTACCTTTATTCTCATCTCATCAGCTGGTCAGCACAGTTACCACTCCATTGATTATTGACTGAATCAAACCGGATGAAGTCTGCGTTCGGCCAGATGTTTTGTCACCGACGGATGCAACTCGATGAATACCATGATCTGGGAGTCCAAAAATGTCATTTTTAGCGCAGCTCGGATCCACGTAAACCTTACACGCCACATCCTCGCACCGATATCTCCAACCACCGCGAGCGATGTGACCATCGCAGGCGCTGCAGGTGTATGCTTTCCCCTTTAAATCACCCGTCACAATTTTCAGTTTGTGATTTGCGTGCCTACCGTAGTCGAGTATCTGTGGAAGCGCCATACACAAGGGATGGAGCCTTATGTTACGCGTTTCAGTTTCGAACACAAAACCTTTCACCACCTCGCAGCAGGCACTACACCGATGCCTCAGAAACGTTTTGGCACGAAACTCAATAATCACGTCGCTGCGAAACGGTTGTTTGATGGCATCAGGAACGGCGGCGCAGACCTCGTGCAGAGTGAAATTCTTACACGAAGAATCAGAAGAACTCTTACACTTGTAACCCCTGTTCGCTCCGTATTCTTTGCAGCCGCTGCATTCGTAGGCAGAAAGACCCTCAAACAGTAACAGCTCATGCTCATGGCGGGTGGGGTTAAACAATACTCCATTTTCTTCTCCCTGCTCTCCATCATGTCTGGCTGCTGGATTTGGATTCGGCTCCGCCATGAAGAACGCGTTGCCTCAATTACTGAAAGTGGACGATATTGGGATCGCTGGGCCACAATTATCGCTGCATCGCTTCATTTATTTATAGAAGTTGAGGGAAGGCAGATTTGAAATATCAAAGTATACTTATACAAAGGTTTGAAATATCAAAGTATACTTATACAAAGGTTTGAAATATCGCTAATAAACAAAGGTTTGAAATATCAAAGTATACTTATACACTGTAGTCTATGAGGTTAAAGAATAACAACTAAAATGGCCGGCACTGCGGAAATAAAGTCTACTTGGATTATTTGCTCAATAAAGTCTAGTCTATTTGGATTATTAGAAGACTTTTCAACCTTGATTTTCGATTCTTTCTCAATGACCCTATGTGTTGATAGGAACTGCCGAGTAATTTCTCTAAATTGGATGGCGCTAGATGTGGTTGCGTATTGGAAACGGCATTGTGCTTGTCCTAAGTGCTTCTTGGCTCAAACAATGAATGCAAGGATGCAGTAGGGTACCTATCAATTGTGGAAATTTCTGGTCGTCTTCGGGGTGTGGTCTTGAACAGGAGATGGAAAGATAAGGGAAGTGGGCGTATCGACTCCTGGTCATCTTTGGGCTGTGGTAACTAGTGAGTAAGAAGTTATCGGAGATCGAAGTTGTAACAAAGTGGGAAAAAGAAAAGGGAGCATCTTCAAATAGGTGCTGTGAGTGGGTAGAAATTGTAGATATCTAAGTTCTTAAAAAAAATCGTTCAAAATTCATCTAATAATTCATTAATATTACATTTAGTAAAATTATCTATTAATAAATTTGATTGAAATGATGAGAGATGCCATGAGTAAACTGGAAGGGACAATAATAGCAAAAGATAAAGAAGTAGTGAGAGGTGAAGAAGTGGGATTGAAACTACTAAAATGAATCAACAATCATCACTTTATGGGCTTGCACCCCATAACGAGGAGTTCTCCATCCCAAAACTCCTCAGGTTCAAGTGCCCTTAAGTGTGGAGTTTTTCCCCACAATCAAGCTCACTTAGCTTGCTACCCCATTTACAAAACCTTAGCAAGTATTTGCAGAACCTTAACAAGTATGCAGTGTTAAAACCCCTCATACTTATATTGAAAATGTTAAATAATTATAATTGAAATGTTTTTCTTAATGCATGCTACATAGAGTACTAAATAAAAATAATAGAGTAGAGTTGAAGGAAACATAATTATATGATATATTACAATATGAGATTTGAAAATTCACTATAAAATTGATGCCTCAGAGTGGGGCAAATGAACAACAAAAACAAAATGGTGTAGCATTTTATTTTCTCAAAGTAGAAACAAGCTAATAAGTCTAAACAAAAACTTTAAAAACCAGCATAGATCCAGCTTGAGCAGAGAGGAATCAAATTTCTTTAAGATGAAAATTTATTTTAGAGTGCAAAAAAAATAAGATGTGTAATTTTTCATTGTTTAAATTACATTTTTGAATGCTATAGAGATTACATAATTTAAACTTGTAAGTCACAAAAAAAATTTAAAATATTTCCTTTAACATATTTTTATATATATAGACATATATGAAGTTGATATTCACATAAATTAGTTGACACACATCTTCATTTAATTTATTTAAATCAAGTGTTAAAATAGTTTTGAAACTATAAGGTTTAAACATCTTACTTACATGTCTTTTTTACTTCTAATTACTTTACATGAAATTATATCAGGTCACTTCAACAACTAATTAACCATGTACATCATATATATATTTTTATTATTATTATTGCTCACATTTCTTTTCTATTTAGAGAATACTTTATTTTTATTTTAATAGGGACACGTGCCAACTCCAAGTTGAGCACGAACATTGCTGACATCACAATAGGTTGTAGAATGAGCCTCTTGGTTCAATAAGGTGTCAACAACCTTGCTGGGTAAACATAGAGAGGAATAATACCATGAAAGAATAAACATAAGCTTAGGAGGATAGTGAGATGTTGAGGTTTATGGGTTGTTCCTCCACTTTGCATGGCCAAGGAATTGGTGAACTGGGAGGAGACCCCATCTCTAGCCTAGCCCACCATCCTTAAACCTCCAACATGAGGTCCCTCAGCTCATCTAGAAGGTGCATCAAGGTTACCTCATTCTTCCTTTCATCCACAACATTTTTGTCCAATAGTAGCTTAACATGCTAGTAAAGGTCCATTGCATGAAAGTAATGTTTATATCTTCCCTATAAAATGCTTGTATGGAGAACCCAAGGAGCAATATTTACATTGATATTTGAGTCCAAAATCTTCTACTTTTCTCGCTAAATTTCCTCAACCAACCAAATCTCCTCCTAAATATCTAAAAGTGTGCACTATGGAAAGCTACACATTCAATATTCTACTTGTAATAAAGCTTTGGAAACGTGATATTCCCTTAAACCACCTCCTCCTCTATCAGAAGCAATGGGTTGACATATCATGGCTTTTAGAGGTAGTATGACACCATTATCGCTTTCCTGGAGTTGAGCTGCGAGTTTTATCATCCCGTTATGGAAAAAAATGACAATAAGATCATACCAACAAGGCTACACCTTTGAAGGACTTTGGGGAAGTTCGTCTTCGTTGGGAAAATTCACCAACAGTAGAGAGGAAGCGAGAGGGGTCAAAGGGGATGTCATAGCTGAGAAACCATACATTTAAATGGAACAAATGTAACAAACATAACTTATAGCTAGACCTATGTGATAGCTTTGGTTATTTTCCACCAATGTATATAATGTAAATATTTTACAAAAAAATGGGTTGAATCGAAGGGACATATGTTCCAAAGTTGAGGGGGTTACTTGCATGGGATTTGAAAGAAGCTTGAATATTTCATGATAGTTATTGATGGTTGGTAGGCGTATGATTAAATACACTATTCATGCCATTAATATAGCTGAGGAAGAAGGACAAGGAGCCATGCTTGCCTTGCATAAATCCACAAGGCATAAATGACAAAATTTAAATGAAAAATGGGTGAACTGTCAGCTCGTAAAGTGTGTTGGCCATCCACTACAACAAATTAACCAATGAAAACAAACTTGGGGAGGAGGGGACATTTGTTGGAAAATGTAACTATTTTCGGTCTTCATAATTTTCGTTGTACTCATTTCATTATGTATATCTTATGTAACAAGCAAAAGAAGAAAGAAACATTATTTTCAACCATTGGTTTCATGCTTATTTTGATTGGTAAACTACGTTAAGCATGTTATTCATACTTCTAAGGTTTTTCATGTCATAAGAATTTATTGTATTGAGTCAAGAGTGTTGAGATTGCAACAAGATGATGAGCTTAGTGGAAAGGAGTCGCCTTCACTAAGTGGGCCCGCAGGGTATTTTTGGCGCAAAGTCTATTTTTAGACTATGTCTATTTTTAGACATATGGATCATGTTCTATGAGTTGCAGGATGCTATTTGTGGATGGTTGGTCAAGTCGGAAAAAATAGATGGACTTCTATTTTTAGACATACTGGGCGGAATCTATTTTTAGATTGCGAGTCTAAAAATAGATATGTCGAATATTATTAGCTCTTAATAATATTTGGACTCTAAACATTATCTTATCCTCTTGGAGCACTTCAGTTTGATGCCTGGATGTGGCACATGCAGCTGACAGAAGGAATTACGCTATTCCTAGGTTTTAGTGGAGCTATTGCATGGTTGACTTCAGTTAGAACTCATGTGACAGAGTTTGGTGGAGTTGATGAGACAGTTAATGGAGTTGTGTTCAGTTTAACTTAGTTGAGCTAGTTGTATCTAGTCTAACTGATTGATACAATTGGTGAGAGTAGTGTGAATTAATTATTAATTAATTCACTAATTATTAACTCATAAATCAACTAAAGAATACATCAGTTAACTACAGTGCATGGACAGTTTCAGTGGAGACCAGTGAAGAGGTAGGTGAAAGAGCAAGTGTGACTATCAGTTGTGACTATACTGGTGCATGAGATTTGCACACACATTGATGGAATAGCCAATGAGGATTGCGCAGTACATACCAGTGGGATTTGAACCTTGATCTGGTAATTATCCATATTGGATTGCGCAGTAGAGGCTGGCTAACAGGTGGAGAAAATTGGAGCATGTGTTTTGTATGATCTGAGCTTGTCTAGTGTGTAACAATTGGAGATTGTACTGAGAGCTTGTGAGGAGTTTGTACAATGATTTTTACATGATCTCTATCATTATAATATACAGATATTTGGGGGTTTTCAGCTTTAATATTTCCCATAAATACTGTGTTTATATGTGTGATTGTTTATGGTTTTAATGTGTGGATGCGATTGTTTAATTTCCCCAAAATGATGATCAATAGTAGAAGAGGTTATGTATTATGCATGAAGATCAAATAGTGTGTGATCAGGATAATCTCGGTGAATAATTTAACAGTTATTCAAATTTCTACATGGTATCAGAGTAGTATTGATCATTGGAGCAATTGCAAAACATTGAAGCGGTTGAGTTTTGTGCTGGTGGAATTCGAATTTGCAGCAGTGTTTTCTTGGTGTCGAAGTTGAGATGTCTTTCAATGGATTGCGATTGGAGTATGCCCTTGAGGGCAGCTCGAATTATATTGCATGGAAGGACAGGATGGATGCGGTGTTAGATGACAATGGGTTGAAGGAGTTCATATATGCTGAAGTCCCAAAGCCTACTTCTAGCGATGCTGCCGTAATTGAGGCTTGGCAAAAGAAGACAGCAAAGTGTCGAAGGATTCTGTTGGAGGGCGTGAAGGATCACATAGTGTCCAGCCTGCATGGTAAGGCTTCTCCATTCTTGATGTGGAAAGCCTTGACAGATTTATTCCAAAGCAAGAGAGACCAGAGGAAGTTGGCGCTCAAGGATAAACTCAGAAACATAAAGATGGAGAAAGGCGACAGTATGCCCAAGTACCTCACGAAGTTCATCCAATGCAGGGATGAGCTGGGAAGTGTGGGGGTGATTGTTGATGATGAGGACTTGGTGAGCTTGGCTCTCCTTGGGCTTCCGAAGAGTTGGCATTCCTATCAGGACTCTGTCAATGGTCGGGAGAAATTGCCAGGATGGGAGCGACTTTGGTCGGATCTTGTGCAAGAGGAGATAAGGCGGAGTAATAGGGACGGATCTTCATCAAGGAACTTTGATGAAGAGAATTGCGCTTTGAATACCAAAGCAAAGAAGGGGAAGAGCAAGAAAGCTTCTCATTCCGGTGCGAAAGGCAAGAAGGAGGACATGTCCAAGGTGAAGTGCTTTCACTGTCACCAAAACGGACATTACGCTACAAATTGTCCGCAGAAGAAGAAAAATAAGCAAGCTTCTGGATCTGCAGCTGGAGAGGCCTTAGCCTCGCAGTTTGAGCTAGATTTTTCGCTGATCGCATGCTTGGTCTCAAGTGTGGCGGGATCAGTGTGGTTTCTGGACAGTGGTGCGTCTTTTCACATGACAGGAGATCGAGATTTGTTTACTGATCTGGATGAGAAAGATCTTGGAGTGCACATCGAGATGGGCGATGATGGTAGATACAGTGCGACCGGTATCGGTACCATTTCCTTTGAGAGGGAGTCTGGTAAACCCTTCGTATTGAAGGAAGTGATGCATGTTCCGGGATTGAAGAAGAATCTTATCTCTGTGGCGATGTTAGAAGACAAGGGATATGATGTTGTATTTAGCGAGGGAAAGGCTTTCCTGCGCAGTAAGGCAACTGGTGAGACCAAAAGGATATGGGTTCAAGTCAAGAACCTTTATCAATTGCAGGTAGATGGCTGCACAGCAATGGCAGGCAAGGCAAAAGGAGTGGTGAGCCGGGATGATGGCGAGTTGTGGCACCGGAGATTAGGCCACCTTCACCATGGAGCTTTGAAGATACTGCAGCAGATTTCTACTGGGCTTCCTAAGGGTACTCTTGCGTAGTCAGATCAGTGCAAGGGATGTACCTTGGGAAAATTTGTGAAAGCCACCTTTCACGAGAAGGATAGTCGCGCCATGACAATCCTTGAGAGAATTCACACAAACGTGTGTGGACCTTTCTCAGTAGCTTCGACAGCAAATCGCAGGTATTATGTGATATTTGTTGATGATTTTTCTCGTAAGTGCTGGATCTTCTTCATGCAGAAGAAGAGCGAGACATACTCAAAGTTCTGTGAGTTCAAGGCACTGGTTGAGAAAGAATCGGGGAAGTAGGTGAAGGCTCTTAGGAGCGACAATGGTGGTGAATTCATCTCTGGCGAATTCAAGGACTTTTGCAGTGCAGAAGGAATTCGAAGAGAGCTCATAGCACCTCATAACCCACAGCAGAACGGGGTTGCTGAGCGGAAGAACAGAACAATCGTGGGTGCTGCACGGGCGATGTTGCATGATCAGGGCCTACCCATTCACTTGTGGGTGGAGGCATGAAATACTACAGTATATGTGCAGAACCGTTGTCCTCACAAGATACTTGGCATGAGTACACCCGAGGAGGCGTTTTCTGGTAAGAGGCCTGATATTTCCCATTTGAGGATTTTTGGTTCACTTGTTTACATTCATGTGACGAAGGATGCCAGGAAGAAGCTGGAGCCGACCGCAGAGGTTGGGATATTTGTGGGGTACACTGATACACCCCATAACTATCGTGTGTATTTTCCAGACAGTCGCAAGACTGTTGTGCGACAAGATATCAAATTTCATGAGGAGAAAGCCATGAAGTGTTCGCTTGAGAGGGAGCCACACTTGCATGCAGATGAGGAGCTATTAGTTCCTAAGGATGAGTCTCGGGATGTGGATCAGCCACAAGATGAGGTCCATGGAGTGGAAGAGACCACTCATGCAACGCCAACCATCAGAGGGCGGAAGTGCACTACAGAAGCTGAGCGACTGGCTCAAGATGCAGAGAAGGTTGTAGGAGCACCTACATCACAGCGCAGACAGAGACAGTCACCTGACTGGTATACTGGATACATGGCTCTTGTGAGCAAGTGTATCGTGATAGAGCCATCCTCTTTCGAGGAAGCTGTGGAGGATCCCGCATGGGTAGATGCCATGGTGGAAGAGTATGATTCGATTGTCAGAAACAGTGCATGGGAGATTGTCCCGAGACCGGAGGGGAAATCAATGGTGGGTTCGAGATGGATCTACAAAGTGAAGCAGGCAGCTGACAGGAGTGTGGAGAAGTATAAGGCAAGATTTGTTGCCCGAGGCTTTTCACAGATTGAGGGGATCGATTATGAGGAGACCTTTGCACCTGTCGCAAGGTATTCTTCCATACGGACGATTCTTGCTCTCTCAGCGCAGATGGGGTGGCACATTCATCAGATGGATGTGAAGAGTGCGTTCCTCAACGGAGTCATTGAGGAGGAGGTGTACATAGAGCAGCCCGAAGGTTTCGAGATCTTCAGCAGCGAGTCGCATGTGTGCAGGCTCAAGAGAGCGTTGTATGGGTTGAAACAAGCACCTCGTGCTTGGTACACACGGATAGACAGTTATTTCATCGGACTTGGATTCTCCAAGAGTGAGGCGGATCCGAACCTATACCAGATTGTGGTGGAGGGTAAGTTGCTGATCATTGTACTTTATGTAGATGATTTGATTTTAATAGGTGATGAGTTGTTGATACTCTCATGCAAGGAGGATCTTGCAAAAGAGTTTGAGATGAAGGACTTGGGCCTCCTTCATTATTTCCTGGGATTGGAAATTTGGCAGCGCAATGATGGACTATTTGTTTCTCAGGGTAAGTATGCCCGAAAGATACTGGAGAAGTTCAACATGCATGGCTGCAAGCCTGTTGATACTCCTCTTCCTGGTGGTTGGAGGAAGGAGGATGCTACTTCAGCGGAGGTAGTGGATGCCACTGTTTATCAATAGTTGGTGGGGTCGCTTATGTATCTGGTCAATACACGACCCGATATATGCTATGCAGTTAACCAACTTTCACAAGCTATGGTTAAGCCTACCAAGCTCTTTGGGAAGGCAGGGAAGCATGTATTGCGTTATCTCAGAGGCACATTGGGGGAAGCATGTATTGCGTTATCTCAGAGGCACATCAGGATATGGATTGTGGTACAAACAGTCGGATGAGGTGAAGCTGTGTGGCTTCACAGATGCAGATTGGGCAGGGAGCCCAACAGACAGAAAGAGCACATCTGGAGGGATTTTCAGTATCGGGTCAACAACATTTTATTGGTACAGCAGGAAGCAGAGATCCGTGGCACTCAGTTCAACAGAGGCCGAGTATATGGCAGCGAGTTTGGCTGCATGCGAGGCTATATGGATGAGGAAGATCCTGGTCGGGTTGTTCGGTTCACATTTAGAGCCTACTGTGATTTATTGTGATAGTCAGAGTTGCATCAAACTCTCGGTTAATCCAGTATTTCATGATAGATCTAAACACATTGACATCTGGTATCATCATATCATAGATTGTGTGCAGTGGAGAATCATGTTACTTTCATACATTCCTATGGAGGATCAAGATGATGATATCTTGACGAAGGCGCTTACCAGGAGAAAATTCGAATACCACAGAGGCAGGATAGGGGTTGCAGATAATCCATGTCTTGTTGAGAGGGAGTGTTGAGATTGCAAGAAGATGATGAGCTTAGTGGAAAGGAGTCGCCTTCACTAAGTGGGCCCGCAGGGTATTTTTGGCGCAAAGTCTATTTTTAGACATATGGATCATGTTCTATGAGTTGCAGGATGCTATTTGTGGATGGTTGGTCAAGTCGAAAAAAATAGATGGACTTCTATTTTTAGACATATTGGGCGGAATCTATTTTTAGATTGCCAGTCTAAAAATAGATATGTCTAATATTATTAGCTCTTAATAATATTTGGACTCTAAACATTATCTTATCCTCTTGGAGCACTTCAGTTCGAGTCACGGATGTGGCAGATGTAGCTGACAGAAGGAATTACACTATTCCTAGGGTTTAGTGGAGCTATTGCATGGTTTACTTCAGTTAGAACTCATGTGACAGAGTTTGGTGGAGTTGATGAGACAGTTAATGGAGTTGTGTTCAGTTTAACTTAGTTGAGCTAGTTGTATCTAGTCTAACTAATTGATACAATTAGTGAGAGTGGTGTGAATTAATTATTAATTAATTCACTAATTATAAACTCATAAATCAACTAAAGAATACATCAGTTAACTTCAGTGCATGGACAGTTTCAGTGGAGACCAGTGAAGAGGTAGGTGAAAGAGCAAGTGTGACTATCAGTTGTGACTATACTGGTGCATGAGAATTACACACACATTTATGGAGAAGCCGATGAGGATTGCGCAGTACATACCAGTGGGATTTGAACCTTGATCTGGTAATTATCCATATTGGATTGCACAGTAGAGGCTGGCTAACAGGTGGAGCAGATTGGAGCATGTGTTTTGTATGATCTGAGCTTGTGTAGTGTGTAACAATTGGAGATTGTACTGAGAGCTTGTGAGGAGTTTGTACAATGATTGTTACATGATATCCATCATTATAATATACATATAGTTGGGGGTTTTCAGATTTAAGCTTTCCCATAAATACTGTGTTTATATGTGTGTGATTGTTTATGGTTTTAATGTGCGCATGCGATTGTTTAATTTCCGCAAATTGATGATCAATAGTAGAAGAGGTTATGTATTATGCATGAAGCTCAAATAGTGTGTGGTCGGGAAAATATCGGTGAATAATTTAACAGTTATTCAAATTTCTACATTTCTCACACATATGAGATGGGGAAAAGACAAATATTTGTGCCTAAGTATACCAAGAGTTTTCATACATTTGGCACCATGGTTGAACAATGTCAGATAGAGGAACAACCTCTCTTGCATCAGCATAGTGAGTCAGTGCCAGTGGAGGCTGAGGTATCAAAGAAAGTGGAGGTCAGATAAGTTGAAGAGATCATCAAAGAGAAAGATAAAGAGATAGCAAAATTGAAAGAGGAATTCTCCATTGCCCAATCTCAAATTACTTTCCTTTAGCATGAAAATTTCCAATTGAAAGTGAATCAAATCCTACAAAGCAAGTACAAATCAGACATGGAGGAAAACAAAGGTAAAGGAAAGAAGATGATTTTTGTTGACCAAATGCAGGACATGGAGGCTGAAACACAAACAAGAAAACCAAGAACAAGAGGCTTAAAAAAGGCATTGGAGCGAGAAAGACAGTCAACTCATAAATCTAAAGAGTTGACCTTTGATGAGCTTATTGCCATGGAGATCAATGAGAACAGAGAGCTTTGGTTGTCAAGAGTTAATGAGAATTTGGAGAAGCTATTGAAGAAGGCTAAAAGCGATAACAAGCTGCAAAGACACATGAAAAACCACTATCGCACCAGGGACACCATCTCTCAAATAAGGTTGAAACAAGTGAAGAAATGGCTTAAAGAGGCACAAATGAAGCTTAAGGAGAAGGATAGCTTGGAATTATTGGATGAATATTCTTTAGATATGTAGCCAATCTCTCACAGGTGCCATAGAACCGATTTTGAGGAGTTTTGATCAATTTTGGTATTTTATATGATTTTTTTACAGAATTCTGGAAATTTCCCATTGTAGAAGGGTAACTGACTTTTGTTACTTTTATTTTGGAGGCATCCAAATGGTGATTTATTTACATGGATGGATGTATTTTGATGAGTACATCATAGATGAGAAACCCTCATGGAAGGACAAGCTGTAATTTGGGAGAAAGAGCTCAAAAACCACTCATTCTTCATGTTTCTTCCTCCTTTTTGGACCCTTTGTTACACTTTTGATGACCATAGGAGAATCGATTTTTAAAGGCCTTCCCATGGTCCATTTTGAAAAATTAAAGATGTTGTGGAAACTAGACACACAGGGCTAGTTGACCGTTATTTCAGAAGTGGCCTAAAACTACCTCCAAATTTATGTTACTCTTATCCAAATTGTTTTTACTCTTCTGTAAGAAATGTCACAAATCAACATTGGATTCCTCAGGACACTTGTCAAGCTCATAAATGGTCACAAATTCGAGGAATTTTTTTCCTATGAGTTTTCATTAGAATTATTGGGTTGATTTTGGCTTCCTATCATGATGGAACATGTAATTAATGTAAGGGACAAACACACCTAGTTTATAGCTAAATTTAGGGAATGGTTTCTAACCTCCTTAGAAACTAGGAAATGACTCATCTTTTGCGTTTATGATCCATTTTGGATGGGATTTCGAAATGATGACGTTTCATAGTATATATTTTATATAAGTAGATTATTTTTAGTATTTTTTTGGTTGGATAGTCTCATATTGCTGTGGAACTCTTGTAATCAACATTTGGAATGAAATCAAAGACAAATTTGTAGGAATTGTGTTGAGATGCTTGTGGTATGCTTTGGAGCATATGTTTTTGTCATGTATGTTTATCATTTCATGCTTAAGACCATGTATTCTTCTTCATATATGTTTATCCTGTAATCTTGAGAGCAGAAATCGTGTTTATGCATGCTCTGTTTTAGACAAGATTCACCATATTATGTTTATTTGCTTCTAAACTGAATGAATTCACCTAAGTGCTCATTAAAAATCTCCTTCTTATCCTATACACAATGAATTATTAAAATGATTTCAAACTATCTATCTTACCTCACATATTCTCTGGAGGTTCACCTTGAAGTTCAGACCTAAAAACCTTATACACAGTTCATTCACTGAATTTTCTATCCAGCACTAAAAACATCAACCAAAATCTATTTATTGAGCTTATATACCTAGCCTAAGATCATTAGATACTTAACCATTCATTTGACTGCAAAAGTGACAAAGAGAGAGCCCTGGGTAGGGCTAGATTCCCAACCTAAAGTTTGGTTTGTGGTTACCTTTATCCAATCCTATTGTCAGCCTTGGGAAGTTGGGGAGAGTGATAACACCTTACACGTTGTCCTACTTTATCACTTGCTTCTAGAGAAAAATACGCCTCCAATTTACAACCGCGTTCTCTACTACGCTTAGTAATCCTTTAGGGAACAAATTCATCTCATTGCTTCCTGGGACATACCCACTACATATCTAATCCCAATAAGTATGCACATGATTCTAGAAACAAAATTCACTTTTTAGGTTCTATCATCCCCTTCTCTGCTTCATCATTCCTTTGGGTAATCCATTTCCTCTTCCGTGTAGTCACTCACTGTCAAGTCATAAAGTTGAGTAAATGATTTAACATTTTTTTTGTTAAACCGAGGTAGGTAAACTATGAAGTGAAATGCAATGTGTGTAAAATGACTACTTAGCTTCTTTCCTATGAATAAATCAAGAAATAACCAAGTACAGATTGATATCAGAGTTGATTCCATCTTACACTAGTTTTCATAATTATTAATTCAATTGTTGACCTTAATGGAACGAGATTTTAGATTTGGAAAGATGCATTTTCACACCAATTTCTCTTCTTGAAATAGTAATTGTTTAGTCAAAAGTGATTGAATGTAATGGAAAATAATTATAAGTGAAATCAATGATCCTTGCTTATAATAAAATTCACTCCATTAAAAGAATAACTATTTTAATTCAAATACAAAATTCACCAATCTGTCACTCTAATCACTATTTCAAGCACATAAAACTTAACTAATTCTAATGATTTAAATTTAAAACACAATAAATACTAATCAAGGAAACAAATCTAACTAAATCCTACCCCCTATCTATGTGTTTTCTATCAAATTGGATTATTACAGGAAAATTGGATCTCTTATTACAGGAATTTATGTGTGATTATAGGATCACTACAAGAAAATTACAGGAAATCATTACATAAAATTCATGTATTTATAGGAAAATAGATTATGCACATTTTTAATATATACAACAAAAATGATAAATAGAAATAACTCAAAACATTGCAGAATTGATAAAATACATGACAAAAGATATACAACATATACCATTGGCCCCTCCTAGTGTATGTTGCTAATGAAACACTTAGAAACTACAAACAATTGTGCACAATGTCAGAAAATTCCTTCTTGTATTAACAAGAACCACAAACTTAATATATAATCACCACTTTACTCAAGATAATAACTGTATTATATGTTTCCAACTTATATCTTCTTTATGCATCAATTTTTATACAGAAATTTCAAACTTAAACTGACTTTCCCAAACATAGGTTCAGTTTAGCATTTCAAGCCAGGATAAAATGATTACAAATGAAAAATAGTGATATTTGTGTTATCACTAAGCTGGAACCAATTGCGTTGTTCAATTTTCAACCTAGTGCAACTATTTCAAACCACTTTGGACTGGAAGTTAACACTTCCAGTCACATAGGGCTCTCTCAAAGAAAACAAATGAATACTCAAGATGAGATCTCTATTGCAGATGGCTAAATATTTTTGTGTTTTAAGTGATTTTTTAGGTGGAAGATTTTATGAAGGCTACCATTAGGCATGCAGTCAGCTATGGGACTTCAATTAAAAGAAAATGTAATCCATGAAAACAAAGGCAATTAAGCTTAAAAGATAAATTTTTACAACAAAATCATCATACATGAAGGAAATCAGAGCATAAAAATATGAATTCCAAGTAATAATGATACGATGAAGCTGATGATAATATGAAAAATGGAAAGGCACAAATACATAAGCTCAAAATAAATCTCAGGTCTGAAAGACAACTACTGCAACTGTATATTATCTTGATAGAAAGAAATTACCTAATAGCCTTCTCATTACATTCATCAACCCCTTTCAAACTCAAAAACTCCCTCATTTATCGAGTGAGGTCTCATACAATGGTCTTCCACCTAGGCCAACCTCAAATTCCTACTTCAGAGACCTATTCCTAATAGAATTACATCACTTGGAGACTTCCTAGGGATATTTTTGTTTGGCAAAGTTTGAATATAAAAAGGACTCTTCTTTCATTAAATAACTCAAAAAATTATTTTAATAACCCTTATCAAATGCAACCAACTGATTTTATGAATGTGCTATATTTTTGATGTGTCATAATGCCACGTGGATGCTGAGTTGGACCTCCACTTAGTCGAATTTTAAAATTTCTATACAAATCTGGCTAGTAAATTTTTTGAAAAATAGGCCTCAAAGATGATTGCATACTTTCCAAACCCTGATGGTTGTACAAAAACAGAGAGAGTTTTTTGTATATGGTCTCGTGCTTATGAAAAAACTCCTCCATATTTCCAAAATTTCTTTCCATTTGGTTATAAAGTGAGCTTGAAGTTGACTTCTAAAAAATCATTTCCAAAACTTTTGTAGCAAACTCCAAAATCCACTTTTTGCATAATATTAATATTTCTGACTGTTGGAGGGTCTTCCTTAAGGTTAGCAAGGTAAACACATGCCTTAATCCATCCTTGTTTCGGAATTTTTTCTGATGTTTACCCTCTTGAAAAGCTACAAAAACTTTCGTAGAAAATTTATGCCTTCAAGCATGGGAGTTGCTACAAAAGTGCCTAGTTTTCTAAAATTTTGCACTTTCTTCCTACTATCACCTCCAAAACACTTGTATCACCTCCAAAACATTTAAAAAAGCCTACATAAGCTGGACTTAAGACTTTGTGAGCTTGATTTGAATTGGTGAGTTGTATTGATGATTTGGCATGCTTTTTTGACTTGATGAGTTGTCAGCCACATGGAGGTTGACTACTGAGTTGTCTTCTTGAAAAAGTGGCATAATAATAGGCATGATTTTATTATGAAATTCATCCACATTTTCACTGCATTTACTGCTCAAAAACCTGAAAAACATCTAACACTGGAAGAGAAACAAAGTATAAGAACTTTCATAGCAAATTATGACCTGTTTACACTGAATTTGTTGCAGAAGTTGGTAAAAGTGTCAAATTCACTACAATTACCATATTAAATCATGCACATTTTTTTTTGGATTTTCCTTTTACAATGACACCTATCACATTATTTTCAAACTCACCAAAATGCCTTCATACATGCAAATTTTTTGAAAATCTCAAATTAAATAAAAATTCTATTCAACCCTAAGTGACTTACCCTAATCAACTAAAAAACCAAACTAATGGTTATCATGGATAGAAATGTTGGCATATGTTTTCCTTGATGGCAACCTACTTGATGAAGTTGATGGCAACCTACTTGATGAAATAATATTGTTGGCTATATGATGCGCAGTGTTAGTCCTTGATGGCAAACTCAACGTGGATAAAGTTGATGACGACTTAACTTTGATGAAGATTAGAAGAAAGGAAAAAATGATAAATATGATGTGTCATAAGGCATACGCGGGTTTGTTAAGGAGAAGTAGCGTATTCACGCGGAAAAATTACGTACTAAGTCACGTATGGATATTTGCACTCTAAATTTATAAATACGGGGGGTTACCATGGTATTGACCCATTGTATTGAGCGCCGGGAATATCTATTTGATCCCGTCCGAGGAATACCATTAGTAGTGGTGTGGTTTTGGCTCATGGTATTGATAAAGGCTAAACCTATATAAGGAGTAAAGAATAATAGTGCAAGGTGTGCAAGTGTCCTGGCATTAATGAATACTCACTTTGAAGTATATACCGGATAGTTGAATTTTGTTCTCTAATTGATAGATCTGAATCTATGATGCACCTATGAATATGATGAAGGTTTAAGATCTCTAGATTTAGAAATGATGAATCTCTAGGATGATCTGAAAGAAGTAATGAAGACACGGCACAAATACGATGAAGAAGTTGAAGAAATGCTAGGTAAGTTCATAGATCTGATCTGACTTTCGCAAAGTTTATCTTTTATAGATCTATACTGGGTTCATTTCCACGGCAAGCGCGTGTATACGCGGATATGGTTCAATAAAAAGAGCGTATGGGCCGTTAGGTTTTTCTTTGAAAAATGCACGGATGTATACGTGGGGTTCGTTTCATGAAAAGCGCGTAGTACTGCGTCCGATTAAATAAACGCGTATGGTATCTAAACTAATTATTGCTCAAGGTTGAATGTGTTTTTTGCATATCTATTCTCAAGTCCGGGTTATCTCTCGATATTACTGGTTATAGTGGTTTTCACACTGTTCTGGGTTGAAGCATTGGGCGAAGTATATTTGTTGATAAGTGAAGGGTTGTGTTGAAGTCGTTTGATCCGGGTTTGAAAATTGATGAAACACGGGTCTGCAGAAAGTGGTACCGAGGGTCAAGCCTTCAATGAGGGGGTTGGAGCTCACTTCCGCGTGGTAGCCGGTAAACGAGTAGGGAGTAGTAGCTCCCTTCCAGGAGAGAGACTTTGGTAAACGAGAAGCGAGGGGTTGTAGCTCCCTCTTCCAGGGAGAGAGTCTGGTAAATGAGAGAAGGTTGGGCTTTACACGCAGTGGGTTCCTCGTCGTGGGTATGAGTCTGCGCGCTTGTGCAGCATGGTTGTAAGAAGTTTTCTTTACATAATAAATATTGAAGACCGAGATGACAACAAGAAGTGGTTTTCTCCCCAAATTGGGTTTCCACCTTAAATCCCGGGTGTTCATGTGTGTTGCTTATGTGTGATGATTTATTCTCGCTCTTCATCGCATCTGTTTTCATCACTTACTATACATTTTATGAATGAATGATACAATGATCCAAGTTAATAATTAAATGCAATAATTATATCTCCTGGACATACGCGCGAGTTTTCTCGAAGGATATCCACTTGTATACGCGAGTTTTTATTCAGTAAAGTAGCGTATGGGTTGTAGAGAAAGAAAAATTTTTAAAAAAAAATCTAGCCGCACTAAATATCGATTCACCGCTCGCATTTTTCCCAACAATTGGTATCAAGACGGTGTCCTTACGAAAAAGCTTAGACGCTAGAAGGAAGATCAAGAAAGATGCGCAATCAAGATGGAACGAAAGATCTATCAAGCTTCCTCGCTCTTTAATGGAAGAATGAATCTTTCTGGAAAGCAAGGATGAGATCCCTATCTTCGATCCATGGGAACGAGATGTATGGGCCAGTTGTTCAACAAGGATATCAATATCCAAACTACAATACCACAAAGCATCCGATTCGAAAAAGAAGAATTATGAATCAAAATGCAAAAGGCGAGCCCAATGCTATAATGGGAAGTCCAGTCAATCTGAATTTTTTCAAAGTTACGCTACATACGACAAGAGAGGAAATGTGGGACAAAATCATTCTAAGTTATGAAGGTGATGCATAGGTAAAAGTGCAAAACTCCAAACTCTCCGAATTGAATATGAAAATTTAAAGATGCATAGTGATGAGAGTATTGCAGTTTCTTTTTACGTGTTGATGATGTTGTAAATCGTATGAGAAATCTGGGAGAAACAATAACTGAATCTACTTTGGTTGAGAAATTTTAAGATCGCTAACAACAAAATTTGAGTCAAAAGTTTCGCTCTTGAAGAAAAACAGGGATCTTCAAAATCTTACCCGTAGTAAAACTTCATGGCATACTAACCGCATATGAAATGAGAAGAGGAGGACCATATGAAGTCAAAGAAGCCATATTTAGAGCTTCTACAAAAGGGAAAGAAGTGCAAGAAGCTAGAAAGATCGGGATATATCTCTAGAAGAAGATGAGATAAATTTTGTAAAGAAAATTCAACTAGCACGGGATCTGTTAAGGGAGAGTGGCTTCCTTTCAAATGTTTTGATTGTGGAAGAGTTTCTCATTATGATGCTAAGTGTCCTTATAAAGAAATATCTACAAAAGGAAAAAGAAGTAGCAAGAAGGAATAAGAACCGTTCTGAGCACTAGAAAAAGTTACTATACTTATGAAGATAGTGATGGGTTATCTCGATAGTGAGGAAGAATGTGAACAAGATCTTAGACTTCTCATGGAATTTGAATCTAGAGAAGAAAAATAATACTTTTGTGGATGCTGCTGGAGGATAATGATTTTCTTGAAGAAAACAATCAACTTAAAAATACACTTAGAAGAAAGTAAAATACTCTTATAAGAAGGAAAATAACCATAGAGGTTCTGAAAGATGAGTTTTGAAGAAGCAAAGAAACACATTGAGAAATTAGAATGTGAAGTGGTAAGTCTAAGAAAAGATTTTGAGAAAGAAAAGACTCCCGAATCTTTAGATTTTCTAAAGGATACGAAACCTTAAATGAAATTATCAAAGGTACAACGCTCTCCTCTTGTAAAGACAGGTCTAGATATACCTGGGAATCTTCTCAAGATTCAAATTTCAAATTATCTAAAGCAGTTACTACTGCTTACAAAATTTCCGCCACTCAACAAAGGGAATAAAGAATATTTACGGGTAAAGAATGATCATCTCAATTCAAAGAACACTAACAAAAATATCTTTCAAAGAAACACCAATCAACGAGTAAATTCAAGTAGAAGATTTCATGATGCGATGAAAATTTCTTCTTCAATGGACAATGTTTCTCATGTCACAATTCTTTTGGTCACAAAGTTGTTCAATGTGTTGCATATAAAACCATCATGACAAGAGCAGAAGCTAGAAAGAAAAGGATTGATATTGAAACAAATAAAAATACCTATAAACATTTTTCTCCTCTTATAAATGAAGTTGAATGTGCTTATTGCAATAACTTTGGGCATGAAGAATCCGAATGCGAGAGCAAAGTTCACCAAGAGAGCATTTTCTCTTCTAGCTCCCAAAGTATGGGAAAAAGAAGGAATTACAGGGTTGAAAATTGTGGCATAGCGTTATTTGCAAAAGGTGAAGAAAATCAATGGTACATTGATAACGGATGCTCAAGAGACATGAAAGGTGACAAAACCAAGCTTCAGTGCATATAGTGCACTAGAAAAGGAAAAGAAAGTTACCTTTTGGAAATGATACTCTTCTTTGTAATTAAAGGAAAAGGGTCTTGTGTTTCTAAAAAAGAAAAGGTGAATGCTAATGATGTCATGTATGTGGATGGATTAAGGCATAACCTCTGTTAAGGTGTAAATCAAATGTGTGATCAAGGAACCGAAGTTGTCTTTAGTTCAAAAGAATGTGTGGTTCGTGATCTTGATACGGGTAAAAACAATTATAAAAACGGAAAAAGAACTCCAAGTAACCTATATGTATTGAAAGAACTCGCAAAGAACAATGTTACTTGAGTAAATCTTCATAAATCAGTTATGTGCATAGAAGTTTGGGGCATCTAAGCTTCTCAAATCAACGGATCAAAGCGAGTACTTAATGTTGTTCGTGGTCTTCCCAATATTACTCTACCCTAAAGTATCATATGCAAATCTTGCCAATTCACAGTGTGACTCAGAAGTGCAATTTAATTCCAAGGAAGGATCATCAAGTAGGCCTTTTGAACTTATTCATACTGGACATATGTGGACCTATGAGGAAAAATTCACCCTCGTGGTGAACAATACTATATATTATTTATTGATGATTTCTCTAGAATGTGTTGGATTAGGGTTGTTGAAGCACAAAGATGAAGCATTTGGAGAAATTTCAAGATCTTCAAGGCTCAGTTGAAAATGAAGCAGATCTTAAACTCAAATTTCTTAGATCTGATCAAGGAGGAGAATATACTTCAATTGAATTATTTGAATTTTGTAGACAACATGGCATAAAAAGACAATTTTCTATAAGTGGAACTCCACAACAAAATGGCATAGTAGAAAGAATGAATAGAACAGCTTCAACAAATGGCTAGAGCTATGCTTGATGATTGCTGAACACCCTGACACTTTTGGGGAGAAGCAACACATACGAGCAGATAAAAGTTTATGCTCAACAAGGCACATGTTCGTATAAATAGTGACAAAACTCCATATGAACTACGGTATGGTACTCTCCATCGTCAGAAGCATTTTAGAGTTTTTGGAAGTAAATGCTTTATCAAAAATAACGATGAAAAACTTGGCAAGTTTGAACCTAGAGCGGAGATGAATGAATACTTCTTGGTTACTACTCTATAGGTAGAGCATATAAATGTTACAATAAAATACTTTAGAAGATTGTTGAATGTATTGATGTTGTTATTGATGAGTCTCCCTGCAGATTTCCCAAAGGAAGAAAAAAACAAACAACAAATGAAGACGATGGTGACTTATGTCCTTCTACATCAAATAGGAAATGATATAGACAAGGGTGAACCCGATGAAGAACACCGAAGATGATTTATCCGAAAAAGCTCCATCCAGATATGTTCAAAAAGAATCATCCGTAATCTCAAATCTTGGGAGATAAGGGATCAGTGTGTAAAAAAAGAAGAGACCTTTGTGGGATCTTCTAGCTATCTCTGGGCATTTCTATCTACTATTGAACCTCACAATGTCAATGAAGCTTGCAAAGATGAATGTTGGGTTCAAGCCATGAATGAAGAGCTTGATCAAATTGAAAAGAATCACACTTGGGGAATTAGTACCAAGACCTCATAACAAAAAATGTTATTGGAACTAAATGGATATTCAAAAAAAAGTTAAAATGAGAATGGGGATGTTGTAAGAAATAAAGCTAGACTTGTTTTGCAAGGGGTATGACTCAACAAGAAGGTATAGAATTTGAAGAAAATTTTTTTCCCGTAGCTAGACTTGAAGCCATAATAATGTTTCTTTCTTTTTCAAGTTCTCAACAAATCAAAGTTTATCAAATGGATGTTAAAATCTGCATTTCTCAATGGTGATCTAGAAGAAGAAGTTTATATAGAACAACCGTAAGGGGTTCATTTTGGGAATGATGAATCTTGTTTGTAGACTTAAAAGGCTCTATATGGTCTCAAACAAGCTCCAAGGGCATGGTATTATCGTCTTGACAAATATCTTCATCAACAAGGATTTTCAAAGGGATCCGTTGATAGCAACTTGTACACAAAAATTGAAAATGAAAAACTATTGATTGTGGTTGTATATGTTGATGATATCATTCTTGGAAGTAATGAAGAATCTATGATTCAGAAATTTGCTTTTGTTATGCGACAAGAATTTGAATGTCTTCTACTTGGGGGAACTAACATTCTTTCTTGGCTTGCAAGTGCATCAAACTCCGCGATGGCATATTCTTATCATATGCAAAATACCTTAAGCAAATTATGAAGAAGTATGGCATGGAAGAGTGCAAACCTATAAGTACACCAATGATAACTCGGATGTAATCTCGAGTTCTCATGATGATTCTCCACAATGAATCAACTCTGAATACAGATCTATGATAGGAAGTCTACTTTATCTCCCCGGGACTAGACTAGACATTATGCATCACGAGCTGATTGTTGGACGCATTCCAAGCTAATCCAATAGAGTCTCACCTTTGTCTGTCACAAAAGAATATTCAAATATCTACAAGAGAACTCAAGACTTTAGACTATGGTATCCAAAGAATGTTGATCTTACTCTTCATGCTTACAGCCGATGCATTGGTGCAGAAACGTTGATGATTGGAAAAGCACTAGTGGTGGTGCATTCTATATGGGGGCCCGGTTAGTATCTTGGTTCGAGAAGAAGCAAAAACTCTCATTTCCTTATCTACAACAAAGTAGAATATGTGGTTGTCGCATCATGTTGCGACGCAACTTCTTTGGATGATGCAAACCTTACAAGACTTTCAAATCAAGTGCTCACCTCCTATCTCCATTATGTGTGATAATACAAGTGCCATCGATATTTCAAAAGAATTACATGTATGTGCATTCAAAGACCGTAGCACATCTCATCAGTATCACTTCTTACGTGAACAAGTGCTTGAACAAAAAGGTGAAGCGTCGGAGTATGTTCCCTCCGCGCAAAGAACAAGTGGGTCAGATAGTATTTACCTACAACCTCTACCCAGGGAAGCGTTGCCAATATCTCGATAAAGTTTGAGAGTAGTCTCACGCGTACGAAGAAAATCAGAACTACTTAAATTCGGAAGATTAAATTGGATACGCGCGTTTCTCGAAATATAGTGATGTATATACTGTGAGTTCATACAAAGAAAACCGCGTGATGGTTAGTTGCGACAAATTTTACTTGGGGTCGTAAGCATTCTTCAAAGACTACTCATTTAGCGTCTTTGTTTGCGTATCTCCGATCTTTGTCATGTGGGCTATCTCCCGATGATGTTTCAGCTCTTATATTTATGTTTCATTCTCTGATTTTGGTAAATAGGCCTTGATGATTGGCTATTAAAAGTGTTCAGGTGTTGCACTAAGCTAAGGAGGAGTTTTGGTCATATGGAAAGGGTACGATGCAATAATGTGTATGCATTAGCCTTGCTTGAATGTAATGGTTTGGTTGGCGCTATATGGTCTCCAATTATGATCTCTTTCTTGAGGTCCTTGGTTTTTGTGTAAAAGGTCAGACACTGGTAATTTGATGAAAAGCTCATGTTGAGACCTATGATGCCAAAATTTGAAATATTCACTGCTAAGACTCTGAGTCAAAATGTGTAAACCCACATGGTTGGGTACTTGAATGCAGCAGGAATCCATCATTGATCAAGTGATGGGCATGAGTCCTGCAGATAGGAAAGGTCATAGAGCGCCATGTACTTAATGGTAAAATATGTTTGAAGACTCAAGATGAACTGTGGGGAGCATGGTAACTTGGGCACATGAGAAGAAAAACCTTTGTTTTTAATAGTGCTGATCCGCCCTCCTTTCTGTCTTTGATGTCAAAGGGGAGAGCAACATGGTGTTTGAATAGGGGGAGAGTTTCATAATGTTTGCATAATGGTTAGAATCAATGTATCTATCTCAGATGATTTAAACATCATCATGGGTTGACATCAAGTCCAAAGGGGGAGATCATGGCATATATGCTGTCCTTGATGGCAACCTACTTGATGAAGTTGATGGTAACCTACTGGATAGAAAGATTGTTGGTTATATGATGCACAGTGTTGTCCTTGATGGCAACCTAATGATAAAGATGAGAGGATGTACCAACTGATGAAGATTAGTAAGAAAGGAAAAAATGATAAATATGATGTGTCAAGGCATACTGGGTTTGTTAAGGAGAAGTAGCATATGCAAGAGAAAAATTCACACTATATCGCTGCATGGATATTTGCGCTCTAAATTTATAAATCTGTGGGGGTTACTGCAGTATTGACCCATTGTATTGAGCGCTCGAATATCTATTTGATCCCGCTCCTGTGAATACCATTAGTAGTGGTGTGGTTTTGCCTTATGGTATTGATAAAGGCTAAACCTATATAAGGAGTAAAGAATAATAGTGCATATGTAAAAGTGTCTAGGCATTAAATGGTAATACTTTCACTCAAGTATATCCTGATGGTTGAATTCTGCTCTCAATTGATAGATCCGAATCTATGATGCACCTATGAATATGATGAAGGTTCAAGGACTTCAGATCTAGAAATGATGAATCTCTAGGATGATTTGAAAAAGAAGGCAATGAAGACTGCACAACTGAGAAGAAGTATTAGTCTAGGTTCATAGATCTCAATCTGTTCTTTCAAAGTTTATTCTTTATAGATCTATACACGTTCATTTCACGAAGGCTGCTGTATACGTAAACGGTTTACAAAGCACATGTATAAAGTGGTCTCGATTAAATAAAAGCTAAGGTATCTAAACTAATGATTGGCCAAGGTTGAATGTGTTTCTTCTCGTACATCTATTCTCGAAGTTTGGTTATCCGATATTCCTGTTGAAGGTAAGTAGTTTTGTCTGCTGGAAGTGGATGGCTAAGGTATTTGCTGAGAAGTAGGCTAGTTGGAAGCTGCTGACCCACTTTGCAAAATCTGATGAACATGGTCTCATGGTACCGAGTCAAGTTCTCAATGAGGGGGTTGGAGCTCCCTTCCAGTGTAGAGCTCGTAAATGAGAGCAGGGTAGAAGCCTCCTCCTGCAGAGAGGCACAAACAAGATAGAAGGGTAGCTCCTCTATGAGAGGCCGGTAAACGAGAGAAGGCTGTAGTCATAAGTGGGTGTCATGTCAAAGAGTTTGCGCCGACAGATGTATTGTGGAAGTTTTCTTTGTACATAACAAATATTGAAGACCGAGACGATAAGGTGCAGGTTTTCTCCCAAATTGGGTTTCCACCTTAAATCCTGTGTTCATGTTGTTTATGTGTGATGATTATCTTCGTTTCACTGCATTTGTTTACTACTTACTATAAATCCGATGAATGAATGATACAATGATCCAAGTTAAGAATTAAATAATAATTATATCTTCATAGACACATTTTCCAGTTGTCTCGAGTGATATCCACGTGTATGGCACTGAGTTTTATTCAAGAGCAGACAGGAAGGTGAGAAAGAAAAAAGTTAAAAAGTTTTCGCCGCACTAAATACCGTATTCACTCTCGAGTATTTTTTCCCAATGTGTTGACTTAATGGGGATTTGCACCTTGCGAAAGTAACAAAAGAACTCGTAGACCATGTGGCTATTCATTGGTCAGTTTCCAACTCGAAGAATGCAACTTGCAAACTAAATTCTTCTCTCAAAATTCCATTCAAACTTGAACTATACAAACTAATAATCACAACTATGACTGAAAACCATGCTGCAAACTGAAGAGCTACCTATGATATTATTTATGTATATACCAATCTACCCTAAGCTGAAAATCAGATGTCTGTTTCAATCAATATGAAACCTCCAGTATAGCCAGTCAAAGAGCTGATCCAACACCTAGGCTTCTTGACTGTTCATAAGTGGACCATCTATTGGCAACTCAGAATAAAAATTGAATCCATAACCTGAAATTATAAATGAAAGAAACTCCACCTTCACTAATGACTGAAATATTCTTACCAAAGGATCTTGATAATCATGAAAAATCTCCTCTTTTGATGAAAGCATCAAATCAGCAAAAGGATCCTTGAAAACACTGAAAAGTATCGTGTCCTGATGATCCAAAGGATAATATTCATTCATAACTGCAAGATGTCTCTGTTTTATGCCTTCATTTTCAACATCATTCTTAAGACATGAATTTGAATTCATATGAAAATCTTCAATGGGAGCAACCATATCATGTGCTAGATGGATGTTTAAAAATAAATTTGCATGCATTACAATGAGAACTTCATGTATATCATCACACACAAACAAAAAAAATTGATCATTTAAATTGTAACAATACATTTGGGGACAAAAACTTGTGGATCAAAAAGTTGCTGATTATTGTTTATAAGTGCTTCCTTATGAAAATCTCAAGCATACTCAAGGAATCAACCTCCTCCTTATGATGAAAAGAAACATTTTTCACATAAACTTCTCCTTTCTCCTGCCCATTTTCATGTTGTTGAACATTCAATTCTTTGTTCTCAATATGCTCGGAAAGTTTTTCATATGCTCGGGGGTTATCTAAAAGCGAACTTTCATCACATGTTACCTCACTGTTCATAATTTTCATGCATGTATTTTCAACAACCTAATCTTGAGGAGTTTCTTTTTGACATAAAATCTTAGAAAAGGAATGGGATGAAAAAAATTTGAATGATTTGGTTCATACCTTTGACTGCATATAGATTGAAAAGGCTACAAATCCTCATAAATTTCATGCAATATGAATTGACTGTAAAATTGCTGATCCATTTCATCTTCAACTAAAGAAGATACATCTGCTTGTTGGAAAATTTCTTGATCATCATTACAACTAGCTTGTGAAGAAAATTCATAAAATGCCTCTAATATCTCCACATCATCCATACATTCTACATCATCATCAATAATTTTAATATATTGAATGAAACCCTTCCAAATATTACAATAGTATTGAAACAATGGTGATTAAGGATGAGACTTCCCATAATGTCCAAAAAATATTATATGGAAATCTTTAAGAGAACACAAGCTTCCTGATTTCAACCCTTCATACCATACTATAGCTTTGTCTTCTAGGTTAGCCATAAACATATTCATGAGACAATCCTCGAGAAACTCAACCCTCAGTCTACATACATGTATATGGAATTTAACCAAATGCAGACCAACATCATCTTTCTTTTCATCTTTGAACATGGGAAGATAGGTTGAACAATCAACGCAAGGCATAGGATTTGGAAAACCATAGATGTGAGATCAATCCATAGGGGCATAACTGGGATTTATCCTTGCAATAGAAATCATATTTGAATTTCTTCAAGCTACTGATCTTCAAGAAGTGGAGTCACCATTAATCTTTGAATTTCTGAATTCTTCAAGAATGGAGTCCCCAAGGTAGAAGTGTAGCCTTGAATATTTCTGATCTCCTGCTACCTTCAAGAGCTCATTTACTTTGATTGGAATCAAATACCCATGATAATGTAGCTTCAAACTCCCATAAGATGCATCAAAATGTTATCACTAGGCTGGAACAATTTGGGTTGTTCAATTGTCAACCTAGTGCAACTATTTCAAACCACTTTGGACTGGAAGTTATCCCTTCCAATCAAAAAAGGCTCTCTCAAAGAAAACAAATGAATACTGAATATAAGATCTCCATTGCAGATGGATAAATATTTTTGTGTTTTAAGATATTTTGCAGGTGGAAGATTGTATGAAGGCTACCATTGGCCATGGAGTCAGCTATGGGACTTCAATTACAAGCAAATGCAATCCATGTAAAATGAGGCAATTAAGCTTTAAAAATAACTTTTTACAGAAAAACATAATACATGAAGGAAATTGGAGCATAAAACTATGAATTCCAAGTAATAATGATATTATGAAGCTGATGATAATATGAAAAATGGAAAGACAAAAATAGATAAGCTCAAAAGAAATATCAGGTCTAAAATACAACTGTTGCAACTGTATATTAACTTGATAAAAATTAATTACATAATATCCTTATCATTACATTCATCAACGCCTTTCAAACTCAAAAAATCCATAATTTATAGATTGAGGTCTCATACAATGGTCTGCCACCTGGGCCAACCTCAAATTCCTACTTAAGAGACATATTCCTAATCGAATTACATCACTTGGAGACCTCCTAGGGATATTTTTTTGTTTGGTAGAGTTTGAATATAAAAAGGACTCTTCTTTCATTTAATAACTCAAAAAATTCTTTAATAACCCTTATCAAATGAAACCAACTGATTTTATGAATGTTTTGGACTGCTGATGCTTCATCATGACACGTGTATGTTGAGTTGGACCTCCACCAAGTCGAATTTTAAAATTTCTACACAAATATGGCCAGTAAAAATTATGAAAAATATGCCTCAAAGATGAATGAATATTTTCCAAACCCTGATGGCTGTGAAAAATATGAGAGAGGTTTTTGTAGATGGGCACGTAAAAAATTCCTTTCCATTTGGCTAGAAAGAGAGTTTTAAGTTGACTACTAAAATAATCATTTCGAGAACTTTCGTAGCAAACTCCAAAATCCACTTTTTTCATAATATTTAAGATTTATGACTGTTGGAGGGAATTCCTTGAGGCTAATGAGGTAAACACATGCCTTAATTCATCCTTTTTCTAATATTTTTTCTAATGTTTACCCTCATGGGAAGCTACAACAACTTTCGTAGCAAATTTCTACCTTCAAGCCTGGGAGTTTCTATGAAAGTGCCTATCTTTCTGAGATTTTGCACTTTCTTCCTACTATCACCTCCAAAACACTTGTATTGGCTCCAAAAATTTTATAAAAGCCTACATAAGCTGGAGTTAATAATTCATGAGCTTGAGTTGAAATGGTGAGTTGTATTGATGAGTTAGCATGTTTTGTTGACTTGATGAGTTGTCAACCACATGGAGGTTGACTGCTGAGTTGTCTTCTTGAAAAAGTGGCATAATAGTATGCATGATTTTATTCTATAATTCATCGACCTTTTCACTACATTTAATTCTCAAAAACATCAAAAACACCTAACATTGGAAGAAAAACAGAGTACAAGAACTTTCGTAGCAAATTCTGACCCGTTTACACTGAATTTGTTGCGGAAGTTGGTAAAAGTATCAAATTCACTACAATGACCAGATTAACTCATGCACAAAATATTTTTTGGATTTCCTTTGACAATGACACCTATCGCATTAATTATGACCTTTCAAACTCACCAAACAACCTTCATACATGAAATATTCTTGAAAATATCAAATTTAAAAAAAAAAATCATATTCAACCCTAAGTGGCTTACCCTAATCAACTTAAAAAAATCCTAATGGTTATCATGGATAACAATTTGCATGGCTTCCTTGATTCTTCATGACTTGTAAGATAAATTATAGGTACAACAGATCGAATTCCAACTTATGGAGAGGACTAAGGAAATTTCCTAAATTCCCTACAATATTTGTTGAGTGGATATGCTACGTTGAACATCCTTTGACTAATGGGTTTCAAGCAGTTATGAGAAGGTCAAATATATATTCCTCCATTAGATGAAAATTTTGATCATGCTCCATGTGCCATAGTCACATTAGTTGACGTGGACCTCCACAAAAATTGAATGGATTACAAGAATTATCCATTTATTAATTCCTACAATTAAAGGAATTCCTATAATTTTCTGTTTTACCCATTAGTACATGAAATAAAAGCATTCAATGAGTATTTATGAATGAAAAATAAAACATGTTTTCCATAAAATACTATTACCTTCAATTTTATCCTTTTACGCCACTTCCTTCATCAAATTGGTAAAAGAGAAGGATTCAAGGTTCAAATGGAGGGTTAAAGGGTATAAAAAAAGTGGTCAAGGATACCATAACTTGGACCCAACACTCACATTCCATATTTAGGCATCCCCTTATTTTCTTCCTCAGTCCATCAATCGATCCATCCCTTGGAAAGGCGTCATCACATAGGAAGAATTTTCTCATCTAAGGCATCCCTCTGACTTGCTTTAATAACACAAAACATGTGTAATAGAATACATCATGGAGGTAATGTACATATCATAGGGTTCTAGTGTCACTGCAATGACCCAGTCCTTGGAAACTTCAGCTCCATCATGTTCTTGTAGTGCAAGTTGATATTATTGCACTGATATTGGTTTCCTTGCATTTATCCTCATATGCTCATGCTAGAAAGTTCATTATTTCTCCTACATCAAAAGCACTTGAGTTTTATGAGATTCCTTATTAAAATTTTAAATCAATTAAAAACATACTTTCATTAGCAGATTTATTTATGGTTAACCATAAAATTTTAAATCAATTCAAATCATAACTTTAATAGAGATTTTTTTTTCAACTCGTAACTAATACTTATCTCTTTAGTTGCTCTTTGATTCCTTGATCTTGCAAGCACTGCGTGCTTTTTCGAACTTGAAATCCCTTAGTGGTGTGTTTTCTTCATAGCTCCACACAATATTTAGCTCCATATTTAAGTCCAACTCACTGAGTGGTTCGCAGCCCCAAGGAAAGAACTTAGTGGTGTTTACACTGATCCACATAGGATTTTCGTATAGCTCCATCCCATAGTCTAAATCATTGAGTAGTTTCACCCCCAAGGGAATCAATTAGTGGTGAATATTATTCTCTATGCAGCCATTTTGTATAGGTCAAAACAAGCCCCCCCTCTTTTTCACCTCCCAGTGAGTGTAGGAATATCATCTACCATCAAGGTAGGAATATGTTGACAAGAATATCATCACACCACCATCAAATCCCCATCATCACACCTCCAAGCCCATGCAACCTTGATTCCATGAAGTCTACCTGTCCCAAAGTTTTCTCATAGTGGGTATTCTTTAGTGTCTTCCAACCAAGCATCCTACAGGCATGATCTAATGACATGTGCATGGATTGTTACGGCCAAGTACCTATATGGAATGCTAGAGTACACTCCTCATGGAGACTTATAGCTAAGGTATCAATTACGAATTGCTACCATGAGATAAAAAAAAGTTCACAAGCTTCAATGCCACCACAATATTACCCTTCCTAAACTCCATGCTACATCATCTCGCCTGTGTCACAACATTTAATTTTCCATGACATACACTAAAAAATTTTAACCAATTTTTTTTAATTTACCAATCCTTGCTTCATCCAAAAGTCTGATCTCCTAGGCATGAAATATGAAGTCATTTCATTTGGATCCTTTGTAGATGTTGTTGATCTTTCATGGTGGCTTTTATCTCACACACCATTACAGCACTTTTACTTGCAACCTTATTTTTCAATCAGACAACACTTTTTAGTGTTTATATACATATATATGGATTCTATTTTAGTTACAAAATTCACAACAACCTGAAGTGACCTCAAAATTATAATACTCATAATAATTATATTACTCCAACTTTATTTCCAATAAATTGAAATAATATTGTTATTACACTATACATGTGCATCATATTTATTCCAAGCACTTCACAATGCAAGTAAACATTCATTCTAACATACTAATAATTTAGAATTGCTAAATTCATATCTCTAAATTCGTTAGCATTTAATTTTTATTTTTTTTTTCATTTCATCCAATCATGCATTACAAAAGTCATTTCAATATTTTTTACCAAAGGCTCCCCACCTTCACCATACCATTTCCTAGTATCCATGAAACACTTGCATTAAATTGAAATAATGGTTTTTAAATTCAACTGAAGGATTTCTTACCCAATTCCTTTCCTTTACCCTTTTCTTGGGTTTAATACTACCTTATTTACTTGGCATCACTACCAACACTTTCAGCATAATCCTTTTGAAGGGTCCATCTAGTTGATAACATTTCTATTGTTGTAATACATAGTATTTCCTAAAAGGATATTAGCATCACACATTATTCATAAATTCATTCATTCAAATATTTATAATTTCAATGAAAACTTCATAAATGGATTTTCATTTGTATAAATTATAATCATGTATTTTTCCATGTTATTCTCATGCTATCAATTTCCATCCTTTATCATTTCCATACATGCTCACAAAAATGGTCAAGAGAATATGTATAACATACTAATAATGATAATTATTAGCATTAGGTCATTATTTCCCACTTACCCAATGGATATTCATTGGGTCCTTCATTTTTGGGAAATTTTTGACCAAATTTGGTGGGAAAAGGTTATAGAAGTAATTGATGGAAGAAGGGAAGGAAAATAGAAAAACAGATTAGAAGTCGAGAATAAAAAATAGAAAATCAAAAGGAGAGATATCTAGCTTACGTTGAGATGCTAGCTACTGGAATGAAGAATGAAATTTTATGATCTTATTGATGAAATCTAATTTTATATTTTGTGGTCTCATATTCTTTGAATGATCTCACATATCTCTGTGTATTTTTAATTTATTGTTCCTCTTTTATAATATAAAGGAAGTATTGTGGGGATCAATTCCATGTCTATGTGTGTGAAATGATTATGATTTATTTGGCCTCTTTAAAAATTTTGTTATGATGTTTCAATGCATTTGTCTATTATTTATTTCTATAAAAGCTTCAATTTTAAATATATGAAGACCTTTGACTCACCATGCACATGTTGTGTAATTATTTAAACAAAGAACCAATCCTTTACTAGTTTGTCCTTGATGTTATTTATCAATTCTCTTTGTCCTTGAATTCCTCAGCATGCCTTGGGTGAGACATTTCTCCCTTGCAGAGGAATGTAAGTGTCAACTACAATAGAGTCTTTTGTTGGAAACGAGTGTCTGAACCCTAGGTCTTCCAAGTAAATTTAATACCAACAATACTTCATAAAAAATTGATTCCATTAAATAACCTCACCATGTTACTTAAAACATGGTAAATACAAATTTCATTTTCATACCATTTATATAGACATAAAATTTTTAAATATTAATTAATTATCATACTTATCTAATGGCTCTCAACTAATGACTTGTAAGACCAAACAACATCATTATTCCTTTATTTCATTTTCCCATATTTCTCAAATTCATAGAGGATATAATACACACACACACATATCAACCATGCAGAATTTATTTAAGGAAACTCCTTTCGTATGCTATTTTCATAGTTTGTCATGTCATTGCGAATTTTATTCATGTGGACATAGCCAGTCCACCTAGTTGTTATGTCATGTTCTTTTTTCCTCTGTTTCCATTTTTCTTATGCACAAGGTCTAGTCATAATTTTGCACTTCTGGTTGGGTTTTATTTAGCTCTTCTCTAAAGCTCCTTTCCTTTCCTTTCCCACAACCAAAAAACCACTAAGACCAAACCATAAAAGGAAATAAAAAAGAATTAAAACAGAGGAAAAATAATATAGAAAACACGTGAAAACATATAAAGTAGCACGACCATGCTCAAAGTCAACAAACGAAAAACAACAAGAGAAAATATGAAACCAATTATAATAATAGAGAACATCCTCATCATTCATTATCCCACAACAAACTCGATCTCTTGATTCTTGGTGATAATTTTTTCCATCACCAACACATGCGAAAAACAATAGTGCAAATTCCTTTCCAAGGTCTATAGCAACCTCAAAATTTCAACATCCCTCTACATACTGCAAGAAGGAACTTTTAATATTTCATAGAGCTTGGGGGGGTGCTCCCTCATCTCTTTTTGCATTAAAAGTTGTTGGTTCATAATTTTGAAGTTTGTATGAGCTCTTCTTCTTCTTCCATTATATGTTAGGGAAGTATTTCTTTAGGTGCAGCTCTCTAGAGTACCAACATGAAATTGAATTTATTTTATCTCTAGCTTTATGATGTTCCTTTCCAACCTTCTCATCATGACATTTCTAGAGGTTAGTTCTTGTTGTAGTAATTCTTGCATGCAGATAGATTTTGTAGCAACATTTTTTTCAACCTTGCCTATTCTTTTTTCTTTCTAATGAACCTTTAATTCTCTGCAATGTAGCTCTTTAGCTCAACTTTCAAGCTCCTGAAGGTTTCTTCTCTTTTAGGGGAAATTTCCATTTCTTTCCCATGATGAAATTTTCCCATGCTATGATACACTATACGATTGTCAATTCTTTAATTTCTTGTTGCAGTTGATTCTTCTTATGTTTTGTCACACATACATAGTTATTAGTTTCACTAGCAAAAACAAATTGACTTGTTACCTTGCCATGCCAACAAAAAACATGTTGGCCAGAAGTATTTTGATTTGTTTCTATGTACACATCTTAGAACTCATGTAAAACACATATTCCAAGAATAAAAAATGCATATAAGCACGTTTATATCCATATCATTACTAGGTTTTAAATCAATAATTTTACCAAGACTAGTAGCCATGACATCTGCAAGCTTAAAAAGCCAGTTAGAAAAAAATTAACATATTAAAATTTTCCATTCCTATAATTTCACAAGTATGATATTACCACATGCATAAAAAACACAATCACCTGTCAAATTATATGGTCAACACACATTTTCACACAACAAGCAATCATCGTTTAAACAACACAAAGTGTGGTGACTTTTGTAATGGAGATCAATATTATTCTCCCAAGGGTCTAATATTAAAATCTTGCTCTGATGTTGCACCCTGTAACTCTTAACTTATCCTCATAAGCCCAATCAGTCCGAATGTTGAAACTAGGCACTCTATTACTCTGTATCATAACTCTAAATATTATCATCAAATGTTTAGTGTAGAACCTTCACTTTTTATTTCATCTGTTATTGAGCCCATCCAGTCCAAGTGTTGAACTCGGATGCTTTGATACTACTCTATAGCAGTCCATCCCATCACATTGGATTAAACCAAGTTGAATAAGAGGCATTAATTTTAACTAACCCGACCTCCATGCTATCATTATGAAGATGGGGTTATAAAAAAATATTTCTCAAAGTTAGCTAAATTAACTTTGGATAACACCATTATGTCCATCTTGTCAAGAACCTTTCAACGATATAAATTTTATCTCGATCTAATGGCTAGATAAAAAATTATGATGATTTAATGTTGACCTTATAATCCCTTTCACATAAGCAAGAACCTACCACATGGAACCTACATGGTTCCACCTCATCCTATGCACCAACGTGGACATGGGTAAGCCCATGTAACCCTTACAACATAGACTACTTGTGGACTCCATTGAGTTTAGGATCTATGTGTAAATATTTTCTTTCATGTTATACCTAGTTCACTTGGGAACCTAGAGTTCCCAAACTTTACCACGTGAAAACATTCCGGACTCTCAAATATGTCTATACCCCCAAAGGTATTCAATTATGCACTACATCTAGTGCCTCCTATACTTAAATAATTTTTTATCACAAATATCGATTTCCTGTGTTAGGAAAAATATTGAGAGGTGGGGGGGTGGGGGTTGAATAATTATTCTAAACTACTTAAACTTTTATTTTCTTAATCATTTTTCTGTACACGACTATTATGAAGTAAACTTGCATATGTACGTGATCATGACGAAGACAAGTAGTGTATATCCAATTCACTAACATTTCAGTTAATTTATGATTTGTTTAAATTGAACCAGTATATCAATACTTCATTACACTTTAATTAAATAGTAACCATTTGCAGTAAGAATAGAATAAGCCATCACACACAAGAAACACATGAACACCAAGATTTTTTAGGTGGAAAACCAATGTGGGAGAAAACATTCGTTGGTGTCGTCTCTCTCTTATTATTTTATTATAAAGAGAAAATTCTTACAAAATTGTACTGGTGCAGACTCATACCAATACACATGCACCCATCTACAGAAGGCTACAACCTTCTCTTGTTTTCCAGCCTCTAAAGGAAGGTAGATACAACCCCCTTATCCTATGTTATTTGTGGATCACTTTTTCAGTATGTTTCAAATTGGATCCATTCCAAATATCAGAAAACAATACTGAAACCAATATTGAGCCAAGTCACTTAATCACCTTAATCAACTGTATCACCAAGTAAAACATAGAAATAATGTTTTCAAACAACCATACGACCTTATATCACTGTATACCCATTCATCAGTACACCAGACCACATATTGTTCGTCATTGAAACCAGATTTTGTCACTACAAACCTTGTATAAACACATGTCAAAATATATACTCTATTGTAATTACTCATACCTACGTATGTACATGTTTCCCCTAAATCATATCTGTGTACATATCTCAAAATATTGAAATTTGAATCTATATCACTATACCGCTGAATCAATCACCCAAGAAGATATTGAAGCCATCATAAATCAATGAACCAAATACAAATGATCACATAGTAGAATCATCACAAGTTAATTCTTTACTTCATAATTAATTCAACCCAATTAGTGTTGGGAAAAACACTGAGAGGAGGGGGTGAATCAGTATTTAGGACTTACTCAAACTTTTACTTTTTTATTCTCTAAAAACCCATATGCTACTTTGTTGAAGCCAACTAGCGTATACACGCGGATATCCTTCATAAAAATCACGTATATACAGAGGTCTTATTATGCCATTAATTCTTTACTTAGATCTATGCAACATTCATTCTTCTGATGATTAGATAATAGTAAGCATGTGCAGTAATAACAGAATAAACCATCACACATAAGCATCATACAAGAACACCAGGATTTAAGGTGGAAACCCAAGTCGGGAGAAAACCACCATTGCCGTTGTCTGAGTCTTCAATATTTATTATATAAAGAAAACATGTTACAACCATGTATTGGTGCAGACTCATACCAGCACGTAGGCACCCACCTACAGAAGGCTACAACCTTCTCTCATTTACCAGCCTCTCCTGGAAGGGAGCTACAACCCCCTGCTCTCGTTTACCAGCCTCTCCTTGAAGGGAGCTACAACCCCCTGCTCTCGTTTACCAGCCTCTCCTGGAAGGGAGCTACGACCCCATGCTCTCATTTACCAGCCTCACCTGGAAGGGAGCTACAACCCCTTGACTGAAGGCTACAACCCTCAGCACCACCATGGACCACGTTTCATCAATTTTCAAACTGGATCCAATAGCTTCAATATATCACAACTTGCAGGCCACTTTTCATCATATTTTCAGACTGGACCCACTCCACACATTTAAGCTCAATCATACATCAAACTGAAACTTATACCATTATCAATTCATTCGATGAATCATCAACCAATCAATCAAAAACTTGATCTTTTCTCAACATAGTCAGCAACATAATCAATATTCAGAAAACCCAGATCTGTATGAATACACCATAGACAGATAGCAGTAATACAACAGAACAGACCAAACATTTCATACCACATACTTCAGCAAACCCTAGTTTTCATACGCGCTTCCTTTCACTGATCCGACGTATATACGCGCTTTCATGTATATAAACCTGCGTATACATATGCACATATTACAGAACTAATTTCACAACCCATACGCGCTTTCTCTTAATCCAACCCGCGCATATACGCGCTTACTCTGTTACAAACTTGCGTATAGATCTTGAGACATTTTAGGTCGGTACAATTCTTGAGAACAGATGCATAGCTCGAACAGATGCATAGATTAGATTTTACCCTTCCTTCGAAGCATGTTCGCCTCATCTGGATCTAACAATTCATAAATAGATCTGAAGATACAAATACATTTCAGATCTAGAGATCCCTCTTCATCATTTTCTTCACTGGTGCATTATGAAATCAGATCTATCATTCAACTGTTACCCATTCCATACATATATACTTCAAAGAGAAGTATTCATTAAAACCCAAACATCTTACACTACCTTTGCACAATGATTTTCTTCTCCTTATATAGATTTAGCCTTTGTCAATACCATGAGCCAAAACCATACCACTTCCGATGGTATTCCTGGACGGGATCAAATAGACAATCCAGCGCTCAATATAATGGGTCAATACCATGGTAGTAACCCCTAGTTTTACACATTTAGAGCGCATTTGAGCATACGCGACTTGGCACGTACTTTTCCGCGTGCATACGCTACTTCTCCTAAACAAACCCCCGTATGCTTTGTGTTACACACTTTTCATCATTGTTCTGGCCCTTACTGATATTTATTTTTCTGGTACTTCTGAGCTACTTGTAGAACATCAGATTTACATCATTAATAAACTCATCAAGCGCCAAGAGCAACTTCATTAAGTAGTTTTCCATCATCTTCATCAAGTGGGTTGCCATCAAGGACAACACTATGCATCATATTTCCAACAATCTCCCCCTTTGGACTTGATGGCAACCACGATGGTGTTTGATCACCACAATAGATAGATACATTAAGCATAATGATATTCTTCCCCTATTCAAACACCATGTCACTCTCCCCCTTTGACATCAAGGGCAAAGGGCGGATCAAAACCAACACAAGGTTTTTCCCCTCATGTAGAAAGAAGAGCATTGTAGAACTGATGTACACTGAAGTTACCATGCTCCCCCTGAGTTCATGATGAATGTTCAAACATATTTTTCAATGAAGTACATGACTCTATGACCTTCCTATCACCAAGACTCATACTTACATCAAAGATCCAATCAAGTGGATTTACATATGAGACTCAAGTACCCAACCAAGTGGGTTTACACACTTTGACTCAAGTCCTTACATGACTGCATATTACAATTTTACATCATAGGTCTCAACATGACCTTTTCATCAAATTACAAATATGAATTTTTATCACCAATACCAGAAAGACCTCAAGAGAGAGATCATATTTCAGAACCATCATAATGCCAACAATGCATTATACTCAGCAAGGCTAATGTTCCCCCTGAAAATGTGCATCCAAGCATCCTTTCCATATGACCAAGGCTCCTCCTTAGCTTGTGCAACCTGAAACTCTTTCAACAGCAAGTTATCAGCAACAATCTCTGCATGATTTGTCCTTATCTCTGAATCATAAGACTTCCATCTCATCCATGTGTGAAAGCAAAGAATACTCTTCAGAAAAAAGCAAACAGGGCTTATCCATAATCTCATCACAAGAAACCATGTTTCATTTCATCAGCATGAGTATACAATGTCAACAGTACAATCATTAGCAGTTGGACTGATGCTCCCCCTGAACATGTGTTCCTGATCTTCAGCTATCATACTAATTTTCTTATCATAAATGCATACGCGGTTGTCTCCATTGTAACTCTCGTGTATACGTGACTTTACTTCATTAAACCCGCATATGTAAAGTGAAATACTGAAAATTTCACACTCCTTCTTCTCCCCCTGAATTTGTACCACCTGTACCTGTATTCTTCACAACAGATGCACTGTCAGAAATAAACATAACCTGAATTACCAAATCAACCATGAGAATCATCATACATTGCTCCCCCTGTGATGATACATTACTAATCTCTATAATGTATCTCACATCATTCCTATAGTCATTATGAAAAGTAAGCTTTAGAAGCGGATGACTGCAGTAGGGTCAATATTCCCTACGTTTCTGACCGGTCCTCCTTATTTTTCCAGCTTTGCTTGAACTTTCTTATCGTGTGCTGGAAATTGTCCAATTTCTCAGATCTGTTCATCCTGAATTCTTTTTCCACATGCCCATACTTGTTACAATCATAAAATCTTATGTGACCAAAAAGTAAGCATAAGGATCATACTGTGTTCTTCTATTCTTTCTTCTATTGCAATCAGCTACTTTATGACCAAAATTGCTGCATGAAAAACAATATCCCTTAAAGAAACCAGAGAACCTTTATGTATAGAATCTGTTTGTTTGTGACTGAAACAATCTGCTTCTGCAATTTGCTGCAACATGCCCATAATTATGACATTTAAAGCATTCAAAATTATTGAATGATTTCCTTTGAGTGTTCATGATTGTCGGTTGACTTCTTGTTTCTTTCAACTCTTCAGGTTTTGCATTGACATCCTTTGAGTCTTTAGCACTTCCTTGTGAACTAGATTCTCCTTTAACAGTTTCATGAAAACCAAGACCAAGTTAATAGCAGGAGATCTTTGATTACTAAAAATATTGTCCAGAATCTTAGTACTATCTTGAAACCTCAAGAGTTTATCCTTTTCTTCTAATTTACCTTTGAGAATGTTTACCTCAACCTCCAATTTTTGGCATTGCTTCTTCATTCTTTCTTCGACCCTTTTTCCTTCTTCTACTTGATCATTTAATTTTAAAATCTCTTCCTTCAACCCATTTTATTGTGCTTCAAAAGTTTTTAAAAGTTCTTCACTCTCTTTATATGATGCTGCTTTCAGAGAGATGATTTCTTCTTTAAGTTCTTCATTCTTCTTATTTGATGCTTTGAGATCTGCTTTCAGGGAGATGAGTTCTTCATTCTTCTTATTTGATTTTTCCAGATCTTCTTTGAGAGAGATGATTTCTTCTTCAAGTTCTTCATTCTTCTTATTTTATTTTTCCAGATCTTCTTTGAGGGAGACGATTTCAGCTTCAAGTCCTTTTTCTTCAAATGATTGTAAAAGTTCCTTATTCTTATTATTTGATGCTTTGAGATCTGCTTTCAGAGAGATGATTTCTGCTTCAAGTCCTTTACTTCGATTGGTAACATTATCGTACAACCTTTTTAGTCTAGAGATCATATCTTTGTAGGTAGATTCTCTCTTATTAAATAATCTTTGTTGATCTTTGATAACTGCTTCTAGATCCATAGCATTACTTTCACTATCTTCACCATTTCTTGCACAAAGGAGAAAATCACTAGAACAACAATCACTACCTGTTTCATCTTCTTCATTTTCTGTTGCACATGTTTTCTGAGATATCTCCTTTCCTTGAGTAGCCTTCTTCTTTTGCTTCTTTCCCATTGTGATGGATCTCCTTCAAGCAATCAAGCTCCTTCAGAAGGACCTAATCTGATCCCAATTGTTGGGAAAAATTCTGAGAGAGGGGGGGGGGTTGAATGATATTTTAGGACTTACTCAAACTTTTAATTTTTCATTCTCTAAAAACCCATACGCTTACTTTGCTGAAGCTAACTAGCGTATACACGTGGATATCCTTCACAAAACTCGCGTATATACAAAGATCTTATTATGCCATCAATTCCTTACTTAGATCTATGTAACATTCATTCTTCTAATGATTAGATAATAGTAAGCATGTGTATTAATAATAGAATAAACCATCACACATAAGCATCACACAAGAACACCAGGATTTAAGGTGGAAACCCAAGTTGGGAGAAAACCATCGTTTTCGTCGTCTCAGTCTTCAATATTTATTATATAAAGAAAACATGTTACAACCATGTACTGGCGCAGACTTATACCAACACGCAGGCACCCACCTGCAGAAGGCTACAACCTTCTCTCGTTTACCAGCCTCTCCTGGAAGGGAGCTACAACCCCCTGCTCTCGTTTACTAGCCTCTCCTGGAAGGGAGCTACAAATGTAGAAATTTGAATAATAGATGAATTATTCATCGAGATTATCCTGATTACACACTATTTAAGCTTCATGGATAATACATAACCTCTTCTACAATTGATCATCAATTTGCGGAAATAGAAGCAGTTGCATGCACACATTAAAACATAATCAAGCACACATATAACACAGTATGTAATGGGGAAAGCTTACAAATGAAAACCCCCAACTATCTATATATTATAATGACAGAGAACATGTAAAAATACATAGCACAAAGCTCCTCACATCTCTCAGCACTATCTCACATGCTACACACAAACTAGCTCAGATATGAACAAGTCACAAGTTCAAATCTCTTCCACCTGTCTGCCTGCCTCTACTGCACAATCCAAGATGAATAATGATGAGATCCAAGTTCGAATCCCACTGGCTTGTACTGCGCAATCCTCATTGGCAATCTCAATCAATGTGTGTGCAAATCTCATGCACAGCTATAGTCACAACTGATAGTAGACTCACCCTTTCACCCACCTCTAACACTCGTCTCCACTGAACTGTCCATGCATTGCAGTTAACTGATGTATTCTTTAGTTGATTTATGAGTTAATAATTAGTGAATTAATTAATAATTAATTCACACCACTCATCACTAGTGTATTTATCAGCTAGACTAAATACAACTAGTTCAACTAAGTTAAACCGAACACAACTCCACCAACTGTCTCATCAACTCCACCAAACTCTGCCACATGAGTTCTAACTGAAGTCAACCATGCAATAGCTCAACTAACCCTTAGGAAAAGCGTATTTCCTTCTATCAGCTGCATGTTCCACATCCAAGCATCAAACTGAAGTGCTCCAAGAGGATAAGATAATGTTTATAGTCCAAATATTATTAAGGGCTAATAATATTTGATTGTTCTATTTTTAGACTGGCAGTCTAAAAATAGACTTCGCCCAGTATGTCTAAAAATAGAGGTCCATCTATTTTTACCAACTTGACCAACCATCCAAAAATATCATCCTGCAACTCATAGACCATGATCCATATGTCTAAAAATAGACATAGTCTAAAAATAGACTTTGCGCCAAAAATAGCCTGCGGGCCCACTTAGTGAAGGCGACTTCTTTTCACAAAGCTGCATCATCTTGTTGCATTTTCAACAACAACCCCCTGCTCTCGTTTACCAGCCTCACCTGGAAGGGAGCTACAACCCCCTGACTGAAGGCTACAACCCTCAGCACCACCATGGACCACGTTTCATCAATTTTCATACTGGATCCAATAGCTTCAATAGATCACAACTTGCAGGCCACTTTTCATCATATTTTTAGACTGGACCCATTCCACACATTTATGCTCAATCATACATCAAACTGAAACTTATACCCTTATCAATTCATTCAATGAATCATCAACCAATCAATCAACAACTTGATCTTTTCTCAACATAGTCAACAACATAATCAATATTCAGAAAACCCAGATCTGTATGAATACATCATAGAAAGATAGCATTAATACAGCAGAACAGATCAGACATTTCATACCACATACTTCAGCAAACCCTAGTTTTCATACGCGCTTTCCTTTCACTGATCCGGCGTATATATGCGCTTTCATGTATATAAACCCGCGTATACATCTGCACATATTACAGAACTAATTTCAAAACCCATATGCACTTTGTCTTAATCCAACCCATGTATATACGCGCTTACTCTGTTACAAACTTGCGTATAGATCTTCAGACATTTTAGGTCGGCACAATTCTTCAGAATAGATGCATAGCTTAGATTTTACCCTTCACTTAAGAAACATGTTCGCCTCATCTCAGATCTAAACATTCCATAAACAGATCTAGAAAATACATATACATTTCAGATCTAGAGATCCCTCTTCATCATTTTCTTCATAGGTGCATCATAGAATCAGATCTATCATCAAACTGTTACCCTTTCCATTCAGACATACTTCAGAGTAGGAGAGACTCAAAACCCAAACTACATACAACAATAGTCTAGTCAGGCAGAACAAAATTGGATCAACACAGACAGTGGAATCAGGTGAAGATAAAAGATCCTATAGGCAAGCCCAGAGCCTCCTCCTTATAAAGAGCATCCTAGCCTGATTTGCATCTCTCAAAGTCTGATGAAAAGAGATCTCCTTCAACTCCCTTGCTAATTGTTTTGGCAGTCGCCAACCAACTGGAGAGATTAAGGTCCAAGATATCTGTATTTGCCAGACCTTTTTCATTTTACCACCACTTTTGGCTTGGCGCTTAACCTGGCTTTCGAAGCAACCAGAACAGGAATAGTAATACAGGAAAGTATTGAAGTTGCTATTAATGTACGAAGCCTATTTGAAGAAAGAAACTTGTCTTTCACATAGGAGGTGATAGAACGCCCGATCAGTCACTCTGTATGAAGTATTCATTCAAACCCAGACTCATTCACCCACTTGCACTATGAATTTCTTCTCCTTATATAGGTTTAGCCTTTGTCAATACCATGAGCCAAAACCACACAACTTCTAATGGTATTCCTGGACGGGATCAATTAGATATTTAAGCGCTCAATACAATGGGTCAATACCATGGTAAGAACCCCTGGATTTATAACTTTAGAGCGCAATTAGGAATACGTGACTTAGCACGTAATTTTCCGCGTACATACACTACTTTGCCTATACAAACTCGCGTATGCTTTGTGTCACACACTTTTCATCACTGTTCTGGCCCTTACTGATATTTATTTCTCTGGTACTTTTGAGCTACTTGTAGAACATCAGATTTACATCATTAATAAACTAATAAAGCATTAAGAACAACTTCATTAAGTAGGTTGCCATCATCTTCATCAAGTGGGTTGCCATCAAGGACAACACTCTGCATCATATTGCCAACAATTCTACTGCAATGGAGTCCTGATCTGCTATTTTGGTGCCGCTTGGTCCTGCGCTCTTTGTTCTCTTTGTTTAATTATGAATTACGGCTGCTGTCCTCTGAAATTCGGATTCCTGATTTGAGGTTCTAGTCTATCCGAAATGGTTAATCGATCAACCATATTTTCGACTGTTCGGATCAAAGTGTCCATCTTGCTGTCTGAAGGAGACGCTTCTTCTTTCACAGTGACTCTCTTTTCAGCTCTGTTTCGAGCTCTTTTGGCCAGTAAATTTGCTTCTACACTCACCGATATCTTATGCATGTCTTCGAGAGTGGTAGGATCTCTTTCTCGCAGTTGATATGCCACATCAGCATTGAAACCATCTGGAAACTTAAGCAAGGATAATCCCACAGGAGGTTTGAGGTTAGCCGGAATAGCATTTTATACAACATTGAATCTTAGACAATAATCCTGTACAGTTTCACCCACATTTCTTTTAGTATTTTCATACTTAGAAAAAATTTGGAGTGGGTTTTTCTTTACCTCCCACCGGTCTAAGAATTGTGTATGTAACTCCTGCAAAGTGCGGATAGAGCCTACTGGTAAGGCTCTGAACCACTTTCTAACTTCACCTCCAAAGCTTTGGACAAACAATCTTGTGGTTACATTTTTTGCCTCTACCTCATGAAGATAAAAAAAGTCATTCATATTATCAACATGCTGCTGGGCTGTGATGCTTTGAGTGGCATCAAAGATAGGAATTTTACTTTGATAATCAACATGCATATCATTCAGAACTTGAGGTAAAACCAGGGGTGCATAGCGGGCAGCCATGACTCGAGGTGGATTTACAACAGTGTTTGTGCTACTAGGATTCAAGGGAGGTGTTAATGGAGGGGATAAAAGCTGAGAATTGACTGATGGGAATGATGATGAATTAGGAGGAAATGTTGTTCTTGATGACTCTGAAGGCTCAATGATATTAGTTGCAGTGATAGATGACTGAGGGAATTCAAAATATAATCATCAATTGAAGTATTTTCCCTTTGAACTTCAATATCTACAAGGAATTCTGGATCTAATACTGTGTCATCAAGTGCAGTTTCAAACTTACTTCTAAACAAAGAAAGCTCAAAACACTCATCAAAAGAAATATCTTCTACAAACAACCACTCACTGGGCCAAGTATGGGATCTGAAGATAGGTCTAGGACTTAGTGATCCCTCTCGTCTTCTGACTATTCTTGGAATAAGATTAGGATTTTCAAACACAAGGGGAGGATTTGGATTAGAATTGGCCCTTGTGTATCTTCTTGAAGCCAGTGTGGTTAAATTTCTACTGTACAATATTTATTTCAGCCTAGAAAACTCTAAACATCATCTTCCAGAGTCCAGGAATGTACAAAGAAAATATTACTGGGGTGATCTGTATTTATGTTTTGATACCACAAATATATTATGACTGTGGATCTTTGAAATAAGTGCTTGTAATTATATTCCCCTCCAGAGCGCTTTAACAATGTTATCCTTGAAATAATATTCAAAGCTCTCAAACAAGTCTTTAAATTTTAATGTGATATAGGGGAACACATTTAAAAACACTTAAGAAAACCTTATCACTCCGGCCATAATATCAAAATGTTATAACAATGGCCGATTCTTTTAAGAACCACCAACTTTGAACTTATATCACTAAACCCATTTATTCTACCAACGCAACATACATTTCATTAAACGGGGGCCCACGCATCCATTATTCACCTTTTAATAAATTAAATAAACATTTAATAATGCAAAAACCGCAGGATTTTACCTCGATTTATCGCTCGTGCACTTCACTACGCGATTTCCGTCAGATCTAACATTCTCCAGATCGAACGATCCTCGTCAATATCATGTTTTTTCAAAGGCCGAGGGTTAACATATAAATTTTGCGTGATATGGGTGGTATTTGGGAGATGACGTGCCCAAATATTATTGGATCACATTTTTTTGGCGTGGTTTCGCTCCGGGCCAAAAGCGGCACGACAAAGGCGGTATTGTTTTCTGAAACCCACTTCTAGTAAATGAACTGCGCTTAACTCGGGTTTTTAGTGTAGTTTGGCACTTAACTTTTTGCGTTAACTCAATGGTTGGGTCCCACTAATATTACTTCGCTGGCAATAGAAAAAATCCTTTTAATTCAACACCAGAGATTTCTAAGGGATCGTCGCGTTCTATATAACTAAGGTTTAACCTTAGACAGAGGTTTCAATATTCTTCATTCACACAGGTCCTGACTATGATTTTCTGCTCTACAGGGCCTCTATTCGACTTTCTTCAAAATAGAATAAACACATTCAATTTTGAGTGCCGAGAATATGAGCTCGAAGACAATCAAATCGCTCCCCAGTATGGTCGCCAGAAATGTTATCGCCTGATTTGAACCTCAGGCTAAAGAAGGAAAATCAAGGTAACCTTTAAACCACGCTCAACCTTGTAGCTATCCCTACAAGGTCAGGAGAGGGCTCTCTCCGAGAAAAGATATTCAACAAAGTACAATTATGAACTGATTTTAGGCTAGGTATAATAATGGTAAAATTTTTTAATGAATGAATTTTTCAGGGATGTATGGGACAAATGGGACAGTTTGAAACGGGGAATTAAATCAGGGATACAGGTTATTTCATGGGGCAAGGTAGGCAAGATTTTTTTTAGCAATTAAGTTTAAATAATGATGGAATGGAAAGACTGGTGAGGAGCTTAAAAGGGCATAGGAGATGGATCCTTTTCAAACTGAGGAAAACACAGAATATTGAATGATTTCCCAAGGCAGAGCATTAAAATGGATTCTACCCATCTATCTTGAAAGCATTCAACTAGAAATGTTTATAGATGAAAGGTGAACATAAAAAATTTACATATGAACAAAAAGGAGAGAAAAAATGATAAAATTCATACCACATGGATCCCACAAATCAAAGTTGCATATCTTATTAATTCCCTGTCAAACTGTACAATGGAGCGCAGAGCGTCCTTCTTAATTTCCACACTATTCCCTTACTTTTGAGTTACAGACTGATTAAAAATGAGTAAGAATTACATTTAAATAGAACATAATGTGGGAAATAGATCCACAAAAAAAGGAGCTGAAATTCGAACATAGGAAAGAGAACCAACAATCTGCCCCTGAAAATAAGGAACAACAATACATTTTGGGCCATCTAAAGATTTCGCTGTTACACTGGATGGAAGAAAAAGAGGTAATCTGAAAAACAATATCCTATTTTACTACTGCTGTAGAAGTCTTTGTCTCATATTAGCTCTCGGCCCTTTGACTGTTTCTTTCTATTATTACTCTCTTGAAGAAAAATCCATTTTTGAAGAAAATGCCTTTGAAATAAATTAAAAAGAAATTATGCCCTTTAGTGAAAGGAAAAAATCATTTTGAATGGAGGGAGAAAAGGGAAAGGATTTGGGGTCCAAATCGAAATCACAATCGCAATCGGAGGGGAATAAGGGGATGCAACACATAGTAGAGAATTTGAAAATACACGTTGCGATGGGAGAATCACAATCGGGGATCAGAGGCTCAGATATATTTGGAACAAGTTACAAAAAGCTCCGATGTGATTGAAGAAGTCCGATGGGGTTATACAATAGAAGAGTGGAGAAATCCCTTTAAAACAAATGAAAATAGTTTTTCGCTTTTTACAAAGGGGGGAATGATTTTTACATTGAAAGAGCGGAGGGCCTTTAAGGTGGGACCTGGGAGAACATTTGCAGTTGGGAATTGGGAGGGGAGCGGACCCAAGTGTATTACACATCAGGATTTTCCCGATGCGATTGGGAATAGGCAATGAGGGGGAAGTCCTTTTGTAAAACGAAATAAAATAAAATTTGATTTTTTACAAAGGGAAAGGCCCTTTTATTATGAATGGGTGGAATTTTATGTGATGGGACCCAAAGGTCAATTGGGATCGGAAGTGAAAGGGGAGCGGAAGCAGAGCATTATGTGGAAATGCCGATGGTGATGGAGCGACGGGATGTGGGCCTCCGATCGGATGGGTAGATTGACAGCTGAGGAGTAATCGAGGGGAGTCAATCAGAGGGGAACGATTGAAAGCACCGATCAGGATGGAACGATGAAGTATGGGCCGTCCGATTGGATGAGAAAATCGATGGTTGGGATCTCATCGGGTATATGCAATCAGAGATAAGTCAATCAGAGGTATGGAAATAGGGTAGACTCAATGAAATCACATCAGATTTTTTACAATGGGCCAATCGGGGCGCACAATACGTATGGTGCGATTGCGATTGGAGGGAGGGATTTTATAATACAAACTTTAAAAATTTATTATAAAGGGGTATGGAGGGGAAGTGGTTTATTAGATCACATATGTGTTTAAAATATTTTAATAATGCGATTTTTCCATCGGATGGGGGAAAATGGGGTTTTATAAAAGAAAATATTAAACTTTAATAAAATGAAGTTTTAAGGGAAAGATGGGAAAAGGGATTGGTTTAGGGTATAGGGGAGCTTTATTCACTTAGGCATAAATTTCAATCCAGGAGTCAATTTTGAGAGTGTAATATATCGGTTGAAAGATCTTTCCAGGCTCTTTCTGGTGGACATACTTAGAACATGATTCTGGACTGAAAATGCTGTAAAAAACTTGTCTGAAGGGCAGGGTGGTGACTTTGTGGAGATCGCAGCTTCTGAATTGTGACTTATTACATATGATGACATAAAATTACATAAAAGATGATAATAAAAGAAAAGTATCATGTTTTCACCTCAAAACATTGTTTTGAGGTGAAAATGACATCAAGCTGAATAAAAAGTTTCTTTGATCTTCCGAGGTGCTGTGACTTTGAGTTTATTGACTTCCTCATGACCTTGCTGATATTTATTGACATTTTACTCATTTATTTGACCATGATGAGATCCTAGAGCCTAATGAGACCCATCCTATGACCTAGAAAGTAAATCATGACTAAATACCATAGAGAGGAGAATCAACAAGTTTCACATGAGGGAAAAATGATGAAAAATCACTAACATTAATGAATCCATGGCCTAGCGGAATGGTGAAAATTTATGGTATGGGACTCCACATATGAAAATGAAAAAGAGAAATTTTGATCACTGATGGCAGTATAACTAGACTGACACTAACATTGGCTCCAATGGGGATGGTAACTCCTTGGAGGTGCCAAGAACACCGTAGACCAAGTAGCCTTATCCATTGGGCATGGAGTCAAAAACACTAAAAACTAACACAATGCAGACTGACTCTGACTCAAGACTAAGACTGAAAAATGAAATTGAAACCAAACCATACACATATCATTTAGGTTTTATAGCCTTAAACTCGGGCCCCAAACTTCAATGACTGTGTACTTGAAATCTGACCAAAAAATAACATGGTATATACAATGATGGTGACATAGTTTCTGATCCATTCTCTTCAACAATGGTAGTGCTTCAAAATCCTACCATTCACTGCTCATCCAGGGAAATCTTGGCCATCCATTTCGGAAAGCAAGAAATTATTATGTCCCCTGTATACTGAAATCTTGTATGGTCCTTTCCATAGGTTTTCGAACTTACCATGCTTCCCTTTGTATTCATTTCTTTATCTTCTCCTGCAACTGAATAATGTTTTGTGACATTTCCTCTCTTGTTCGCTGAAGGTGGATCATCTGATTGATTCTTCGCTGATTGTCATCGTTTTCACTACCAACTTCTTGCAATAATCTCAGGACTGGAATTGTAAATGATGTAGGTAAGACAACATTAGTACCATAAACCAATTCAAAAGGTGACATACCTATGGATTTCTTGCTACTAACTCTGTCTACCCACAATGCGTTGATGAGCTTTCAATGCCAATTTATTTTGTTTGCCTCCATCATTTTCTTGATTATATTTATCAAGGACTTGTTCGATGATTCTGCCAGGCCATTGCGTTGTGGATAGTACGCTGTTGAATGGCCCAAGACGATATTGTATTTTTCGCAGAAATCCACCATCTTCTTAGACTTGAACGCTGCTGCGTTATCTGTTATAATTTTGTGAGGGCAGCCAAAACGAGATAAAATATTCGATTCTAGGAATTGAATAATTACCGTATCTATAGCTTTCCTTGCTATGACGACCTCGATCCATTTAGTGAAGTAATCTGTACCTGTCAAGATCCATCGATGCTGCGCTGATGATGCGAGATGGATTTCCCCTATGAAATCAAGTCCCCACTGTTGAAAGGGAGCGTTCACTGCAACTGGTTTCAAAGGAAGAGGAAGCAGTTTCCTTTTTCCTTGGAAAATTTGACATTCATGACAAATCATGAATGTTTTATACAAATCTGAAAATAAAATGGGCCAATAATATCCTGCTCTCAACACTTTTTTAGCTGTAGTTTTCCAAAACAAATGACCACCAAAATCACCTTTGTGAAAGTCATACATTACCTTCTGAGCCTCTTCTTCAACCAAACAATTGAGCAGAATACCTCCTGGATCTTTCCAATAAAGAGCACTGTTTAAAATACAATATTTAGCAGATTTAAGTTTTAGTGATCTACCTTTGCTTTTAGACATCCCTGGAGGCGGTGAAAGATGCTGAAGGACATAAACAATATCTGAATACCATGGGGATTGTAGAAAAATATCTAAAATTGGAACAAGAAAACCTTCATCTCCATTCTCTGACATTGCTGTTATGAGGTTTATATCCAGGGCACGCAGATTTGATTGGGCCATCAGCTTTGACAAGCCTTGTCCCTTGATCAACTTTGTGGGTTTGATCTCCAAATCATACTCTAACATAGCTGCTATCCATTTACCTCTTTGACCTTCTGGATCAGTTTGCATCAACACATCCTTTACTGCTGCATTATGAACATATGCTATTGTATGTGAATGCAGAATATAGACCCTAAAATACTTCAATGACTTTATAAGAGCCAATGCTTGTTTTTCAATAATATTATACCGTAAGGCAACATCTCTAATATTCCTACTGAAAAAGGAAATTGGCTTTTCAATCTGATCTCTCTTCTACATCAAAACCGCAGCCATAGTATGCTCCGATGCAAATGAAAAAATAATAAAATATTGAGTATAGTCGGGACTAATCAAGACTGGAGCATTGGAAAAAACAAACTTTACCAGATTAAATGACTTGATAGCATCCTCACTCCATTTTATAGTGCTATCTTTCTTTAACATGTTAGTCATTTCTCTTATATGTTCAACCAAATTGGGTATAAATCTACGCAAGAAATTCATCTTACCATTGAATGATTGAATCTCCTTTTTGTTCCGTGGAAGGTCTATGTGCTGAATTTCCTCCACTCTAGTTGGATAAATGTGGATACCATCCTTAGAGATTATATGCCCCAGCAACTTACCTTCATCCATGGAAAAGAGACTCTTCTTTGGATTGAGAGAAATCCCAAACTTTCTGCATCGCTGAAAAACAACTCTCAAATGGTGCAAATGCTCATCATCAGAACCAGAAAATACTGTCAGATCATCCAAATAAACAATAAGAAAAACATCATTTTCATTGGCAAAAGAAATGTCCATTGCTTGCTAGAAAGTGGCTCCAATGTTCTTTAGTCCGAATGGAATTTTGGCATACTGGAAGGTTCCCCAGGGTGTTGTAAAGGAAATTTTGTCTTGGTCTTTCTCATACACCAAGATCTGGTTGTAGCCTGAGTAGCCATCAAGTAGTGACATTCTAGATGCTCCAACTACTCTTTGTAGAATATGGTCCATCTTCGAAAGTGGATAATTATCCTTTAAGGATGCTTTATTCAGATTACGAAAATTTATGCACAACCTTATCTCTCCTGTCTTTTTACGTACTGGGACCAAATTCGAAATCCAGTCAGAAAATCTAATTGGAACAATGATACTAGCTTTGTACAATCTGTTTACCTCTTTTTTGATGGATGGCAGCAGCTTTGGGTTGATTCTTCTTAGCTTCTGTCTAAATTGCTTCTAATCCGGCTTGATGGGAATAGTATGCTGGATTATGTTCTTATCATATACCTTCAAATCTGACTGATCCCATGCAAACACATTCAAAAATTCGGAAAGAAATTTAACATATTGTTCCTTTACATCAGGGGATAATGCCTTTGATAACTTCACAAGCTTGGGCTTGTCTGCTGTTCCAAGATTCACATCTTCAACTCCTTTCTTAGTAGGCACCAAGCTTGGTTTCTTAGCAACATCATCCTGATCAAAAAGCTCTTCTAAAGGTATTAGACCTCTAGGAATTACATTGTCTTTTAGTTGCAATATGTCCATCTGATTTTCTTCAATTTCTTGATCATCAACATCATAATCACTTTCTATTGAAGTATATTTTAATTTTCCTTCACTTTGCAAAAAAGCATTGATTTCATTGTCATCCAAAAACACTTTCCAATATCTTAAATTGTCAGGAACAACAAGCCTATGTTTGACATAAATCTCAAACTTGTTGCTGGAGTTCATCGAAATCTTCAAATTTCTTGCAGTAGTGGCAAGAGAATCAACAATAATATTCTGCATTCTGGGTACTGCTGTCAAAGTTTACTCAGGGAATGTCTTCAAGATATCAAGGACTGCATTTCGATAGGCCCTCAATCGGGGATGCTTTTCCTGATACTTTCCTTTGACCTGTTTGATTATCAGCTCTGAATCTCCATAGACATAAATCCTCTTGTCATTTAACTTCAAAATTTTCAGACCTGCAATCAAAGCTTCATACTCCGCTTCATTGTTAGAGAAATCAAAAGCCAACTTATAAGCACATACTATAACATTACTAGGAACCCTTTCAAGCTGGAAAACAGGGCTTCGAATCCATATTACAATACCAGCTCCATCCTTACCAACAGCTCCATCAAAGTCCATGCTCCAAAGGCCTTCTTCTTCTTCTTCCAGATGCTGAAACTTTTCTTCTTTCTCCACTTTATCTTGACTAGTTTCTGCATCTTTCTGCTGTTCACTGTCTTTTTGTTGCTGGCAGGTAAGAGGTTCAGAAGTGCTTTCTGCTTTATCCTTTTCCTGTTTGAGGACTTCCCTAAAATTCTCTGAAATCTTAGGTATTTCATCCACCTGTACCAACTGAACATTCTCATCATTCAAACCACCATTTGAATATAAGACAAAGGACTATAAATCTGTGTGGAATGCATTAATGGGATGATTAACTGGCTTCTCTTTGCTAGTGATCATGTATTTCATTTTATTCTCCCTATATAGTTTTCTCAACTGACCAAACACGTGAATGGTGGCATAAGAGAAGTCAAGCTACATGGTTCCTTTAAGTTTTGCACCACAAGACCTAGATAGAAGCATTCCAAATCATGGTGGAACATTAGCAACAACTACATCCATCAAAACATTCTTGGCTGGTGTTAGCGCTCAAATCTACCTTAGGCTGAAATAAGGTAAAACTCAAGGCTACATCAAACCACGCTCAGCCTCGTAGCTAGCCCTACGAGGACAGGAGAGGGCTCTCTCCGAGTCTATCTCGGCAAAGGATCTTCAAAGGGGCTGAGATGACTTATAATGAACAATGAATATTGATTTTAGGCTAGTAAAGAGATAGGAATGTTTGATTTTTATTTTTTGGGTTTTTGTTGGATAAATGGGAAAAAACAATTTTGGGTCCGGGGATAAGGCCATATCTTTGGAGAATTCGAGTTGGGGCGAGGTAGGCAGTAGTATTAATGCTTTTGATCGAGTATATGGATGGATCAGAAAGACAAGGAGCTGAAAAGGGCAAGGATGAACATGGATCCTTTTCAAACAGGCGAAAACATACAAAACTAAACGAATTCAAAGGCAGAGCACTGTAAACAATGGATTCAACCTCATCTACTCATTCATTTTAGTTTCAGAAGCATAAGAAGGGATGGAATACATTAAACATGAAATAAATTACAATAAAATGAGAGAAAACACCATCAAGAACTGAAAGCCACAAGAATCCCAACAGGTGCTGCAAAACCTCTGATCTTTCCTTAGCCAAAATATGAAAAATATGTACAATAGTGTGCCAAAATCTTCCCAAGAGTCCAACCTATCCAACCTCTAAAAATGATTGAGAAATTACATCATATAGAGCATCCTAACCCCTTCCCATGCCTCTAGGGGTCGAATTCCTCCTTCTAGGAGCAGTTCCAACTAATTCTAAACAAGGAGCTAGAATCTAGGCATCCAAACAACTTGCCTCTAAAAGGAAGGAAACTGATTCTTTGACTTGATTTTCACTTTTTTGGGAGTAAATCATCTAAAATAGGTAAAAATGAGTCCAAGTTACATGCCAACCATAATATTACATCAAGATAACTCAAAAATTACATCCACAAGCAAAACTGGTCCAACTGGCCGAAATTCTAAGCTGGAAGGTGAAAAATCAGCCAAAAATCTATATGAGTAGCGCACCTTTCAGCCTGATTTTGAGGCACTTCCCGGCATCCAAATTGAGCTCATGATAGCTCGGTGGAAAGCCCTAGATGTTGGCTATCCAACCCAAGTGGAATTTCCCATTTTGGAGCTCATTTGCCCCTCCAAAACTTCATTCTCCCAGAAGTACTTCCTGCTGGTGCAAAAGGTGGCAGCAAGGTGGTTTTCATGGTGTTTTTGGGCCTTTTGATCATCCAGAACCTGATGAAATGCTTTGGAAATACCTGAGCATGCATAAATTACCATGAAAAACCCAAAAATACAAAGATTTCCTTCAGCAAGTGTCCCAAACAAAAGTGAGCATGTCGACGCGCTACTCGTATAGCTGAAAAATCTGTTTTGAGGCATAAAAAATCACAATTGACAAAATTTTCTCCAAATTTGCTCAAATTTGGAGCGAAGACCCTCCATCAAGTATCATGCCTAGCCCATGAAGCCTCGGCCAAAATCTGAAGTGGATCAGGCCTCTTTCGCCGTTTCAGTGCCCTTCTGGTGCATGCAGTTTCAGTAGTGAAAACACTGTCTCTGTTGTGATGTGTCGATCTCTGTCATGGTGTCGCAATGTGTATGAAAAGTATGCTGATATGGCTATGATGAAAACAAGAGTTTGGTGTATGCCTGAAAATGATGACTAGATGCTTTGCCTTTCACTATCAAATATGCCAACTGCTTCTAACATGGAATGGGGACTGTGGGAAATGTTACAATGAACACAATGGACTATCAAGTGAAACAAGGGACTGTCAGTAAAAAACATGAAAACAACCATTGATCCTTATGAACACTTGGATTTTAATCAATGGAAGGGAAAAAGGTAATAAGTAGGGTTTGGGATTTTACATGGGGGTCAAGAGTATAAAGGGATATGGGAAGACTGAAAATGGGATTGTGGTAAATTTAACAGTGGAAATAATGACATTCCATAACAAGAGCATACATGTTATTTGAAACAAGTTTGAAACACCAACAATATCACCAGCACTTCTTTCAAAACCCTATGGAGCGAATTTTGCAATGAACATAGGGTTCACTTTTCTCCACATCAAACACACTAGTTTCTCCACTCTCAAAACACCACAATCATATTCAAAATTTACTGAGAAATCATGAAAAACCTACTTGCAAGCTGATTGAGGCGATTTGGCATTAAACTGGATGCAGGAGCGAAAATTTCTGGCTCTGAAATTATATGAGTAGCGCATCACCCAACGAGTAGCGCTAGTGTAATTTTACACTGAAAAATTTCGCTATACGAGTAGCGCGCCACCCAACGAGTAGCGCACCAGACCAACACACAATTTGGCTTCAAAAATAATTTTTTTCACTTCCTTGATGTGTCTTGGCCTTTGCTGATGTTAAAACATGGAAAAACCAAGCAAATTTGATATTGAAGAGAAATGGCAATTTTTTTTTTTGTGTTATGGCCCAATGAGTAGCGCGCTACATAGTGCATTTTGCAGGAGGCTTTTGGAGGCCTTCCCGGTGTCAAAATTGAGTGTGTGATAGCTTGGTGGAAAGCTGTTGGAGTCTACTTTCCAACCCAGGTGGAATTGTTCAATTTGGAGTTTATTTACCCTATCAAAAATCAAATCTCCCAACACTACTTCCTGCAGGTGCATCATTTCTCCTGAGGCAACGGTATTCTTGACATTTCTCCAAAAAAATTATACCTGTGTAAAAAGTGAAGGAGGTTTTTCTGTCTTGGCATGTTGTGGAAAAAAATTCTCTCAGTTTTCCCAAATTCATCTTTTATTGCTCTAAAACATCATTTGAGTGAAACTTATCCTGATGTGTGAAACAAGGGATTTTGTCGAAATGAAGCGAAATGAAGGGGATAAGGGGCTTCTAAATTCTTGGGGAAATTTTGGGAAGTAGGGAGGGATGTTAGGAAGCAGGGGAAAGTGGAATATCAGAGATTGAGTGAGGGGAAGGGGTCCAAAATGGCAAAACACAGGCCTAGCCTAGAAAATTGCCAAGTTGTGGCAAGAAACGAGGGTTTGTGAAAAAATGAGGAATTTGGGGGATCTCAGTGATGGGAAGTGTTTAATAAGGTACATTAATGATAGGGGAAGGTGTATGAACATCAGGATACAAGTTTTTTCGATGATTTGACCATCCAAGAGAAATTACCTCCAAAACCCTAGGAGAGGGAAATGGACCTTACCTAGGCACAACTGAAGCATGAACAACTGAAGCATGAAAAAGGTGTAAAATGACTCAATGGAACTTGAAATGATGATGAAAACCCTCTGAATGATGGCACACTCAACTGAATGGTGACATGGACCGACATTTGGACAAATTTGAAAAGAGTGAAAACAAACCCTAGACCTAATGCCTAGTGACCAAATTTTGCTTGAAGACTCATTGAAATGACAAAATTTGACCTTGAAACCTTAAAATCACTTTGTAAGAGCATGTTTGATCACTGAAGGAAAGCTGCAAAGGCTGACTCTAGCAGCTGGGATTTGATATAAGGACACTACCAAATCTTTGATAAGACCGATACAATGGAACCTACCAGAGTTAATGGAATAAAAAATCATGGTATTTGCGGGTAATATCAAGTCTCAAATTCTCCATGATGGATTTGGGCATCAAATTATGTGAGGCTCCAGAGTCCAACATAGCATTATGCAAGATGAACTCATGTAATTTAAGGCTCAGGTAAAAGGGAGGTACTTCACTTTCTTTAGACTGATCTTCTGTGGCTGGACCAAAAATGAGTTCAAGATAATCATCTTATACATTTACCATATCTGAAACAGAGTCTATTTGAAAAATTATAGACACCTGGTGTTTATAAGTACTATTTTTCACCAAATCAATCAAGGGCATGGACATTTCAGCTTAGAAATTTCATTCTCCAAATTAAAAGAAGGGACTTTTTCTACCTCTTTAATGGGAGGATCTTTCTTCTCTACTTGCTCCTTTGCTGCACTCTGCTGGTTCTTTTCAATTGCGGTGTTAATCACTAAAGATGTTTTGCTGGAGGAAGGATCGGCCAACTCTTTCCCTTTCTTCTGAGAATCGTTCTTCATTTGGAGCTCTTTTCTCCTTTGAATGGGACTGATCAGAACCTCTCTGTTCCTCAAATAATATCTCTTTTTTTGGGCTGATAAAGCGTTCATGTATCCTCTTTGGTAGTCATCAGACTCTTCTTCTAACACTGTGTCATTGGCCAAAATGAAATCTTCGTCCTTTCGAATGTCTGCAGTCGCTATGTATTTCTCATCTTCAGTAAGAAAGATGGGCACACCATCTGCAGTGAAGAAATGATTGGCTTCGATCACAGGATCATCATCCTCGTCTGTCTCTATTCCCCGAACGTAATTCTGCTACAATGGAGTCCTGATCTACTGTTGTGGTGCCGCTTGGTCCTGCGCTCTTTGTTCTCTTTGTTTAATTCTGAATTTCGGCTGCTGTCCTCTAAAATTCAGATTCCTGATTTGAGGCTCTGGTATATCTGAAATGGTTAATCGATCAACCATATTTTCGACTATTCGAATCAAAGTGTCCATCTTGTTGTCTGAAGGAGACGCTTCTTCTTTCACAGTGACTCTCTTTTCAGCTCTGTTTCGAGCTCTTTTGGCCAGTAAATTTGCTTCTACACTCACCGCTATCTTCTGCATGTCTTCGAGAGTGGTAGGATCTCTTTCTCGCAGTCGATATTCCATATCAACATTGAAACCATCTGGAAAATTAAGCAAGGCTAATCCCACAAGAGGTTTGAGGTTAGCCAGAATAGCATTGTATACAACATTGAATCTTAGACAATAATCCTGTACAGTTTCACCCACATTTCTTTTAATATTTTCATACTTAGACAAAATTTGGAGTGGGTTTTTCTTTACCTCCCACCGGTCTAAGAATTGTGTATGTAACTCCTGCAAAGTGTAGATAGAGCCTGCTGGTAAGGCTTTGAACCACTTTTTGACTTCACCTCCAAATATTTGGACAAACAATCTTGTGGTTACATTTTCTGCCTCTACCTCATGAAGATAAAAAAAGTCATTCATCTTATCAACATGCTGTTGGGCTGTGATGCTTTGAGTGGCATCAAAGATAGGAATTTTACTTTGATAGTCAATAGGCATATCATTCAGAACCTGAGGTAAAACCAGGGGTGCATAGTGGGCAACCATGACTCGAGGTGGATTTACAACAATGTTTGTGCTACTAGGATTCAAGGGAGGTGTTAATGGAGGGGATGAAAACTGAGAATTGAATGATGGGAACGCTGATGAATTAGGAGGAGGAAATGTTGTTCTTGATGACTCTGAAGGCTCAGGGATATTAGTTGCAGTGATAGATGACTAAGGGGAATTCAAAATATAATCATCAATTGAAGTATTTTCCCTTTGAACTTCAATATCTACAAGGAATTCTGAATCTAAGACTGTGTCATGAAGTGCAGTTTCAGACTTACTTCTAAACAAATAAAGCTCAAAACACTCATCAAAAGAAAGATCTTCTACAAACAAGCACTCACTGGGCCAAGTATGGGATATGAAGATAGGTCTAGGACTTAGTGATCCCTCTTGTCTTCTGACTATTCTTGGAATGATATTAGGATTTTCAAACACAGGGGGAGGATTTGGATTAGAATTGGCCCTTGTGTATCTTCTTGAAGCCAATGTGGTTAAATTTCTACTGTACAATATTTATTTCAGCCTAGCAAACTCTAAACATCATCTTCCAGAGTCCAGGAATGTACAAAGAAAATATTACTGGGGTGATCTGTCTTTATGCTCTGATACCACAAATATATTATGACTGTGGATATTTGAAATAAGTGCTTGTAATTATATTCCCCTCCAGAGCGCTTTAACAATGTTATCCTTGCAATAATATTCAAAGCTCTCAAACAAGTCTTTAAAGTTTAATGTGATATAGGGGAACACATTTAAAAACACTTAAGAAAACCTTATCACTCCGGCCATAATATCAAAATGTTATAACAATGGCCCGATTCTTTTAAGAACCGCCAACTTCGAACTTATATCACTAAACCCATTTATTCTACCAACGCTACATACATTTCACTCAACGGGGGCCCATGCATCCATTATTCACCTTTTTATAAATTAAATAAACATTTAATAATTTAAAAATCGCCTGATTTTACCTCGATTTATCACTCGTGCACTTCACTACACGATTTTCGTCAGATCTAACATTCTCCAGATCGAGCGATCCTCGTCAATATTGTGTTTTTTCAAAGGCCGAGGGTTAACACATAAAATTTGCACGATATGGGTGGTATTTGGGAGATGACGTGCCCAAATATTATTGGATAACGTTTTTTTGGCGTGGTTTCGCTCTGGGCCAAAAGTGGCACAACAAAGGCGGTATTTTTTTTCTGAAACCCACTTCTGGTAAATGAACTGCGCTTAACTTGGGTTTTTACTATAGTTTGGCACTTAAATTTTTGCGTTAACTCAATGGCTGGGTCCCACTAATATTACTTCGCCGGCAATAGAACAAAGCCTTTTACTTCAACAACGGAGATTTCTAATGGATCGTCGCGTTCTATATAACCAAGGTTTAAATTTAGACAGAGGTTTCAATATTCTTCATTCACACATGGCCTGACTATGATTTGCTGCTCTACAGGGTCTCTATTCGACTTTCTTTAAAATAGAATAAACACATTCAATTTTGAGTGCCGAGAATATGAGCTTGAAGACAGTCAGATCGCTCCCCAGTATGGTCGCCAGAAATTTTATCGCCTTATTTGAACCTCAGGCTAAAGAAGGCAAATCAGGGTAACCTTTAAACCACACTCAGCCTTGTAGCTAGCCCTACAAGGTCAAGAGAGGGCTCTCTCTGAGAAAAGATATTCAACAAAGTACAATTATGAACTGATTTTAGGCTAGATATAATAATGGGAAAATGTTTTAATGAATGAATTTTTTAGGGATGTATGGGACAAATGGGATAGTTTGAAACAGGGAATTAAATCAGGGATACAAGTTATTTCATGGGGCAAGGTAGGAAGGAAATTTTTAGCAATTAAGTTTAAATAATGATGGAATGGAAAGACTGGTGAGGAGCTTAAAAGGGCATAGGGGATGGATCCTTTTCAAACTGAAGAAAAAACAAAATATTGAATGATTTCCCAAGGCAAAGCATTAAAAATGGATTCTACCTATCTATCTTGAAATCATTCAACTAGAAATGTTTATGGATGAAAGGTGAACATAAAAAATTTACATATGAACAAAAAGGAGAGAACAAATGCTAAAATTCATACCACATGGATCCCACAAATCAGAGTTGCATATCTTATTAATTCCCTGTCAAACTGTACAATGGAGCACAGAGCGTCCACCTAAATTTCCACACTATTCCCTTACTTCTGAGTTACAGAATGATTACAAATGAGTAAGAATTACATTTAAATAAACCATAATGTGGGAAATAGATCCACAGAAAAAGGAGTTGAAATTCGAACATAGGAAAGAGAACCAAAAATCTGCCCTTGAAAATAAGGAACAACAATACATTTTGGGCCATCTAAAGATTTCGCTGTTACACTGTATGGAAGAAAAAGAGGTAATCTGAAAAACAGTTTCCTATTTTACTACTGCTGTAGAAGTCTCTGGCTCATATTAGCTCTCGGCCCTTTGACTGTTTCTTTCTATTATTACTCTCTTGAAGAAAAATCCATTTTTGAAGAAAATGCCTTTGAAATAAATTAAAAAGAAATTATGCCCTTTAGTGAAAGGAAAAACGCATTTTGAATGGAGGGAGCGAAGGGAAAGGAGGTGGGGTCCAAATCGCAATCGCAATCGAAATCGGAGGGGAGGAAGGGGATGCAACACATAGTAGAGCATTTGAAAATACGCGTTGCGATGGCGGAATCGCAATCGGGGATCGGAGGCTCGGATATATTTGGAACAAGGCACAAAAATATCCGATGTGATTGAAGAAGTCCGATGGGGTTATACAATAGAAGAGCGCAGAAATCCATTTAAAACAAGTGAAAATAGTTTTCCGCTTTTTACAAAGGGGGGAATGATTTTTACATTGAAAGAGCGGAGGGCCTTTAAGGTGGGACCTGGGAGAACATTTGCAGTCGAGAATTGGGAGGGGAGCGGGGCCAAGTGTATTACACATCTAATCCATATGATGGTTCGAAACGTCGACCAAATCCCAATGATGTGATTAATCCGAAATATTTTCTATCAACTTTGACTAGGTTTAATTATACCAGCCTCTAGCATTTCTGCAATCATACGTTCAATTTTTCTCTTTTGGACATAAGGATATCTGTAAGGTCCGATGTTTGGAGGAACACTTCCTGGAATCAAATGAATAACATGATCATGATCATGAATAGGTGGGAGTCCTTTGGGAGTTTCAAACACCTTGGAATGATTTTCCAAATTTTTTTGGAGATCTGGATAAATAGATGATTTTTATGTTGGAACTTCTAGTGAGCATAATTGTGCAATGATGCCTCATTTTTATTTCTTTAGAATATTTTCCATGACATTAGAGCTTATTATCTTAATTACCAACTTCCCTATGATACTGCATACTTCAACTTCCTTTTCACCGAAAAAAAATTCAAGAAAAGTTCTTGAAAATTAAAAGCTACCGTACCCAAATATTATAACCATTGTACTCCTAGTAAAACATCAACACCACCTATTCGAATGGAAAGCATTGAACTATTCAATACATATTCCCCCATGATTATCTTGATATTATGGCACTTTCCAAAGAAATTTATAGTTCCTCCATTTTCCACCATCACTTGACACTCTAGCGCTGGGTATAGGAAGCAATTCAATTCCTTGGCTACCTTACAATGAATAAAATTATGGGTACTACCCGAATCAATAAGCACTATCAAATTTTTCTTCTTGATATGTCCTTATATCTTGATAGTTTGAGGAGTGTTAATTCTTGCCAATGCATTACAAGATATGGTCATATTCATTTCTTCTTCCTCTAGGGTTGGTTCTTGGTGTATATCCTCTTCTTTTGAAGTTTTTTGTCCCTTTTCTTCTTCCTCTTCACAATCTATGTAAAATAATTTCTTCTTAGCAGACTTATGACCTTTAGTGTATTTTCTATCACAAATATAGAAAAGTCCTTTTGCTCTTTTTTCTTCCAATTTTTGTGGTGTTTTTTATCACTCTGAAATTTCCCAAGGGTTATTATGCGCATTAAAAAAAATAATAGAGGTAACTATCATCCACTTTTGGAGATTAGGATCTAGCCTTCCTAATGATTAGAGATGGCTCTCCCTTAATGGTTTAATTTTGTTTATTTAATATATTTTAGGCTAGTTATTGATCAGGAGTTCATGATTTTTTCTCAAAATTGAAAGTGCTTGAAACTATACTGAACCTGAGCGATCGGGTAGATCTCGTCGTTTTGATTCCGGCGCCATGAACGGTTTGAAAAACCGATGTCGTATGAGGGAGATATCGCATTCTGATCGATTTCCCAAAAAAATAAATTTTGTGTTAGGGTTGACTCGGATGCCCAGTCAGCATTCAGGTACAGTCAATAAAAATGAGAATATTCCATTTTCTAAACCAATGGTGTTTCGCCACATGGTGCATTCAGGATCGTCAGATTTGGTTGAACGTTTGTTTTGATGGTCCAATGAATGGGTGACATGTGGCCAGCTCGGAGGCTGCCACATGTCCCCTGTACGATTTACCAAATTTTGGTTTGGCCCGGGGGTTCGACCCTGTGACCTCCATGCACGCCCACAAAGGTTTCAACCATCTCTGATATCGGGTGAAGCTTACCCTATAGGGGTGCTCGAATTATTTAATGTTTCAAATGTTCCGTGTTGGGGGGTGGGCGGGGGGGAACCGCCGGCGGTCCCAACCCACTGACAGCCCCATTGTGTGATCACCTGCAATATATATATAACTGCGACATAAAGTTGTTACTTCTGTCGGTTCCAAAAAATTGTTACTCTGGCAACTCCAAACCTTAACACATGCACGGTTATTCCGACGATTGTTGCAGTGGACGGTTCCAAAACTGTAACCTCCAGTGGTTAATGCTAGACTTTGTCACATGCACAGTCTGACGGTATCGCCAATGGTTGCATAACTCTGCCTCCTTCGTGGTTCCGCGCCAAATTTGTTTGTTGCAGAGTTTAATTATAACCGTGGGGTTTAAGGGGGTCAACATGTGGCCACCCCGCCCTTAACCATAACAATTATTACTCACGGTTAGAGCTGGAAGATAGTTAGCGCTCCCCTAAAATTGCGGAGTTTGGCCGTTTTTGACTGCAGTTAAGTGAAATTCTCCACATTTAGTGGAGGTTTTGTAGGAGTGATTAGGAAAAAATCTAGGAGGGTCAATTTTTGACCAATTTGGCTGAAAAAAGAGGCCACCTAAACTAATATGAGCATTATGGAGCCATTGGTGCAGAGAAAACATCCATTGGATGCTTGTAAATACATGTATTTGAAAAATTTTGAGCACAAAGAAAGATGGACATGCCATTGGGAGCTAAACCAACAGATGTAGCCCAGGAGGGGTGAACTGCTTCATCATGCCTGCTGTGTAAATCTTATGTGTGATGTTATTTATTATTATACACTGCTGTTCAGTGTTATTTATTCTTATTTACATTATTAAAACTCATAATTTCATATGTGTTTCATGGTTAAATTCCTCAATCCTTAAGAAAAAAAATGGAGACAAATATGTACATGTTTTATAACTAAAAAGACACTTAGCACAACAAACTAATACAATCCTTTCAGATCAGGTTGGTATCAGAGATATAGTTTATTATCTGGTGTTTTTGTGTGCAAAGATTTGTTTAACTGTTTGCAAGTGTTCACATGCTTACTAGGCTCAAGCTTAAGAGAGGAGAAGACAAATTCGTGGAAGCAAGAGGTCTCAAAGTGAGCCACAACAAAGGAGGGCAAGATTTCCACATTATCCACCACCTATTTCACCTCCTAAAGAAGCAGAGGCAACATTAAGCATGCCTTCAGAGGAAGAAGAAATCCATGAAGAAGTGGATCCAAAAGAGGAAGAAAAAGTGTACAGAAAAGCATTTCTTGACTTGACTGAGATGGTTAGAATCCTTTATCAAGAGAGGAATGAGAAACTAGAAGAATAAAGGTCCAAACTTCATAAGGAAGGACAGGGATCATTAGGAGGTCACAATGATGAAGATAAGTCAAAGAAGGGAAATGGAGGAAATGGAGATGTGGAAAGTCACCATCCTCATCCTCATCATCATCATCATCCTCCACTTCATCTTCAGTACATCAGCCACACAAGTCAAAGAATACTTGTAAAAGTCCTTTTATAAAACTTGATGTTAAGTTTGAATTGCCAATGTTTTATGGTGAAGTCAATGCATAAAAGCTTGATAATTGGATTAGGCAATTGAAGGTCTATTTGAGAATCCAAAACTTTCATGATGATGATACCAAAATCCAATTAGCTTCATTTAGAATGGAAGGTGCAACACTTGTTTGGTGGGAAGCCAAGACAAAGGAGGATATCAAGAAGCATGGTAATATTATTCTATCATAGACTGATTTCATTTCTGCAATAAAACAACAGTTTTATCCATTAGTTCACATGCATAAAGCCATAATGAATTGGAAAAATTTTAGACAATTGACAGGATAAAATGTACAAGTTTACACCCAATAATTTAGGAGAAGAGCTCTCTTATTAGGGGTATATTTGCAGAGCCAAGATAATTTTTTAAAGTACATCGGTAAGACATACTATCGTCATGTTTAAACCTACAAATATAGATGAAGTTTGTGTACAAGCCACACACTTGGAGGCAAGGGGAAAACAAAACATAGATGAGAATGAGGAAAATGAGTTTAAAGGTAAATGGAAGAAAAACATGAATGCAAATATCAGGAAAGAGAAGGGAAAATACTTTTATAAAACCGTTCAAAAACTGGCCATGATGAAGACCATTGTTGGAAACTTCATCCAGAACTAAAACCAGATAGCTTGAAAGCCAAAGAGAAAGGCAAAAATGTTGCTATAGATGAACAAGACTTAGGGTAGGAGATGAAACAAAAATTATAGCCATGGGACTAAAGAACATGAAGGGGAAAGAAATTGAAACTAAACCTAGTATTGGTACATCAAACTGTCACATACAAGCTCCAAATGGAGAAGAGAGAATTGAAATGTTTCATTTGAGGGTCATATCCAAACATACCAAGATTGACACACTATTTGGCAATTGGTCACAATAAAACTTAATCTCGGAAGACTTGGTCAAGAAACTTAATCTTGAGACCATTCCACATCAAAAACCATATCCACTTGGTTGGATTTGTAAGGATGCAAATTTACAAGTTTCAAAGATGTGCATATTGTGGTTTGCAATAAATGCACATTTCATTGACACAGTTGAATTAGATATGGTTCTGATTGACATAACAGGTATGGTGTTCGGAAGTCCGTACTTGTATGACAGGAAAGCAATCCTTCGTCGCCATGAGAACAAATACCATTTATTCAAAGATGGCAAGGAGTATATTTTGAGATCTCATTGCAAGCAACTGGATACTTCTTTAGTTAATGCAGGGAAAATGAAGAGGATAATCAATGCAAGCCAAAACTTGACATTGATGATGATAAAAAAAAGATATGTTTTGCATCATACTTTTCAAACAAATGCTGATATATGTAATGAGTTGTTTCAGATTGATAATATGTTTTCTTTAAAAGAAGTTGCAATAGTCAACATTGGTGTTGAACGGTGTTGAAAACAAGGTGTCGGTGCAAGAGGTTGCAAAGGTAAAAGAGAGGATAAAGCAGCTTGGTAAATAAGGCACATGTTTCACAAATTTTCATTGCTGGTTTCCAAAAGGCACAATACAATGGTGAAGAAACTTGGTCAAGGGTCAACACAAGTTCAAGGCAAAAGCAACTAAAAATTTCCATAATGACCGAGTGCAAGGTGAGAAAGATTCCAAGTTTCCTTTGATTATTGACCAATGTAGAAACAAGATGTTTACTGCAAAATTAGATTGTTTTTCTGAAAATTCAGAAAATGTGCAGCATGACGGTGTCAAAGACAACAATAGATGGTCGACGAAATCAAGGAAAATTTTGTCTTTTCATGAAAAGCTCCAATTAATGAAATTAGGAAAATTTCAGTGGATAAATACTGGAAGAGTGAGGAAACAGTATCCTAATATTCATATTCAGTAATCCAGAGAGATTTTGGGGTCAAAAAGCTTCCCAATGGGGAGGTGTGATCAAGAGTTCATGAATTTTGATAAAAATTAAAAGTGCTCGAAACTGTACCGAACCTGAGTGACCAGGTAGATCTCATTGTTCTGATTTCGGTGCTGTGAACGGTTTGAAAAATGATTTCATATGAGGGAGATATCATGTTCTGATCGATTTCCCAAAGAACTAAAATTTGTGTCAGGGTTGACTGGGATGCCCAGTCAGCATGCAGGTACAATCAATAAAAATTAGAATATTCCTGCGAATATTCCCTTTTCTAAACCAATGATGTTTCACCACATGGCACATTCAAGTTCGTCGAATTTGGTTGAACGTTTTTTTTGATGGTCTAATGAATGGGTGACCCGTGGCCAACCTGGAGGCTGCCACGTGTCCCTTGTATGGTTTACCAAAATTTTGGTTGGGTCTGGGGGATTCGACCCCATGACCTCCAGGCGCGCCCGCAAAGGTTTCAACCATATCCGTTACTGGGTGAAGCTTACCCTATAGGGGTGCCCACATTATTTAAGGTTTCAAACATTCCGTGTTGGGGGGAGGGGGGGGGGGGGGAACTGTCGGCTGCCCCGTTGTGTGATCACATGCAATATATATTAACCAAGACATAAATTTGTTACTTTCGATGGTTCCAGAAAACCATTACTCCAACGGCTCCAAAGCTTAACACATGCGCAATCATTCCGATAGTTGTTGCAGTCGACGGTTCCAAAACCATAACCTTCGGTGGTTAATGCTAGACTTTGTCACATGCACAATTCGACAGTATCACCAATGGTTGCAGAATTCTGCCTCCACCGCTGTTCTGCACCAAATTTGTTTGTTGCGGAGTTTAATTATAACTGCGGTATTTAAGGGGGTTAGCATGTGGCCACCCCCACACCTAACCATAACAGTTATTACTCATGGTTAGAGCTGGTGGATAGTTAGTGCTCCCCTAAAATTGCGGAGTTTGGCCATTTTTTACTACAGTTAAGTGTAGTTCTCCACATTTAGTGGAGGTTTTGTAGGAGTGATTGGGAAAAAGGCTAGGAGGGTCAAGTTTCGACCAATTTGGGTGAAATAAGAGGATACCTAGATGAATTTGAGCATTCTGGAGCCATTGGTGTAGAGAAAACAACCATTGGAGGCTTGTAAACACATGTATTTGCAAAGTTTTGAGCATAATGAAACATGGACATGCCGTTGGGAGCTGGACCAGTAGATGTAGCCCAGGAGGGGTGAACTGCGTCATCATGCCTGCTGTGTAAATCTTATGTGTGATGTTATTTATCTATTATACACTACTGTTCAATGTTATTTAGGATTATTTACATGCTTAAAACTCATAATTTCATCTGTGTTTCATGGTTAAATTCCTTAATCCTTAAGCAAACAAATGGAGACAAATATGTACATGTTTTATAACTGAAAAGACACTTAGCACAACAAACTAATACAATCCTTTCAGATCAGTTATGTATGCTTTATTGGGTTATTTTGATTGATTGATTGGTTGATTAATGGAATTAATGATTTAGATGGATAGATGCCTTTCCATTTTCAATTGGGTTATGGAGTCAATTTGTTTTAAAACAAAACATGATCAAATCATAAAGGAAGTGTTACAGGGCAAGATAGCTGAGAAAAATAAGATCTTAAGGCTGAATGGTGAAGTGGTTCTCATTTAGGATCAAGGAGTAGTTAAGGATTACTTAAAACAGACAATGAAGGAAGGTGACGGAGGTCAATCGGGATCAGAGAGTAATTAAGGATTTTATCAACCAGATATCAAAAGAAAACATAAAAAATGGATAACAATTCAAAACAAGGTGTATTTAAAAAATTTCTGTAATAAAATTCTTGTTATAACATTTAAATTTAGAAAACATGCAAGTTTATGGAATACTTAAGAAAATAACATGAAAAATTAAAATATACTTCACTGAGATAGATCAACACATGAATCCTGTAAAGAAATGCCTTTATTACTTGTCCTGTCTGTCAATTGGAAATGATTACAATAACCCTCAGGTAAATAGATCAATCAGCTATAGAAATATACATAAATCCACACTTAATCGACCTTTGATACTTCGAATTATGTAGTATTTATACAACTTATTACAAAATATCCTATCAACTGATTTAAGATTTATTTAAGAAAAATAAAACACCTTCATGCAAGAAGATAGAGACAGCTATTAGCTAACTGAAAGTTGTCCCAGTTTTATTTGATTGATATCATTTGTTTGTTTATTTCATGTTGGCTATCTCTTTAATTTGTTTTTATCTGTTTTCTCTTTAACCTGTGCATTCTTTCACCTAGCTGCTCTTTTACCTGTCACAATAAATCACACCATTTTTCCCAAGTTTCTTCATCTGGAAGTTTTATTTTCACCATCCTCCGATAAATCTCATCTGCCTCAATATACTTGGAAAATGTAGGATTGTTTACAAAAAGGTGGTTTACCTCATGCTGGAGGTAAAAGATATTTTCAAAGATTTGAAAGAGTACTCTGCCTGTGGGAATGCCTTTTAATGAAGAACTACTGGAAGTTTCTTCGGCTACTTCCCTTATCTTTTTATCATAATCTTCATGCCTCATTAGTTTATCATTGATTACTAATGGATTAGGCAGACCTTTTTGTCTTAATACATCAAAATTGTTCATAAACCTGTTCATTGCAAGCTCCATAGTTTGACATTTGTCCTCAAGTTGTGTCATCAAATTTCTCTTGGAAATCACTCTGTTTACCTCTAGGATAGTTTTTGTTATGTCACTTATCCCAAGTTATTCTAATTCCTGTTTGTTTTTGGAATTAAGGAATTTGATTATCTCTGTGGATTCCTCTGGTTTCTTTCCAAGATCTTCTTTGAATTTCTGAATTGCATCACCAACCTCCTTTATCAAGTCCTTGTGTTCAAATATAACTTGTATAGAAGGCCAAATATCATTAACAGAGTTAATGATATTGGACCACCACTGCTGTTTTGCTTGGGCTAGAGGCTCTTTCAGTGATAAATCCTTTTCTAATTTATGGATTCTTTCAATTAATCTGTTTGATTTCTGTGTTTCAGCTTTATGCATTACTTGAGTCAATTTATTTTCATCCTCTAAAATTTTTACTTGTTCTTTGAGATTATTGATCTCAATAGTTTGAATTGACATATCCTGCATTGCCTTGATTAATTTTTTGGCCTCATTTGTGGGATGGGCTGATGCTGTTGCCGATGTAGTTGCTGGTGTAGTAGTTGGAACTTCTGTTGATACTGGAATTGCTATAGCCAATGGAGCTGATGTAGAAGCTATAGCAATGGTAGTAATGGGAACTGCTTCCATGTTGGCTTGCTTTTCTTTCACAAGTTTTTCCATTTCATTTTCCATCTCTTTCAGTTGAGTTGACAAATGAATGAGGAGATTCATCATTTCATCCTTTTTATTTTTATTTTCCAAAACTTCTTTAGTTTGTGGATGCTCTGTTATTGGTAACTTAAGTTGTTTCTTCAATGCAACTATGTCTGCATTCTTCTTTTTGATAAGCTCTTCTGCTGCTTTGATATATTTTGGATTATAACCTACTTCCATTACCAAATATTCAAGTGATTTTATCATGTTATCCTTTTATTAAGAAGCTTTATCTAGCTATAAATGTGTCCTTATATTTTCTAGAGAATTCTGTAACTTTCGTACACTTAAAGCTTTGTGTGTCATAGTGGAATAGATAATTTCTCCTGCCTATTTGTGAAACTAAATCTGGTCTATGGGATGCACATATTTGGCAAGAAATTCAAAGGATGTTTTCTTATAATCTCCTAATGATTTTGGGGCCTGCACTGTTGGCTGTAGAAATGTAATTTGCATCTTTCTGGTTTTGTAATCAGAAGCTGAAGGCAATCTGTTCTGGTCACTAGAAGTTTATTTCCAGTATAGGGCATAAGTTACAACTTTCAATGCTTCATTCCTTATTTTTATTTCTTTTTATTTATCCATGATATCTTTCTCTTTCTCCATTGGTTTGCTATATGACGAAAATTCTACACTATGCTGTTTCCAAATGATTTGTGCACTGGAAGTTGATGGTAGTTGTGTTTCTTCTGAAATAGTTGGAGGTGCATCATCTCTGACAATCATATTTGTTTCAATGGTTTCAACTATATCAACTATTTCTTCCTGTTCTATCACTGGATTCAGTTTTTCCTTCTTCCTATACATAAGCTTGAACTTAGTATCAGAAGTATTCTATGCAGAATAAGAGATTTCCTCTCTTGCCCTCTTTGAATTTCTATCCTGTGGGGTTGGAGTAAGTAGGATGGAACTAGTATCAACCTACTTCTCCATCTCCTGTAAAGTATTTTCCAACCACTCTCACTGGTTAGAATACTTTTCAACCTTAGGCTTTGACTCATGAAGGAAAGGGGTTAATTTGAATTTGACTCTTAACTTACTTATGACACCCAAGGGGTCATATTGCCATTTGAGACTACTGCTAAATTTGAAATCTTGTAAATATTTGTCTACTTGCTGACCAACATTCCTACTATTACATATAAAAGGTCCTAGCTGGTTTTTGATCTTGAATTGAGTCTTCATTTTAGCTGACAAGAAATTGACTTCATCTCAATTCAGGATTTTTCTGATGTATTCTAAAGCAATTATCCTCACTGGGAAGTATTTGGGAAGTTTGTATGGAGTTAGCTGGCTTCCATACACTCTAATTTATGTATGATTCTGGTATAAATACCAGTCTCCTGTTTTACTCTGATCTAACAACTATAACACCTTCTTTATCTCTTCATTAATTCTAGGCTGAATGCTACTGCTTAGCATATTAACAACTGGATAAACAAAGGAATCAATGAAATATTTATAGCTGAATTCAGTGGAATCATTTTTGATCAAGGATGTCCAAAAGACAATAGATTTGGGATTACCCTATATATCCAGTTTTTGGAGGTTAACTGCAAACCTTTCTGATTGGAAATATATAAACATGTGGAACAAACTGAGGAGTATTTGAATACTCCTTCTGGCAACTTGACTAGCTGATCATGGATTGCATCTGCTGGATATTGGGCAAAATTAAACGTTGAATCTGGAGGCTGACTTAGGAAAAATATGGATAGGAATCCAAGAATAGATGCATCTACATATTCATCAGTGAAATATCCAAAAATACATGACAACATTTTAACAATCTATCTGGTTCTTTCTGAAAACATGGAAGCTAAGTATGGAGGATTGCTTTTAGGGGTTTCTACTGATGGAGGGAGGAAAGTATGAAATATTTGGAATCTTTTGGGAAAGTCCAGCTTCAAGTAGAGTTCTGTAAGGGTTTCAATGATAATGGCACTTCATCAGGTTTTGGTTGAATTTTCAACATTTGATTGATGGATTGAGCAGTGACTGTGAATATAATTTCTTGGTTTGGGGTTACTAAAGCTCTTTCATTGGGAAAATAGTTGAGTTGGAAGAGTCTAATGAGTTCTAGAAATTGGAAGTGTTGAAAATGAAACAAGATGTTGGAGCTTAGTGAAATGAAGTCGCCTTCACTAAGTGGGCCCGCAGGCTATTTTTGGCGCAAAGTCTATTTTTAGACTATGTCTATTTTTAGACATATGGAGCATGGTCCAGGGGTTGCAGTATGTTATTCTTGGATGATTGTTTGATTTGGTAAAAATAGATGGAACTCTATTTTTAGACATATAGGTCGAAGTCTATTTTTAGACTGCCTGTCTAAAAATAGGCCAGTCAAATATTATTAGCCCTTAATAATATTTAGACTCTAAACTTCAGTTTATTCTCTTGGAGCACTTCAGTTGGAGCTATAGATGTGGCCCATGCAGCTGACAGAAGGAATTACACTATTCCTTGGGGTTTGGTGAGCTCATGCATGGTTGACTTCAGTTAGGACTTCAGTGGCAGAAGTTTGGTGGAGTTGATGAGACAGTTGGTGGAGTTGTGTTCGGTTTAACTTAGTTGAACTAGTTGAGATTGGTTTAACTAGCTAATCAACTAGTAATGAGTGGAGTGAATTAAATATTATTTAATTCACTAATTATTAACTCATTATTCAACTCAAGAACACATCAGTTCACTACAGTGCATGGACAGTTCAGTGGAGACCAGTGAAAGAGGTAGATGAAAGGGTTGAGATAGCTATCGGTTGTGACATCAGTTGTGCATGAGATTTGCACCACACTTGGAGGAATTTCCCATGATGATTGCGCTGTCAATCCAAGGAGATTCTAACCTTGGATCTCTCATTAGACCAGCCTTGATTGCGCAATAGAGGCAAGCAATTAGTGGATGAGTTTTGAACCTGTGACTTGTTCAAAGGCAAGAGCTAGTTATGTAACTTTATGGGATAATCTTGGTACTTGTATGGGAGTATTATTAACTGTATGTAATGTTATGTTCTCCATATAATATACGAATAATGAGGGGTTTTTTAGCTATAATATTTCCCCATTACATATTGTTGTATGTCATCAAACTGTTTCTATTTCCGCAAATTGATGATTGATTGTAGAAGAGATTATGTGTTGCATATGAATTCGAATTAGTATGTGATCAGGATAATATCGGTGGATAAATCTTCATTATTCAACAAATTTCTACATGGTATCAGAGTGAATTAATCATCGGGATCTATTGCAGTGATTACAATATTATTTTGGTAGACAGAGTCTGTATCGGGCCAGGTAGCCTCTGGATCCATCCTTTCTATGAAAGATGATATATCCAGTAAATATCCATACAGTCGATCTCTGTGCTAGAAATAATTTGTTCTCATAGATCCAGAAGTAGTTGAGTTTTTGAGTTTGGAATTCGAATTTTGTAGCAGTTTGTTTTCTTGGTGCCAGAGTTGAAAATGTCTTTCAACGATTTGCGACTCGAATATGCTCTTGAAGGCAGTTCGAATTATGTTGCAAGGAAGGATCGCATGGAGGCAGTATTAGAAGATAATGGTCTGAAGGAGATCGTAGATACGGATGTCCAAAAGCCCACTGATGCTGCTGAAGTCGAAGCATGGCAAAAGAAGATGGCGAAGTGTCGAAGGATCCTGTTGGAGGGCGTCAAGGATCACATTGTATCCAGCCTGCATGGAAAAGATTCTCCATATCTAATGTGGAAAGAGTTGACAGATCTATTCTAGAGTAAGAGTGACCAAAGGAAGCTGGCACTCAAGGATAAGCTCAGAAACATCAAGATGGAGAAAGGCGACAGTATCGCCAAATACCTCACGAAGTTCACTCAATGCAGAGATGAGCTGGGAAGTGTGGGGGTGACTGTTGAAGAAGAGGATATGGTGGACCTGGCTCTCCTTGGTCTTCCGAAAAGTTGGCATGCATATCAATAGTGTCAGGTGGAAGAAGTTGTAGGGATGGGGGTTCCTTTGGATCTGTGCGAGAGGAGATAAGGAGGACTACCGAGGACGGATCTTCATCAAAATACGATGAAGAAAATTGCGCTGGCTGCCAAAAGAAGGGGAAGAGCAAGAAGGCTTCTCAGTCTGGTGCAAAAGGCAAGAAGCAAGACATGTCCAAGGTGAAGTGTTTTCACTATCACCAGCACGGACACTATGCCACAAATTGTCCGCAGAAGAAGAAAAATAAGAAGGATGCTGGATCTGCAGCGGGAGAGGCATTGGCCTCCCAGTTTGAACTGGATTTTTCACTGATCGCATGCTTGGTCTCAAGTGTGATGGGATCAGTATGGTTCTTGGACAGTGGTGCATCATTTCACATGACAGGAGATCGAGATCTGTTTTCAGATCTGGAGGAAAAATATCTTGGAGTGCACATCGAGATGGGCGATGATGGTAGATACAGTGCGACTGGTATCGGTACCATTTCCTTTGAGAGGGATTCTGGTAAACCCTTCGTATTGAAGGAATTTTTTCATGTTCTAGGATTGATGAAGAATCTGATCTCTGTGGCGATGTTGGAAGACAAGGGGTATGATGTGGTCTTCAGCGAAGGAAAAGCCTTCCTGCGCAGTAAGACAACTGGAGAGACCCGGAAGATAGGGGTTCGAGTCAAGAACCTTTATCAGTTGCAAGTAGATGGCTACGCAGCAATGGCATGCAAAGCGGGAGAAGTGGTGAGCCGGGATGATGAGGGCGAACTGTGGCACAGGAGATTGGGCCACCTTCACCATGGAGCTTTGAAGATACTGCAGCAGATTTCTACTGGGCTTCCTAAGGGCACTCTTGCGCAGTCAGATCAGTGCAAGGGGTGTACTTTAAGGAAGTATGTGAAAGCCACCTTTCACGAGAAGGATAGTCGCGCCACGACGATCCTTGAGAGAGTTCACACAGACGTGTGTGGTCCTTTCTCAGTTGCTTCGACAGCAAAGCACAGGTATTATGTGATCTTTGTTGATGATTTCTCTCGAAAGTGTTGGATCTTCTTCATGCATAAGAAGAGTGATACATTCGCGAAGTTCTGTGAGTTTAAAGCACTGGTCGAGAAGGAGTCGGGGAAGAAGGTGATTGCTCTAAGGAGTGATAACGGTGGTGAATTCATCTCGGCTGAATTCAAGGAGTTCTGTAGTGTAGAAGGGATTCGGAGAGAGCTCATCGCACCCCATAACCCACAGCAGAACGGGGTGGCTGAGCGGAAGAACAGAACGATCGTGGGTGCTGCACGGGCGATGTTGCATGATCAGGGCCTACCCCTTCACTTGTGGGCTGAGGCATGCAATACAACAATGTATGTGCATAACCGTTGTCCTCACAAGGTTCTTGGCATGAGTACACCGGAGGAGGCTTATTCTGGCAAGAGGCCTGATATTTCCCATTTGCGGATTTTTGGTTCTCCTGTCTACATGCATGTGACGAAGGATGCGAGAAGGAAGCTGGATCCAACTGCTGAGGTTGGAATATTTGTGGGGTACATTGATACACCTCACAACTACCAGGTGTATTTGTCAGACAGTCGCAAGACTGTTGTGCGACGGGATATAAAATTTCAGGAGGAGAAAGCCATGCAGTGTTCGCTTGAGAGGGAGCTACACTTGCATGCAGATGAGGAGCTGTTAGTTCCTAAGGAGGAGCTTCCGGATGTGGATCAGCCACAAGAGGAATTTCATGAGGTGGAAGAAACCACCCATGCAGCGCCAACCATCAGAGGGCGCATGCGCACTACAGAAGTTGAGCGACTGGCTCGGGATGCAGAGAAGGTTGTAGGACCACCTACAGCACAGCGCAGACAGAGACAGTCACCGGATCGGTACACTGGATACATGGCTCTTGTGAGTCAATGTGTTGTGACGGAGCCATCCTCTTTTGAGGAAGCCGTGGAGGAACCCGCATGGGTTGATGCCATGATCGAAGAATATGATTCGATCATCAGAAACAGTGCATGGGAGATTGTCCCAAGACCAGAGGGGAAATCAGTGGTGGGTTCGCGATGGATCTACAAAGTGAAGCAGGCGGCTGACGGGAGTGTGGAGAAGTACAAGGCGAGATTTGTCGCCCATGGCTTCTCACAGATCGAGGGGATCGATTATGAGGAGACCTTTGCACCTGTCGCAAGGTAATCTTCCATACGGACGATCCTTGCTCTCTCAGCGCAGATGGGGTGGCACATTCATCAGATGGATGTGAAGACTGCGTTCCTCAATGGAGTTATAGAGGAGGAGGTGTACATAGAGCAGCCTGAAGGTTTCGAGATCTTCAGCAGTGAGTCGCATGTGTGCCGACTCAAGAGAGCACTGTACGGGCTGAAGCAAGCACCTCGTGCTTGGTACACATGGATTGACAGTTATTTCACCGGGCTTGGATTTTCCAAGAGTGAGGCGGATCCTAACCTGTACCAGATTGTGGTGGAGGGGAAGCTGCTGATCATTGTACTGTATGTAGATGATCTGATTTTGACGGGTGATGAGCTGTTGATATTTTCATGCAAGGAGGACCTTGCTAGAGAGTTCGAGATGAAGGACTTGGGCCTCCTTCATTATTTCCTGGGATTGGAGATTTGGCAGTGCAGTGGAGGACTGTTTGTTTCTCAGGGCAAGTATGCCCAGGAGATTCTGGAGAGGTTCGGCATGCATGGCTGCAAGCCTGTTGATACTCCTCTTCCTGGTGGTTGGAGGAAGGAGGATGCTACTTCAGCGGAGGTAGTGGATGCCACTGTCTATCGACAGTTGGTGGGGTCGCTTATGTATCTGGTCAATACACGACCCGATATATGCTATGTTGTTAACCAGCTTTTGCAAGCTATGGTTAAGCCTACCAAGCTCTTTTGGAAGGCAGGCAAGCATGTATTGCGTTATCTTAGTGGCACATCGGGATATGGTCTATGGTACAGACAAGAGGATGGAGCGAAGCTTTCTGGCTTCACTGATGCAGATTGGGCAGGGAGCCCAACGGACCGAAAGAGCACATCTGGAGGAGTTTTCAGCATTGGGTCGACAGCAGTTTCCTGGTACAGCAGGAAGCAGAGATCTGTGGCACTCAGTTCAGCAGAGGCCGAGTACATGGCAGCAAGCTTGGTTGCATGCGAGGCTATTTGGATGAGGAAGATCCTCGTTGGATTGTTCGGGTTGCACTTGGAGCCTACTGTGATTTATTGTGATAACCAGAGTTGCATTAAACTCTCGGTTAATCCAGTATTTCATGATAGATCCAAACACATCGACATCAGGTACCATCATATCAGAGATTGTGTTCAACGGAGAATCATGTTACTTTCATATGTTCCCACGGAGGATCAAGATGCTGAAATCTTGACGAAGGCGCTCACCAGGAGCAAGTTCGAATTCCACAGAGGTAGGATAGGGGTTGCAGATAATCCATATATTGTTGAGAGGGTGTGTTGAAAATGCAACAAGATGATGGAGCTTAGTGAAATGAAGCCGCCTTCACTAAGTGGGCCCGCAGGCTATTTTTTTGGCAAAGTCTATTTTTAGACATATGGAGCATGGTCCAGGGGTTGCAGTATGTTATTCTTGGATGATTGGTCGAGTTGGTAAAAATATATGGACCTCTATTTTTAGACATATAGGTCGAAGTCTATTTTTAGACTGCCTGTCTAAAAATAGGCCAGTCAAATATTATTAGCCCTTAATAATATTTAGACTCTAAACTTCAGTTTATTCTCTTGGAGCACTTCAGTTGGAGCTACGGATGTGGCCCATGCATATGACAGAAGGAATTACGCTATTCCTTGGGATTTGGTGAGCTCATGCATGGTTGACTTCAGTTAGGACTTCAGTGGCAGAAGTTTGGTGGAGTTGATGAGACAGTTGGTGGAGTTGTGTTCGGTTTAACTTAGTTGAACTAGCTGAGATTAGTTTAACTAGCTAATCAACTAGTAATGAGTGGAGTGAATTAAATATTATTTAATTCACTAATTAGTAACTCATTATTCAACTCAAGAACACATCAGTTCACTACAGTGCATGGACAGTTCAGTGGAGACCAGTGAAAGAGGTAAATGAAAGGGTTGAGATAGCTATCAGTTGTGACATCAGTTGTGCATGAGATTTGCACCACACTTGGAGGAATTTCCCATGATGATTGCGCTGTCAAGCCAAGGAGATTCGAACCTTGGATCTCTCATTAGACCAGCCTTGATTGCGCAATAGAGGCAGGCAATTAGTGGATGAGTTTTGAACCTGTGACTTGTTCAAAACCAAGCTAGTTTGTGTGTAACTTCATGAGATAGTACTGAGTACTTGTGAGGAGTATTGTGCTATGTAATGTTACATGTTCTCTCCATTATAATATACAGAATAGCTGAGGGGTTTTCAGCTATAAGCTTTCCCCATTACATATTGTGTTTATGTGCGCATGCGACTATTTTTATTTCCGCAAATTGATGATTGATTGTAGAAGAGATTATGTGTTGCATATGAATTCGAATTAGTATGTGATCAGGATAATATCGGTGGATAAATCTTCATTATTAAGAAAATTTCTACAGGAAGGTCTGTGGGAATATGTATTTGGGCAGATTTGAATCCCACATATGGATATCATCTGCCTAGTCAATAAATTTGTCATGGCTCCAACAATGGAGCTCTAAAAGGTTGAAATCAGTAATTGTATCACTGATTTTGAAGTCATTATCAGCAAAAAGGGTGTGGTCAACATCTAATATAGGTGGTTTCATAGGGTTTACAGATATAATGCTCTGGGAAGCCATTAATTTGTTCAATTATTACTTTCTGTGTTGAATTGATGGTTTATGGTGCTTAGAATTACTTGGAAAGTGATTGAATTTGGTATGTAGAAGTCCAAGCAGCAGTAGAGGATTTAATTCCAGTTGGTGAAGGATTTTGGATTTCTTTTTCACAAATAACAGTGAAATAAATATTTAAGCGAGGTTTTATTACTTTTAACCTTTGGGTTTATTGCAATGGCATGGGGGTGTTTATTTCAAACAATAGTTGGTTTCATCGCAATGCGTAGAGGTGGTTTGGCAGTTTATCACACCCAAAAAGGTGGTTAGGTGGTTTTTAGGATGGGGGGTGCAATAAGATGAGGGAGTGCCGCATGGCAAAGGGGTGAGGGTATGAAACCACCCATTTCGTACCCCCCTGGCTTTGAACTTTTGACTGTCGGGGGGTGCGATATGGTTTGTGGGACGTCCGATCCAAATGGCGATAATCAAATGGCTGATGGCTGTTTGTGTTTTCAAAAGGAAATGGGGTCTGGGAAAAGGGTTAAGCAGAGGTTTAGAATAAAATTGGGGATGAGGAAATGTTAAGCTGAAGTTTAAATGAAAGCGGGTCTAAGTGATATAAAGGGGGTCGGGAAATTAATATGTAAATGGGTTAATATAAAGGGATTGAGGATATATAGTGGGGGGTTAAGAAATATATTAGGCAGCAGGTTAATAGAATTTTGGGAAATGTATTAAATGGGGGGTTGTGAATTATATTAATCGGGGGGGCTAAAATAAGAGGAAAGTGGGGCCCGTGGATTTCTATTAAGCGCATTTAAACTATGCAAAAGTGGGTTTTGCAATTTTTAGTTGAATAGTGCAGAGTTAGTAAAGGGGAAGGGGTTTTTCAAAGGGAAATGGGTTTTTAACAAGGGAAAAGGGGATTTAGGAGGGGAAAAAGGATTTGGAAGTGGAAAAGGGTTAGGATAAAAGGAAAATGAAGAGGGAAGGGGTTTTTATAAGGGGAAATGACTTCCAAGAGTGGAAATATGGTTTATAGCAAGGGGAAGGTGTTATAAGGACATTAGTAATAAGAGATAAAACAAATTATGTTTCCATAACCTTTGAAATCAATATACCTACCCTTTATTTACCCTATCTTTTTTTATTTCCTTTATTGGGTGCATTTGAGCTTGCTGACCCTTTTATTTTATTTTGATAAGAAAAATAACTTAATTCTAACCTTATAACTTTCAATGGCTTAGATTAAACTTATGAGCTCATTTTATTCTCTACCTAAATACTGCTATGCCAAGATTAAATGGTTCGGTCAGATCTTTATTAACTAAATATCATGACATGAAATTTAAAGGCATGAATGGATCAAGATTAAATTGTATGATCATAATGAATTGTGGAATTTTGGACAAGCTGCACACAATTTTATTTGCAAAATTAAACTAAGAGTAGTGGCATTTGAATGTGCAACACTTTCAGAATTTATTTTTGTTTCTTTTTGTGTGGGGTTCATACTTTATATCTTTTTTTATCTTTCTTTCTTTTAGTCCTTTGATTATTCTTTTAGGACATACCCTATTTTAATTTTTTAATATGGGAAAACATTTGCAGAAAGAAAAGGTATGTCCAATATTACAATACTTAACATAGTCAATTCAAAATTATGATCCCTATTATTATAGGACCCTAACAGTGTCAACCTTATAGGTTGTGGAAGTGTAGGAGTAGCAACACTTCCATCTTTATAGTTGTGAGTGGTAGGCTTCCTTGTCACCATAATTTTTCTTTCATTCAAAAAGACTACTAGGGGAAGTTCATTGAATGTTGATGCCTTGATCATAAGATGAGATGTTGTGGTTGATGGGTTTATCAACCATAAAATACTGGCTGCCCTCTTTCTAGCACCAAAAATTTTGATGGTGCTAGACCCACCAACATTTAGGGGATCTCCCTAATATGAATTCCCATTTGGTGTAGGAGTCCCATTCGGAATAAAGACCCGATTTCCATATTATTAAATATCTGCCTTGGATCCGACTGTTAATAAGAGAGATGGGTGGAGACATACTTGCAAAAAGAAATGGGGGTATGCCTAATGAATCTGCAGTTGTAATTATATCAAGGTTTTTCTACTGCGAGGGAGAGAGAAAAGTGATCCTCTAAGAGAGAGGTAATATTACCACCCAAGAAGAAACACACATTAATTTAAGGAATCGTCTAACATCCATCGGAATATTCCACAAGGGATGCGATGGTCATTACAACCAACCATTGAGAAGGATCTTCGTAATATCCTACATAATAGTACGCAAGGATGGGACAACAATAACAACCATTAAAACACATTATAAATAATATAAGTACTGAAATAATCAAAATAGTTCAACGATCTTAGCACATGTGAAAGAAAACATGAAATACAAACATCCACAAAATAGTCTTACAAACATTCATATTCCATGCATGAAGAATGTGTTGGCCTAAAAAGGCTTCTGTTATTAATGAAAATTTCCAAGACACATATGTTCAATGAACATAACTAGCTCCAATAGTGGAGCATTGGAGCTACTCCTTGCTCCATAAAAGAACTAGCTTATCTCTCTAATGTTTTGTTGGTGGAGCCAAGGTGAAAAGTCCTTTGCTCATATAATGAGGGAATATACATAACTAAGGGTGACTCTTTGAATACCCTCATGACTGCTTGACTTCCCATGAATTTTCAACTTACATTACTCTTTAAATTCCATGTGTGTCCTTTGGACTTCCACTTTACAATACATTTTGATTACAATATCCATGGTGTACAATAGTGATGTGGCATATGACTACTCATGACATGAAACTACTGACATGGAATAGTTGATGACATGGAAATGTAAATCCAATTCTACAGCTGATAGTTCAGTTTCTTTGTGAAAGAGCTTTACTTTTCACCTCCACATGCCTTGGTGATAAGGAGTCTTCAATGATCTTAAGTCTTGGATAATGGTCACAAACTAGTGTCCTTTCACTTTCTCATGATGAATCAATTTGTGAGTTCAACTGTGAGAGTGCCTTTGAGCATGAATCCCTTTTTATTCTCCTCCTTCATCATCTACCTATGACATGATAGAGTACCTGTTCCTATAATTCACTCATGATGAGACAACATCAATCCAAAAAACCCTAGCCTAAGATGATGCATTCTGATCCATGATATGAGCCTGGAATGAGTGAAAGGATATACAAGGAGGCTGAGTGACTGCACAAATGTACAGTTCAAGCAAGAAGAGGGAAGCCTTGAGCCTTGAGATTGTGTAATGTGCAGTTCAAGCTGGGTTGAGGGAAATGACTGCACGGTTTCTGGAGCAAGTGGGACAGGTTGCAGGGATGGGAAATGGGAGAGATTACTGTGAATTTATGGAGGTTAAGGAAGGCCAAGTGACTGTGGAGCTGTGAAATTCAAGGTCTCATGGAATGATCTTGAGGCTTGTGACTTTGAAGTGCACATTTCAAGTAGGGATGGAGGCCATAAATGTGAAATTTCGAAGGTCAAGGTCTAGAATTTGTGTTGGAACAAGGTCTCCTACAAGCTGTGAAACTGGTCCATTTTGGATATTTTTGATTATATTTAATCTAGCGGAGGGGTTTTGGGGTGGGTCAAAGCCCCGAAAGCATTTTAATGGGTAAAAGGGTAAACCAGGGGTCCGAAAACTACTGTTTGCGGACCATAGGAAAGTCTAGGCTAGATTGCTATAAATAGAGGGACATTTTGTGTAGAAGATAGAAAATGATGAGCTATTGATGCGAATTGTGGTTTAAGATATCTGTTTGGGTTTTGGGGAAAGGAATCTTGCTGGCTGTGCGCGCAGAGATCCAAGTCCAGCTGTGTGCGGACCCTGCTGCTATGTGCGCAGGTTGGGAAGGGAATTGTAAGGAAGAATTGATGAATGAATGAATAAGAAGCATTGATAGAGAACTGAATCTGTGAGTAATCTTGTGTGAATTGTTGGTAATTACTATATTGTGCATTTTTTATCTTTAAGTTGCGAATATCTGTGTAAGTGTGTTTCTAGATCTGGATCTATCCTGTTCTATTTATATAATGCTGTGTTATTGTCATAAAAGCATATAACTACAGATATAGCGCACGTGGATGTGAACAAAGACCTAATCAACCCTGTGCAGAACAAGGTAATCTGGGATTACAGGACCTAGCACAACTCTTCTTGCCTTACCCATCCTTTCTTAGGGTGTGGAAACCTGGTTCCAGCACCCACCCATACTACTTCGGGTGAGACTTTGACCTGCGCAAGTAGGTCATTGCTGAAAGGGCCAGTAGTATAGGGGTTTGTTGGCAAACCTTGCACACCAAACCTGGGTCAAGACCCCTCAAGCCAAAAAATGGTTCCATTACCGGGACTGAAATAAGTCTAAGAGAGGGATTGGGTAATGATAAGAGAATACTGGAAGCCTGAAAGAAAGGAGATCGAAGTCTGGTTCGAAAGGTAGATCCAGGAGTTTGTGGTAAAAGAAAATCGCAGTGAGGAGTTAACAGCAGAAAGGTGGAAAAATAGGTATATTCTTACAGAAAGCTATGAAATATTAGTTGTGACATTTGCGTTTGAGCTCCACGAGTGGCTGACCAAAATTGTATAATTCCAGAAGTGCTGGAAGGACGAACGAGTCACTCAGTGGACCCTAGAGCTGATCGAGTGGCTGGAAAATACTGTTAATACTATCATGCACACGGTATATCACTGGGTGGATAGTGTGCTGGGAGGATTTGTGACAAAATTTTCCATTGATCAATTTGTCTCATACTTCGAGGCTGAACGACGATTCTTTAAAGGGTTCCGGGGCAAATTTCTGAGGACATTTCCGTTGCTGATTAAGATATTACTGTGTGAAAAGAGCATTCTGTGTAGTCATACTAACTGAATGACCTTGGATCTAGACAGGAGCGCAGTGCGCAATGGTAAATACTATTGGACCAACCTTGACGGAGGGAGATATGCCTATAATCTGCTGCAAGAACTAGCTGCACAAGATCCCCCAGCTACATCGCCACCTAGGCCGCACAAAGGTAAGAATTCAGCCATACCACCACCCCCCCTAAACAGTGATATGGCTGCGCACCTGAAACTACCTACCTTCAAGAGGGTAGGAGATGAGGATATGGACCAGTTTTGGTTCATTGCAGACTTTGTTTGGACTGCGTAGAATGTGGCGAGTGATACAATAAAGAGGGTGCAGTTGTCATTGGAATTCGAGGACAGGGCCCTGGACTGGTATATGTGATACATTGCCCAAAATGGGAGCGCTTCCATTCAAGATATCAAAGACGCTCTTAAGCAAAAGTTTCGGAAGCCGAAATCTTATTCCCAACTAGTAGCAGAAGTAAAGGACTTAAAACAAGGTGCGTCTGAGTCAGTATGGGAGGCTGATCAGTGGTTGAAGAAGGCAATCAGGGAAGGAGGATTCAAGTATGATGATAGACAACATACAAAATGGTTCATCGCTCTGTTGTTACCTCACATGCGCATGCCAATGCGTCATCAGACCTTTGAATCGCAGCAGAAAGCTGTGGAAGTCGCTACAAAACTAGAAGCTTCCCCCCGAGAGGATACATCGGCAGGGGTACAAAAAATTCAGGAATAGCTTGGGGCTATGCATATGGAAATATAGAACCCACGAAAGGAGCGAGGAAAGGACGATTGCACAGATCTTTGGTGCATACAATGTCGGGTGTCTGGCCATACAAAGGATCAGTGCCCTCTACTAATGGATTACATGCAAGTGGGAGGACCTAGTCTGGTACTCCTAGGAGCAAGTAGGGAACCTATTATGTCATCACTAGGGTCAAGCGGACCTACGCTGTGGTGTGATGACTGTCGGGTAGCAGGATTGCATGATATGAACCATTGCCCTTGGCTGGGTGCGTATGTCCTAGAACTGAAGCAAAAATGGTGCAGATTCTACCAATCAGTGGGACACGATGAGCATAACTGTTGTACTTATGATTTAATGATGGATGGTGGGAACTTATATAGGGTACAATCGGACCCTGTGTTGACAATAATTTCTGCGCACTTTGGAGGATCACCAACCAGAGGCAGAGGAGGTCGGGGAGGAAGCGTAGGACGAGGATGTGGGCAGATAATCTGTTATAACTGTGGGGAAATAGGACAATTCGCCAGAGAATTCCCAAATCCCACTAGACCATCGTGCAAGTATTGTAGGCAGCTGGACCATGTGGTGGAGGATTGCCCAATTTTAGTAGCTAAGATGTAGGAAAAACAACTCGCCCCTACGCAGAACGTACAAAGAGTTAAAACTGAGCTAAGGAATATGAATCCAAGTGTAAAAGTCATGACGCGCAGCAGGATGGTCACCTAGGGAGCAAAGGAGGAGCTTTCCCCTCAGGAAGGAGTGAATTTCAAAGAATAAGTACCTCTGGCAGGCCCCGCGTAGCAGCTGACGCGCCCCCAGATAGAAGAGGGAGTGTAGCCCTTTTTGGAGGCATGTCTGAAGTTGCTACGAAACTTGAAGGCTGTAGGAAATATCCAAGCACTACTGAATGCCTGCGCAGCCCGGCCCAATATGATCTCTGGGACCAAGGATGTACACAAAATATATAGCTATAAGAAACGCACCGGAAGAGAAATGCGGTTGACTGTGCAGATCGGTGACTACGAGATGGATCAGGTCATATTAGATCTTGGTTCAGCTACAAATGTATTACCAAAGCAGACATGGCAACGAATGGGAGAGCCTAAATTAGAGTGGTCCACCATCCAACTGTGAATGGAAAATCAACAAAAAATAATCCCTCGAGGTAGGCTACCAAAAGTCATGGTTGAAATCGCAGGGGTAAGGGTCCTAGCTGACTTTGAAGTAATAGAAATTGTGGAAGATGCGGATCCCTACCCTGCGCTCCTTGGACTATACTGGGCAATAGACATGGGGGTGTCATCAATCTCAAGAAGCATAGCATGGTGTTTGAAAACAAAGGTACGCGCGTCATAGTGCCACTAGATCCAGCAGAAGGTGTGCGGTATACAGAGCCAGCCTATGAGAAGGAGGAAATAGATCACATTTATAAATTGACTGCGTGGGATGAAGATTGGGTTAACCCCATGGATGAAGGAGTGCTCTACTGGGAAAATGACAATGAATGTTTTTCCGACTCTGATGAGGAGCTGGAGAATTGGCAAGGTTGATTGCACGAGGTTTCGGTGCTACGATGTCTTTGAACCACCAGGAATTTCCGTCACGTCTCTACCAAGGAAAGAGACCTACCTTACCATGATGACGCAGGAGATAGTAATAAGAGTTTTGAACCTAAAATCCCCATGGAATGTAGGCTAGGAGCACTGCTACTAACACTGTGAAAAGCACCTGCGCAAGGGCCGGTATTCTTCACCCAGGAGAATGTAATATTCCTTTTTCAGGAAATTGCTACAACAATGACAATATCTCAAGATATTCTAAAGTTGGAGCTCCAGCAATAAGAAAGCACAATAATGGTGCAGCAGCATCAATAAACTCATAAAAACATGAGAGAAATCCATAGCCTTCTTATTAAATAATAGCAGTAACAATAAAATACAAGATCTTGAGGAAAATGATACTCAAGACGAGCAATGCTCAGCCTCAAAGAACAAGTACATAAATCATGATGAAAACACTGCTATACAAGTGAACTCAAGCTATGAAAATGAAATCCATGAAGGGAAACTGCTGCATAATAGTGTTAATACACAAATATGTCAATATGTGGCTTAAATACAATAGGGGGAGAAAGATCTCAACCCCTGGAAACAATAATGCACAATCCCTAAAAGGATTGGCCGAAAAACATACAAAACGGAAATTCCACAGAAATGCCAGAGTTGCTGGGTAGTTGCAGAAACTCAGATATAGAATTGGATGGAGATGGCTGAATCTGATGCTCAACTGAATGTACCTCCTCCAATGGATCTTTTAAGTGAAAGGCTGATCCCTTCACCAAATATCTCTCCCTCCAATACTCTGCAAGAGCCCCACTGCAAATGCTCCTCTCAAAATAACGCAGTCACTGGATGGAACTGTGCTGTAGGGCTATGGAATGAGTTGGCCTTGATGCCAAAGTCTGCAATAAGCTTTGAGATGCCTCCAAACTGATATCCCAAATGAAAGAGGGGCTCCTCCTCTGAAAATAGCCGATGAAGGTGGTGTAGTGAACCCTCACTGCAACACCCAGCAACACAACATTAATCTGCTGCAGAAATAACACTTTCTTGATGGAGGATGTTTGGCGTCAAGCCTGGATGTGAAGAAAATGAAGAAAAATCCCTCAAGAGACCTCTCAAGAAGGAGAAGGAATCCTAAACAGGAATTCCTCTGGCAATTCTTGCTAAGCAGCAAAGAATGCATAATTGTCTAATTGACAATTGAGATGAATAAACATAAACATGAGAAACAATGGTTGCCTTGTCCTCCTTTTAGACAAGTGAAAGCCCCTCTCCATGGGTCCCACTCCTATTAGGGTTTCCTCTACCAAATAACCCTTTCCTCATTCATACTGCGATGCTTCTCTAAGTGTGATCCACCTCTTGGCCCAATGCTGTTGACTTGGTCAAACTTAACCAAGCCTCTTTGCAAATAACCCTGTTCACACATGAGGGTGTGAAAACCAGCTCCAAAGATGATCCCCTTTCATACTATGAGGGGTTTTATTGAGAATATCATTATGCACGGGCCTCCTTACCCATTTATTCTCCTCCTAAGTGAAATTAGCAAAAATTAATGTTCCAAATTATTGTCGGAAAATTTTGGAACATTACAGAGAAGTATTGGAATAGGGTGATCCTACGCTTAGGGACCCCAGTTGCCAGATGGGCTCCGTGGTCAGTCAACCTACACAGATACATGATGACATAGAACACTCAAGGGTGCAATCAAACCCTGCGCCGAAAGGCTCACTTGGTTACCGCTGCCCTAAGTGTGCGTTCGATTACGGACCCACCTGAACCCACGTACAATTGGGAGAATTTTCACTCACTTCAAGTAACAGATGGCACGAGGACGCTTGATGCAGCCCTACCAGACCAAGATGTTCCACTCAAGGATGAAGAGCATGGCTCGAGAAGATTGGTGGCCAAATTGCAAATCTGGTACCTGAACCCTGTTATGGAACACCTAGCATCAACCTTAATTCAGGGTACGCGAATGGCACGCAGGCGTCATTCGGAATCTGAAATTCTATGGAAGAGACATCAAGCACAAATGAAGACCGTCAGCACATCCCAATATGATAAGAAAAGAACCTTACAGGTATGCAAAATAGGCGGAAGATCATAAATGCAACCAATTATAGTAAGATTAATCCGAATGGTCAATGGTAAGTTTCATGAACGGGCTACTCCACCATTAAATAGCTCCAGATGGTGTGTGGTTGGCTGGATGAATTTACACCAGGCTATTTATTTTCTCTCCACCATGCTCCTGCTATCTAGCTATTGGTTTTCTGAAATCATTAACATTCTCTGGGACGCCCATTTTCTTGTTACCAAGATGGACCCTGATCTGTTCCCGAGCTGCTCAGTACTCGCAGACATCATTTTGAGAGGGCTTGGGAATGATGTTTGTAGTCAAAGGATTGAGTGCTAGCTTCCTGCAAAAAGAATTGGCTACGAGCCATGCACATTAAAGCACCAGTATTGCGCAATGGGAAAAACTGACCTTCGCACCCCAGGGACAATCGTGAGACCTAGCTGGATGGTCTTGATAGCATAGGAGGGTACGTTAGTATCGCAGTCCCTTGCCTATAGCATCACAGTTAGGTCACCACTAGTTCTGCACCAAGAAGGAATTTTGAGATACAGGGACATGCTGCGACTTCTCCACAACTCCAGAGTACTGCCCATCAGAAGCAATGTTTGTTCACTCCCTCGCACTGCCCTAGTAAACGATCATGATCCAACCGTTGGGGAAATCCAAATAGATTTGGTGTAGCTATCTCGCACAACGCTCCAAGGATTATACACCAGAGTGTTGTACGAGGTTTTCCACCGTGACCAAACTACGCAACAACAGTCTGACATACCTCCAGAAGTACGGGCTCAGCAGATTGCCTTGGTCACCGACGCAACGCATATTATTCAGGAGCAGCTTACACAGGGCACGCAGTTGGTCGAAACAACTATGAAACTATGGACATCAATCCAACACCATTCTATGCTTCAGCATATCCAGAAGGAATTACGGTAGGCGAAGGCTGCTTCATATCAAGTCAGCGCTCCCTCACCCTCCAACGTCTCTGTGCAGCGTCGAGCCGTCATGGACACGATTGAGAACCTTCGCCACACTAAGCATGTCATCCAAAAACGGTTGAAACCATGGGCCGACACCACACTCGATCTCGCCCACGATGTTCAGTTTGCAATTGCGCGCCTCCACCGACTGTTAGAATGGGTTACCGCGGCTCTAGATGGCCCTACCTCCCTGACACTTGTCAACATTGCGCAGCAAGCTGCGGCCCAGAGTTAGGAATTTCTCCCTCCGCTCGTTCGCGCTCTTGCTACCTTGCATGTGCAAATAGAAGCTGCACCACCAGAGTGACTCGGGACGAGTCATTAGATTGTGTTGGGGGACTGTTGGAACATGGTCTCCTATAGGCTGCGAAATTGGTCCATTTTGGATATTTTTGATTAGATTTAATCTAGCAGAGGGGTTTTGGGGTGGGTCAAAGCCCTGAAAGCATTGTAATGGGTAAAAGGGTAAACCAAGGGTCTAAAAACCACGGTTTGTGAACCATAGGAAAGTCTAGGCTAGATTGCTATAAATAAAGGGAAATTTTGTATTATAGAAGATAGAAAATGATGAGCTATTGATGCGAATTGTGGTTTAAGCTATCTTTTTGGGTTTTGGGGAAAGGACTCCTACTGGCTGTGTGCGCAAAGATCCGAGTCCAGCTGTGTGTGGACCCTGCTGCTGTGTGTGGACCCTGCTACTGTGTGGACCCTGATGCTGTGTGCGCAGGTTGGGAGGGAAATTGTAAGGAATAATTGATGAATGAATAAATAAGAATGATTGATAGAGAACTGAATATGTGAGTAATCTTGTGCGAATTGTTGGTAATTAATGTATTGTGCATTTTCTGTCTTTAAGCTGCGAAGATCTATGTAAGTGTGTTTCTAGATCTGGATCTATCCTGTTCTATATATATAATGCTGTGTTATTGTCATAAAAGCATATAACTATAGATCTAGCGCACATGGATGCGAACAAAGACCTAATTAAACCTGCATAGAACAAGGTAATATGGGATTACAGGACCTAGCGCAGCTCTGCTTGCCTTACCCATCCCTTCTCAGGGTGCAGAAACCTAGTTCCAACACCCACCCATACTACTTCGGGTGAGACTTTGACCTGCGCAAGCAAGTCACTGCCGAAAGGGCCAGTAGTATAGGGGTTTGTTGGCAAACCTTGCACACCGAACCTGGGTGAGGACCCCTGAAGCCAACAATTGGTCTCAGAAAATGCAAAATGGAGTAGTCCTAGGAGGCAGGTACTTCACACTACACATTTCCAAGAATCAAGGTCACAATTGGAGGACTGATACTGTATAGTGTGTAGCACAGGGGAGGCCAGGTGAAGCTGATTTTCTCAGTCGAGAAGTTTTCTGGAAAATGAATAAGTGCAGGACCATTAAGATTGGTGTCAGCAATGATGAAATTTGACTGTGGTCACACACTTAAGCATATTTTTACGACTCAAAAAACATAGATCAATCATGACATACAAAAAAATCATTTTCCTTCGTGTGACAATGTTACGATTGGTTATGGCAAGTGCAACACCAAAGATACACTTTACGACGACCGTGATGACACTTGTGCGATAGTGCTCAAAACTTTGGAAATGGGTGTGACGGGTACTTACAAGGTTAGAACAAATCATTTTCACAAAGGTGACCTATTGGAACCACTAGAACAATATCATACATACAATATGAAAACCAACATACAAAAATATGACACTCTTCCTATCTTGCGAAAGATATCACTACACTCTAAAAGAAACAGATAAGATGAACTTCAAATTTTGCGACAATAATGAACAAGTCCAAGGAAGGCTCCAAAATTTGGTATAGAATAAAATTTTGGAGGGGTTTGTAGCAGCTACAAAAACATAATCAACACACAACATAGAATTCATTCAAGGTGGGACACAATATGGTTATAGTTGAATAAGGAGAGGCTATAGGGCCTGGTAAGAAAATCAAGGCTCTGAGGTATGGCCCATTTGAGATACTGGAAAAGGAGGGTGATAATGAATATTGACTCAGTTTACTACCATATATGTGCATTTAATTAATTTTGAATGTAGAGAATTTCAAACTATATGAGCCTTCCATGCTAGATCAGGAAGAGGAACGAGTCCTACTTTCTGTGGAGGATTTAGCATCAGGTGCTCATACAAAGTTGAAAAAAGATAAAATTTTGAAAAATAGGTCCAAAACTACAACATAGGGGCAACATGACCTTTGGCATAATGGGTTGAAGGGACAAATTCAAGGCAAAGCTAAATGGTACACCACAGAGAAGGTGGAGGAAAAATTTCCTCATCTCATTTAGTAGAAGCTTTTGGGGACCAAAAGCCTCAGAAAATGGGGAAGCGTGATCAAGATTTGATCATTATATTTTTTTTTGTCCATCTCGATGCATTTGGAGTGGAAAAAAGTGGAGGAATCATCTCACGGGACCCTTTTTACCAGTGGGACCCAGTTTGATAAAACACGGTTTTAAACCTTCCAAGAGCATTTTGAGGCATAAAATGATATTTTTGTTGGGTGTGGAGCCTGATTATCATGTTTATTTTGTCAATACGGGGCCATTCATTAGGCGGATGATCTGACAGTAGAAGTTATGTTTAGTTTAGGTTTTTTTTCCCTAGAAGTCACCCCCTCGCTTTGTATGAGGGTATTGTATTGCGGCTGTGCATTGTAATGTGTATTCTCAGAGCGAGAAACATATAGCGAGACTATGAGAGAGAACATATGATATTACAATGGATCTGATGTAGGTTGTGTCTCTTCATTTTGCTGGATAATAGAAAGGAAGGACTGGCTGTTCGGTGTGGATGTAGCCCAAACTGGGTGAACCACATATATCTGTGTCTCTCTGGTTTTATGTATTTTGTGTGCTTGTGTTTTCCGCATATTTTATGTGTTGCATTTCTCTGTAATATATAATTTTATAACAACTGGTGTCGGAGCCAAAGGTCTATTTGGTTGATAAACTCGCAGGAAAGAAGGGTTCCTGGTTCGAGTGGGAGTAATGGCGGAAGATGGTAAATTTAGGGTCGAGAAATTTAATGGCCAAAATTTCCCGCTATGGAAGATGCATATGGAAGATTATCTGTATCAGAAAGATCTGTACCCACCATTGAGAGGAAAAAAAAAGAAGCCGATAGCTATGACAGACGCATAATGGGAGATTCTTGATAGAAAGGCACTCAAAACAGTACGATTGTGCCTCGCGACGTTAGTAGCCTTCAATATTTTGAAGGAAACAAAAACATAGGGATTGATTAAGGCATTGTCGAAACTATATGAAAAACGCTCAGCCTCAAACAAGGTATTTCTTATGAAAAGTTTATTTAATATGAAGATGTCAGAAGGTGGATCTGTTGCAGACCATTTAAATGATTTTAATATAGTTACCAGTTAGTTAAGTTCTGTAGGGGTAAACTTTGATGATGAAGTTAGGTATAATGGTTGTCTCGTGCTCATCACAAAAATCTGGAATGGTTTATTAATGGCCATTAGTAACTCTGTCTCTGGATCTAGTACTTTAAAGTTTGATGATGTTGTTGGTGCTATCCTTAGCGAGGAAATGTGACGGAAAAGCTTCGGTGAGACATCAGGTAATGCTCTGAGTGCAGAGTCTAGGGGAAGAAGAAAGGAAAGAGGAAAGAGCTCGGGATATCGCAGTAAATCAAGGAAAGGCAGATCCAAGTCCAGATCGGGGATAGTGTGCTGGAATTGCGGAAAGAAAGGACACCTAAAGAAAGACTGTAGATCTCGGAAGGGAAAAGAAGGAGACACACAACAATAAAACAATCATGAAGCAAATGTGACAAGTGATGTGTTACAAGATGCTTTCATTCTTTCTTTCGAAAATGTTACTGATTCTTGGGTTGTAGATTCAGGGGCTTCATTCCATGCCACACCTGATAATAAATATTTTCATGACTATGTTCAAGGAGATTTTGGACAAGTTCGTTTGGGTGATGATAAACCCTTTAAAATTGTTGGAATGGGTAAAGTTCTTGTAAAACAACAGAATGGAAACCAATGGCTACTAAAGGAGGTAAGGCATGTTCCAGATCTGAAGAAAAATCTGATTTCAACAGGACAGTTAGGCGGTGAAGGTTGTGTGACAAATTTCACAGATAAAACTTGGAAGGTCACCAAAGGAGCGCTGGTAATAGCAAAAGGTGAAAAGGTTGGTACATTGTATTTATGCAATGGTATTTCTAACTCTGTTAATGCTTTAACTTCCAAAGGAGCAGATGCAGGATTATGGAATCATAGGCTCGAACACATGAGTGAGAAGGGAATGAAGATTATTCACTCAAGAAATTTGTTGCCAGGTTTGAAGAATGTTGATTTGGATTTCTGTGAAAATTGCATTTATGGAAAACAAAAGAGAGTCAGATTTCTCAGAGTTGGGAAAGAAAAGAAGAGCGAAAAATTGGATCTTGTGCATACAAATGTATGGGGACCTGCTCAGGTATCATCTCTCAGTGGCTCTCGTTATTATGTTACTTTTATTGATGATGCAACTAGAAAAACATGGATTTATTGTATTCAGAATAAATCTGATGTATTTGATATTTTCAAGAAATGGAAAGCTTTGGTTGAGATTGAGACAGGAAAGAAGTTGAAGTGTCTCAGATCAGACAATGGAGGTGAATATTGCAGCAAAGATTTTGATAGGTATTGTTCAGAGCATGGAATTCGTAGAGAGAAGACAGTTCCAAGAACACCACAAGAAAATGGTGTGTCAGAAAGGATGAACAGAACAATCATGGAGCGTGAAAGGTGCATGAGATTGCATGCAGGATTGCCTTTACAATTTTGGGCAGATGTTGTAGATACTGCTGTTTATCTAATAAACAGAGGGCCTTCAAGTTCCTTGGATGGTGGTATTCCAGAGGAAGCATGGACAGGTAAAAAGGTAAACTACTCTTTTTAAAGCCTTTTGGTTGTGAGGCCTTTGTCCATATTAATAAAGAAAATAGAACAAAGCTTGAGGCAAAATCAAAGAAATGTACCTTTATTGGATATGGTGTTAATGATTTTGGTTATCGCTTATATGATTATGAAAATCACAAAATCATTACGAGCAGAGATGTAATATTCAATGAAAAGGTCTTATATAAGAATCAGTTGCAGGAAAAGAAACAGGAAAAAGAAAGCAAGGAATACACGGTTCTTGATGAGATAACTGAAAAAGTAAAGGTGCTTGAAAATAATAATAATCAACAACCACAGCAGCAGCAACCACCACAACAGCAACAGGCACCTCAAACACCTGAAAGTGGTGTTAGAAGATCTACCAGGATAAGTAGACCCCCTAAACGATACTTTCCTTCATTATATTATTTATTGTTGACTGATTCTGGTGAACCTGAATGTTATGAAGAAGCAATGCAGGTTGAAAGCAGGAAGAAGTGGGAGCTAGCCATGGAAGAAGAGATGGACTCCTTAATGCATAACCAAACTTGGGACTTAGTCAGGTTTCCTGTAGGTAAAACTACATTGCAGAATAAATGGGTTTACAGGCTGAAGGAAGAAGATGGAGGAAAACAGAGGTACAAAGCTAGACTTGTGGTGAAGGGGTTTGCACAAAATAAAGGTATTGATTTTGATGAAATATTTTCTCCTATTGTTAAGATGACTTCAATCAGAACTATTTTAAGTCTTGTAGCAGTGGAAGATTTACATCTTGAACAGTTAGATGTAAAGACAACATTTCTCCATGGAGATTTGGAGGAAGATATCTATATGGAGCAACCAAAAGGATATGAGGTCAAAGGAAAATAAAAATTGGTGTGCATGTTAAAGAAGAGCTTGTATGGCTTAAAACAGGCTCCAAGGCAGTGGTATCTAAAATTTGACAATTTTATGTCTGAACAAGGTTATACTAGATGTCACTCTGATCATTTTGTTTAACAGAAAAAGCAAAATGATGGCTACTATATTATACCGTTATTGTATGTAGATGACATGCTTGTTGCAGGGTCTAACAGGCAGGAAATAAATGTGCTCAAACAAAGATTGGAAAATTCATTTGCAATGAAGGATTTGGGAGCTGGAAAATAGATCCTTGGTATGAAAATAACCAGAGATAGGAAAAATAAAAAATTAACGCTGTCTCAGAATGAGTACATACAAAAGGTTTTGAAAAGATTTAATATGCACAATGAAAAACCAGTTAGTACACCTTTTGCTAGCCATTTCAAACTTAGTAAGGAGATGTGCCCAAAGACCCAAGAAGACATGGATTACATGTCTAAAGTTCCATATGCATCAGCACTTGGAAGCTTAATGTATGCAATGGTCTGCACAAGGCCTGATATTGCACATGCAATGGGTGTTGTAAGCAGGTACATGAATAATCCGGGAAAAGAACATTGGATGGAAGTAAAATGGATTCTCAAATATTTGAGAGGTACCACAAATCAAGCATTACTCTTTGGTGGTTCAAACATTGCTCTACAAGGATATGTTGATGCAGATATGGTAGGTGACAGAGATAACAGGAGGAGCAATACACGATATGTATTTACTGTAGGTGGAATAGATGTCAGTTGGGTTTCAAAAATCCAAAGTGTTGTTGCACTTTGAACAACAGAAGCAGAGTATGTTACTGCTATAGAGGCTAGTAAAGAAATGATTTGGTTACAAAGGTTTATGGATGAATTGGGTAAGAAGCATGATATGGGCACGTTACACAGTGATAGCCAAAGTTCCATTCAGCTTGCAAAGAATTCAGCATTTCATTCCAGGACTAAACACATACATCTCAAGTACCATTTCATACGGTCATTACTGGAAGATGGAGAGTTGAAGCTAGAAAAGATACACACTAGCTAGAATCCTGCAGATATGCTAACAAAAGTTGTAACCAGGGAGAAACTGAGAATGTGCTCAGTTTCAATTAGTCTTAAAGGATGATGATGAAGATGAGAAATAGCCAGGTCCAAAGAGGAGTCATTGTCAAAAAAATGAAGTAGTGGTGGAGTTGCTACAATCAGTCTCCAAGTGGGAGATTGTTGGATGTGGAGCTTGATTTTCCTCCTAATTCAGAGATCCTTGTTTCAGCTAGATGTATACCCTAGGAAAACTGTACACCCTTGTAGTGGGAGGGAAATTTCCCCCAGCGGGGTCTCGGGGGGGGGAGGGTGGCGGGGGTCGGATGGGGTGTCCGAGGGCTAGCGATCCCCCAGCAGGGGTTTCGGGGGCAATGCCCACAAAGCTAAAAATAGATGTAAAATTTCCTTGTAAAAGTATAGTAATTTCTAGTGAATCTCTGCCATTCATGAGGCAGATGATCTGACGGTAGAAGCTATGTTTAGTTTAGGGTATTTTTCCCTAGAAGGCAACCCCCACTCTTTGTATGAGGGTATTGTATTGTGGTTATGTATTACATGTGTATTCTCTGAGCGGGAAACAGATAGGGAGACTATGAGAGAGAACAGAGGATATTATAGTGAATCTACTATAGGTTTTGTCTATTCACTTTTCTAGATAATAGAAAGGAAGGACTGGCTGTTCGGGGTGGACGTAGCCCAAACTGGGTGAACCACATATATTTGTGTCTCTTTGGTTTTATGTGTTTTGTGTGCTTGTATTTTCTACATATTTTATGTGTTGCATTGCTCCATAACATTTAATTTTCTAACAAATATATCCTTTCTGCTATTTTTGGAGCTGGTTTCACAACATTTGGTATCAGAGCTTTGGATTGTAGGGTTTCGTTGCTCCAAACAAATCATCGTGGAATTTTTTTTCTACAAAGGTTCAGAAGCTGAAATTTTTAGAGTGTGAAGCCAAAATCCTGAGGCACATTTTCAGAAAATGTCAAAGCTTGGTTTGCAATATATTAGGAGATATGATCTGTGGAAGTTAGGCCTTTTTTTAGGCTCCTGAATTTCTCTTAAAAAATTCATCACAAAATTTTTGCTATAACTTTTTTTCTAAAAAGGTTCAAAAGCTAAAAATTTTGGAGTGCGAAGTTGACATCCAGAGAAACATATTTTCCAAATTTAAGATCTTGGTTCACAATACTTTTGGAGATATGATCTGTGGAAGTTAGGTCATTTTTAGGCTCCCAAATTTCATCTCAAAGAGGTGATTGTGAGAAAAGGTTCATAACTCTCTCTCCGAGCATCAGATTGGAATTCTATAAAAAGTGATGTGAAGTACATGGATTTTAGTTTCTTTTCTATAAATTTGAGAGCCAAAGGAGCAAACAATGACATGTGGCAAGTCGTACAATTTCGCTCTATTGAACCAGTCCATAATTAGGTCATTGTGGGAGATTGGACATAAATTTTCCTTCAAGAATCCCAATCAAGTCAGAACTGTGGAATTTGAAAGAAGCTTTAGAGGAATACTACAGGGCCGAATTTAATATATTGAGGATATGCAAATATATATATAAGTCAATTTCTATATGGAGCTCCTCAAAAGCAAGTAAAAGGTGTGTATTTTCTTTTCCGAATTGCATAAGTATTGTTTGAAGAATCAAGTTGAATTGATTTCAAGGGCATATTATAGAATAGATATCAGTATTGGATTCTCAAATGGCCCCTAAAAATAATTCAATAACCATTAAGCCTTTAGAAGGCTCTACTATGAATCATGAAGATGAATAATGGCAACATGACATATCCAAATTACAAGAGCAAGAGCAACAAATTTTTCTCTCGCAAAGAGCAAAAAAAAATGACATGGAAGTTTTGAAGAAAGGCATGGAAACTAAGATGGATGGTTTGAAGAAAGGCGTGGAATCTAATATGGATGGTTTGAAGAATGACATGGAAGCTAAGATGGATGGCATCGAAGCTGGCATGGAATCTAATATGGATGACATGAAAGCTAAGATGGAAAACATGAAGAATGATCTAAAAGTAGACATGGAAGGTTTGAAAAAGTTGATACAAGAAATGTGTTTCCTAATGGTGAAAATATAGTAGAGGAAACTCATCATGAGAACAAAATACATTTTAATCATGATTTCATAAACTCAAATGTTGGAGGGAAGAACCACCATATTCTAAAAATGGATATGAGGAATTTTGATGGAAAGGATCCTGTAACATGGATACTACAGATAGAGTAATATTTTGGTCTCAATAATGTGCAAAACAAACAAAAGGTACGCATTGCAACTTTAAATTTAGAACAAAATACATTTGTATGGTATCGATGGCTTTGCTCCCATAAAAAAATTGTCACTTGGTAAATTTTTACAGAGGAAATGATAGCACATTATGAGGATACATAGAGCAAAAATTTCTTTAGCCAATTGATAAATCTCAAACAAAAGTGTTCAGTGGGGGAGCAGATTGAGGACTTCCAAAGATTTAATATAAGGGTAACTGATATTTCAGAGGAACACAAGATTGATCTCTTCCTAGGTACTTTAAGGGATAACATCCAACATGAAGTTTGCGTTTTGGAACCAGATTCATTGGAGAAGACATTGACGTTGGAAAGAAAAATTGAATGTAAAATTATGGCGACAAGGAAGCCTATCACTCACTTCTATAAAGATGGAAGTGATGCTACTCCAAGATTTCCACAACCAACAAGGTTGACACCACAACAATTGGAAGAAAAAAGAGCAAAAGGGATTTGCTACATTTGTGATAGAAAATACACTAAAGGTCATAAATGTGCTGAGAAGAAATTATTTTACATAGATTATGAATAGGAAGAAGAAAATGAAAAAGAAGAGGATATACACCAATAACTAGCCCTAGAAGAGGAAGAAATGATTCTGACCATATCTTACAATGCATTGGTAGGAATTACCACTCCTCAAAATCTTAATATAGAAGGACATATCAAGAAGAAAAAGCTAATAGTGTTGATTGTTTTAGATAGCACCCATAATTTTATTCATTGTAAGGTAGCCAAGGAATTGAATTGTTTCCAATACCCAACACCAGAATGTCAAGTGATGGTTGCAAATGGAGGAACTATAAATTTCTCTGGAAAATGCCATAATATCAAGCTAGCCATGGGGGAATATCTATTGAATAGTCCAATGCTTTCCATTCCTATGTGAGGTGTTGATGTTGTAGTAGGAGTACAATGGTTACAATCTTTGGGGACGGTAGCTTTTAATTTTCAAGAAATTTTCTTGAAATTTTTTTCAGAAGGAAAGGAAGTGAAATTACGGGGTATTGCAGGGAAGCCGAGAAAGATAATAAGCTCTAATTTCTTGGCAAAACTTATAAATAAAGAACAATGAGGCGTAATTGCACAATTATGCTCACTAGAAGTTCCAACATCAAAATCATCTATTTCTGCAGATCTCCAAAAAGTCTTGGACAATCATTCCAAGGTATTTGAAACTCCCAAAGGGCTCCCACCTGTTCGTGATCATGATCATGCTATTCATATGATTCCAGGAAATGTTCCTCCAAACATCAGGCCTTATAGATATCCTTATGTCCAAAAGAGAGAAATTGAACCCATGATTTCCGAAATGTTAGAGGTGGGTATAATTCAACCTAGTCAAAGTTCTTTATCTCCTCCTGTAGTATTGGTACACAAGAAGGATGGATGATGGCACATGTGTCTAGATTATAGGGAGCTCAATAAGCTCACCATTAAAGATAAATTTCCCATTCCTGTGATTGATGAATTATTGTATGAATTACATGGAGAAATTTATTTTACCAAGTTGGATCTTCGTTCAGGATATCATCAAACTAGAATCAAGATTGAAGATATTCCAAAAACAACATTTCAAACTCATGAGGGTCATTACGAATTTTTGGTCATGCATTTTGGCCTTACAAATGCGCCTTCTACATTTGAAGGGTTGATGAATTCCATTTTCAAACCCTTCCTTAGAAAATTTGTGCTAGTATTTTTTGATGATATACTAATCTACAACAAGTCTTGGAAGGATCATGTTCAACATGTTGACAAGGTGCTCAAACTATTTTAGGAGAAACAATTATATGCAAAAACATCCAAATTTTTCTTTGGAGTACAAGAGGAGGAATATCTGGGTCATATTTTATCTCACGAGGGTGTTAAGGCAGACCCTAAAAAAATTAAAGACATTAAGGAATGGAAAGTCCCCACAACCATAAATCAGCTGTGAGGATTTATCGGGTTAATAGGGTATTATCACATGTTTATTAATAATTATGGGAGAATAGCAACACCTCTAACAACATTATTGAATAAAGATGCATTTTCATGGACTCCTGAAGCAACTAAGGCCTTTGAACATCTTAAAGAGGTAATGTGCCTAGCACCGGTCTTAGCTACGCCAGACTTCACAAAAACCTTTATTATGGAATGTGATGCCTCAGGAAATTGAATTGGTGCTATTTTAATGCAAGTAGGACAACCCATTTCTTTTGAAAGTCATCCAATCAAAGGAAAGTATTTACAGAAACCTATTTATTAGAAGGAAATGTTAGCAATACTACATGCACTAAATAAATGGCGAACTTACCTAATGGGAAGACACTTCAAGGTAAAAATTGATCATGATAGTCTTAAACACCTTCTGGAACAAAGACTGTCTTCCGAAGAGTAGCAAAAATGGGTCACAAAGATGTTGGGTTATGACTTTGAAATAATCTAGAAAAAAGGGAAGCTAAATGTTGTTGCAGATGCACTCTCAAGAAAGAATGAAGAGGTGGAAGCATTGCTTTCTACCATTTATATTATCCAACTGGATTGGATAATTGAAGCAAGAGATGAATGGAAGAAGGACGAAGAAGTGTGGACACTCATTTAAAATTTGCAGCAAGATCCTAGTAAATTTGATACATTTAGTTGGAAAAATGATTCCTTATGGTACAAATATCACTTATATCTTTACAAGAATTCCCAACTAAAACAAAAGATTCTTTTGGAATTGCACACTTCTCCTTTAGGAGGACACTCAAGATTTTTGAAAACTTACCACAAGGTGAAGAAATAATTTGTTTGGGATGGCCTTAAATCTGATGTTCAAAAGTTTGTGGCGGAATGTTTATTTTGCCAGCAGAATTAAGTTGAGACAATTAAGACCCCGGGTCTTCTACAACCTTTATCCATTCCAAGTCAACGTTGGGAGGATATTTCAATGGATTTTATCACAGGTTTACCTAAGTCCGAAGGAAAGAGTGTCATCATGGTGGTAGTTGATAGAATTACCAAGTATGCACACTTTTTTGATTATCTTATCCATTTAAAGCAAGTACATTTGCTACTACATTTATGGACACAATTCAAAAGCTACATGGGAACCCAAGGGTTATTGTGAGCAACAGAGATCCCATTTTTACTGGAAATTTTTGGATGGAGTTATTTACTTGTTTGGGTACCCAATTAACTCATAGCTCATCTTATCATCCTCAATCCGATGGAAAAACTGAGATAGTAAATAAATGTTTGGAAGGATATCTTCGTTGTTTTGTTTCGGATAAACAAACACAATGGGTCAAGTGGTTACCTCTCGCTGAATGGTGGTATAACACTTCCTTCAATACTACAGCAAAAATGACCCCCTTTATGGAACTTTATGTATATCATGCACCATACATCACATCATCTTTAAGAGAAAATTCAAAGGTTAAAGTAGTGGAAGATCACATCGAGCATCAACAAGAAGTTCTCCAACTCTTAAAGGATAACCTGAATTTGGCACAAAATCGAATGAAACAACAGGCAGATCAACATCGTAGCGAGAGAAGTTTTGATGTAGGAGACTACAACAATACAAACAAATTTCCCTCAAGAAAGCTAAGAAGGATAATAAATTATCGCCAAAGTACTATGGTCCTTACAAGGTGTTGCAAAATATTGGTACTATGGCATACAAATTGGAGCTTCCTACTTCTTCACGAGTGCATTCAGTTTCCCACGTTTCATTGCTTAAAGAAGGTTATAGGTGAAAATATTCCAGTTCAAAAAATATTTCTAGAACTTGATGAGGAAGGAAAAATCATATTGGAACCTGAAGCGGTCACGGAAACAAGAACTTGACAGCTACGGAATCGATCAATTTCAGAGTATCTCATCAAGTGGAAGAACTTACCCACTGAAAATTCTACATGGGAGGATGAGAATTTTATATAGAAGCACTGAAAGCTACTCAAGCGTTGAGGACAACACTTTTTTGAAGGAGGGGCATGTTAGGTCCCTATATTACTAGTATAGTTCCTTATTTTTGTTATTGTAACCCCCTTATTGTTATTATTGTACCCCTGTAACCCCCATATTGTTATTATTGTGCCCTTGAATTATTATTGTTTGGTCGGCTAGGATTACATTGGGCCCCACTAGGATTACATTGTGGCCCCATGGACTCCTATCTATAGAAAGGAGGTTTTTTAATTTGTATCATCCAAGAATTATTCATTCATGTAATGTATCGGAGGTTGCCCCCTCAAAGTGGCTTATTTCTAAGGCGTTGATATCTCTTTTCTTCTATTTTTGGAGCTGGTTTCACAACAGACACATAAAGGTAGTAGGTGCATTAGTCAACCCAAAAGGTAGAACTAAAAACTTAAGTGTGTATCTAATTCTGAATTCAATTCTATTTATGTCTTCATATTTAATTATCATTTGATAATAGCCGATTCTTAAATCAATCTTTGAAAAGAATGTGCTCCTCTCACTTGGTCAAATAAATCATCTATCCTGGGTAGAGGATATCTATTCTTGATAGTTAGTTCAATCAATTTTCTATAGTCTATACACATTCTGAATGTACTATATTTCATTTTAACAAATAGTATCAGAACTCCCCATGGGCACACACTTGGCTTAATATAGCCTTGGTCCAACAACTCTTGTAGCTACATTTTTCATTCTAACAAATCTGGGGTACTCATTCTCTATGATTCTCTAGAGACTGGTGTAGCTCCTGGTATTAACTGAATGTAAAAATCAATTTGTTTTAGGTGGTAGTTGAGGAATTTAACCTGGAAACACATCCTTGAATTATCTGATTACTGGTAATTTTTCTACAGTTTTTTTTTTCTTCAGGTTGTTTTCCCAACTCTTCCACTTGTACATCATACACTTGACAGCCTTTTCTTGTTGTCCTCTTTAACTATAGTGCTCAAATCTGTCTAACTAATATTGTTTTGGGTTTCCCTTTCACTATCACTCATTTTCTGTCACCATCTATACAGTGTAATTTTTTATCTAAACAATTAAGTATTTGTTTATGTTTTTCTAACCAATCCATTCCCACTTGTTAGGTCTCTGTAATTTATTAGCAAGATTGGGAGAGTCAATCACAGAGTTAACATCGTTTCAACCAAACTTTGGGATTCTAGGATCTAGCCCTCCTGAATCCGGAGAGGGATCTCTCCAATATGTGCAAAGATGGATATTGTCTTTGAAAAGCTTAAGGTAATGATATTAGGCTAGTTATGAAGGGCAAGGGTTTTGTTTTGTTTTGGATGGTTGAGCATGAAATGTTACTTGAGGGGAAATTCCTAAGTGCAAAGTTTCAAAAGTGAGAAGTTGCAAGCAAATAGAACAATTTTGGCAGATATATAGATATAACGCTGGTTTTTAGTCCATTGGGCTATGGAGTCATATCTGGGCTTTAGTTGAACAACAACATCAAGTGTGATCCAAGGGGCTAGTCATCTATGTCTAAGGATCTCTTTAAATTTTGATTTATGGAATGGAGTGATACATCAAGAAGGGGAATTAAACAGATGCAGAACGAAGAGCAGCCTAGGATCTAATAAGTACTTTTAAACCAGTCAGCCTTTGAAAAACACTTTAAGAAGGACGTGAAAGCAGACTAGGATTTGGTAAGTACTTTTAAACCAACCAGCCTTTGACACACTTCCAATAGAAAACATACAAAACAAGGGGAAACACAACGATAACACAGAATGGTCTAAGATCTAGCAAGTGCTTCTAAACTAGCCAGCTTTTAACACATTCCAAGGGAAACAATCTGTTAGTTATGCAGACAAGTCTGGGACCAGGGCTAACCATATCTTCCTTCAATTGATCATCACATAACATATACTGAAAGTAACGTTCAGAAATAATATTCAGCTAAGACGATAAAATGAGGGAACGCCAGCATTCTCATGCCTAAACTGAATTAAGTCATTCCTGAATAACACAGATTGGAAGAAAACATTCAAATAAAGATTTCTCAACCAGAGAAGGTTACTGATATACAGTAGGTCCTAACCCTGTTTAAACTGTTCTTTACAGTGGAGAATGAAACAACATGAAAACAGAAATAAAACAACAAGTTACAAATGAGAATAACATCACCGTCAATATAGATCAGGATCCCATGAAACAGCTTTTATATTGATGTCAAACCAGCTACAAACTTCAAGTCCAATGTTTCAGTTCAGCAATCATCTTCACTATTCAACCTCACTACTCTAGCACAAACAGAGCTTCAAGGGCCAGTGAATACTATGTACAAAAAGAAGTCTCAAGCTCAAGTGTATTTCAAAGTTCTGCAACCAACAACTCCTCATCTTATGTAGAAGTACTTATAGGAAGATGAGGAGGTGAGATTTTAACAAAATATCTCAAGGACAGTTAATGCAGAGTGAAGACTTCTCGGCCCTTTGAGAGGCTCGAGGGAAAAATTTACAAGTGGATCACTACATTAACTGTTTCACAATAAATATCAAAGCTCGGGGAAAGCTTTGTTTGACTTTGAGGCTCTGTGTCTGTTTTGGAATAACTCTGCAGATATTTATTCATTGGTTTCCTTGCAGAAATAACCTCTTGGCAATGCTGGAGGCAGATATTTCCTCGAGAAATAACTTCGGCCTCTATTCTGAATGGTTCGAGGCAACAGGTGGCTCGGTGGTAGCTGAGGAATCAATTTGCCTCAGATGTGGCGGTGGAGGCTTTTTGTCTGATAAAAAACTTTAGGTTTTTCCTTTAAACTGTGTTTTAGATTGGGGATTAGGCTTTTGATAACTGTCTTAGCCGTAATCCCCATAAAAACTGTCTTCCATCTTCATCTGCTGTGCTTTATTCTCAAAACTGATACTCTTTAACTGTGTTTGATTTAAAACAGTGTCTTGTCGATGTGCAGACCCGCACTGGGCTTTACGGCATCAATACTCATAGAGTACTGACGAGACATGGAATAGAACCCCGTGAATGGCCTCCTTAAGATAGCTCGAAGGCACAGGAAACTTCTTTCCCATCCCTCGGTTTTCGTTCATTCTATAATGGAAAACCATTAAAACGCCTGCAAAACACAACAACAGTTAAGAAATCCTGCGGAAATAGGTTTAAACTGCTTCAGATGGCGGGGGAGGAGCATAGCCGTCGGATGAGGGCAACCAACGGTGGAGATCTGCATAGAAAGGCAAAAAGGATAGCGGGAGAAGAATAAGGAGGAGCAGTTTTGGACCGTCCGATCTGGACACGTGGACGGTCCAGATCTAATCGGAGGGTCTCAATCGGGGGTGGCACAAAAGGGGATGTGATTGAACTTCCAGTGCGATTAAGCGCTGGCCGTTGATCTGAGGACCAGATCGAGGACGGGGAAAGAATCGGAGGTATGGACTGCGATTGATCGGAGGGCACATTTGAAGCATTGCGATTGCGATTGGGCGGGGGCTGCGATTAGCGCTCCACCGTCAGATCTCCGCGGAAGATCAACGGTGCGGAACGCATCGCCAGACTTATTGTTATAAATAAATCGCATCGGAGTTTTGACTATTTACAAAGGATTTGTGCACCCGCCCGACTTCCGATTGCGATTAACGCTTGGGACTTAAGCGCTTGGTCCCAGCGCCGGAGCATGTGCGGGGAAGTGGTTTGAAAGGGGCTAGCGGGAGGGGGCTTATGCCTATATTAAGGTTGGAAGGTGGGTTTTGGCCTTTTTAAATGGAATTTGAAGGCCGAGGAAAGGAACGATAGAGGGGTAAGGGAGGAAAATGGCCAACAAAGGTTAGGGGAAATATTTTAAAGGGGATTTTGGGGGTTCGGCACAGCTCAACCAGAAGTTTTAAACCATGTCAGGAGGATTTTCACGAATGGAGGGAGAAACTTATGAAAAGTAGGGAAATAATACGGAGAAAAGGGGGAGCAAATGAAGGTTAGTTATGAGTGGGAGAAAGGGGAAAAATGATGGTTTCTTCAGCAGTTTCTTACAGGAAATCAGTAGAATTAATAGGGAAAGTGATGAAGATTTTGGACAGAGGCATGAGGCATACAAGGAGTCTTCGAGAGCCAACAAATTTTAGTAATGAAAAATTGTTCCTTGAAGGCTCAAAACAGATTTAGCCACCTTTTGGTATAACAAAATATTATAGGTGGCTAACAGTGGCTCCACTTGGGGATGGTGCCTTCTTGAAGGCATCAAGAATTCAGACTTGACTTCTGGGAGGCTGACTAGTTGCCTCATCCATTAGGCTATCCTTCTGTGATTGAATGATCTTCTCTAAAAACATATTTGGCAGCCATGAAAGCAATGGACCTTTATCAACAAGCTTGCTACCTACCCAATCCTACAGATCTAGCATTTTTTCTTCATCAGAGTGCACTTGGATTGGAAAACTCTATTCACAAAATTTTATTCTTTTGAAAGCAGGAAATCTAATCTATTTCTAATCCTTATTTCTCCCTGAACTCAGATTAAACAGTTGAGCTCAGATATTTCTCTACCTAGTTTACTGTTTGTTGGGATTAAACAGTCCAACAAACTTTCATTCTCTAAATTCTACAACAGAAATTTAAAAATAGTCAAGTCAAGATTGAGCTGTTCGACTTGCTATGATCTATGGCATAAAAACAAGCTTCTCATAGATTATTATTTGCAGAAAATTAAATCAAAATGGAAGGCTTAAGATTTGAAAGTTTCTCATTATGGCCTTCTTTTCTTTACAGCTCTGTTTTTAATTTTGTTTTGAGCTCTCTCTTTCTTGATATTTGATTCAGATTTTGGGCAAATTAGAACCAGTTTTTCTCTTTTATGACTCAGAAAAATAACACAGTTTTGAGTCATCTCTCTTTGGAGACTTTGGTTTAGATTTTGAACATGTTTGAACCTTTAATTTCTATCCTAATCTATCTACTGATAAGCCAAGATTAAACAGTTTGGAAAATCAAATTCACTACCCTATCAGCAGAAAATTGAAAGCTAATTAGTCAAGATTAAACAGTTTGACTAACTAGAAGTGTGTTTTGTAGGAGTGGCATTTTAAGCTTGCACACTTTCAGATTTATTTCTCTTTTTGGCATGGGGTTGTGCCTTTCTTGTTCTTCATTTCTGCCCTCTTTTCTTTCTTTCTTTGTTTTTGTATTTTTTGATTTTTCATAACTTTGAATGCAATGGTGGATGAAATATTCATAATGAAAAAGAAAAAAGAAGGCTTAAAAACATATCATGAATCAAGAGAAGTAATGCTTGAGCATCCTGCCATTGACAGGACCCCCAAACAAATCTGTTCCATCCAACTCTTGTAAGAAGAATGCATTGTTTCCAGCTACTGAATGAATAGAGTAAGGGCCAAGCCATAGATTGTCAAATTTACCATGCTTTCCCTTGTCTTCTTTCTTTGAGTCCCACTTTAAAACTTTGTCCCCAATCTTGAAATTGCTGGCCTTTGTTCTTCTGTCAAAAAGCTTCTTAATGCTGTCCTGTTTCTGCAATGTTTTGTTGTACACTTCCTCTCTGATTTGCTGAAGATGAATGGTCTGATTTATTCTTCTAATCATGTCATTATCTTCGGTCTGCAACTCTTGAATTAACTTCATAACTGGTACACCAAGGATGTTAGGAAAAATTGCATCTGTACCATATACAAGCTGGAAGGGTGACATACCAATGGATTTTTCCAATGTTAATCTGCCAGCCCACAGTGCATGGATCAACTTCGTGTGCCAAGACTTCTTATTGTCTTCCAACAGTTTCTTCATTATGTTCACTAAGATTTTGTTGGAGGACTCTGCAAGTCCATTACCTTGAGGGTAATAGGCTGTGGAGTGCCCTAGTGTTATCTGGTATTTATGACAAAAGTCAACCATTTTCTTGCTTCTAAATGATGCTGCATTATCCGTGATGATCTTGGTAGGGCAGCCAAATCTGGAAAGGATATTGGTTTCTATGAACTTTATAATAACTGAATCATTGGCTTGCCTACAAGGAATGGCTTCTATCCATTTAGTGAAATAGTCTGTGGCAGTAAGGATCCATCTATGCTGGGCAGAAGATGAGGGATGGATTTCACCCATGAAGTCAAGTCCCCACTGTTGAAAAGGAGCTTCAACAGTGATTGGATGCAGAGGAAGAGGTAATAATTTTCTCTTGCCCTCAAACAATTGGCATTTATGGCAAGTAGTTGTCATTTTGTGAACATCAGGAAAAAGGGTGGGCCAAAAGAAACCAGCCCTCAAAATTTTGTTGGCTGTTGACTTCCAGTACAAATGGCCTCCACACTCTCCTTCATGAAATTCCCGCTTAATCTTCTCTGCATCAAACTCAGGCAAACATTTAAGCAATATACCACTAGCATTTTTCCAATAAAGACACCTATCTATAATGCAATAGTTTACTGCTTTCAGTTTTAAGAACCTTGCCTTCGTTTTCGATAAACCAGGAGGCGTATTTAAATTAAGCAAAACATAAACGATATCAGCATACCAAGGAGAATTCAGAAAATGGTTTTCAATAATGGGAATTGAGAATTCTTCTTGGCTGTCCAAAGCATTAATCACATTAATATCAAGAACTTCAAAATTGGATTCAGCCATTAATCTAGCTAGACCTTGGCCTTTGATGAGTTTAGTGGGTTTTATCTCTAAATCATATTCAAGAATAACAGCAATCCACTTACCTCTCTTACCATCTGGATCTTGTGTTAGAATGTCTTTTACAACTGAATTTGGGACAAAGGCAATGATGTGTGAGTGAAGGATGTATACTTTGAAGTCTTTCAATGCTTTAACCAAAGCAAACGCTTGCTTTTCCATAATATTATACTTCAAAGGGGCATCCCTCAATGCCTTGCTAAAGAATGCAATAGGCTGCTCTTGTCCTTGTGGATTTTTCTGTAAAAGGACAGCAGCAATGGTATGTTCTGATGCAAATGAGAAGATATAAAAATCTTTCTAAAAATCAGGGCTTATGAGAACCGGTGTTTTGGTTAATGCTTGTTTCACCAGCTCAAAGGATGTCTTTGCTTCCAAGGTCCATTTTATCCCTTGCTCCTTCTTCAGCATGTTTGTGATATTTCTAAGGAGCTCAGCTAGGTTAGGGATGAACCTTCTCAAAAAGTTTATCTTTCCAATGAAAGACTGCAACTCTTTGATATTTTGAGGATGAGAGATTTGCAATATAGCCTCAATCCTCTTTGGATCTATCTTTGTACCTTCTTCTGAAATAATGTGTCCAAGAAGCTTACCTTCTTGGAGACCAAATAGTGTCTTCTTAGGGTTTAAAGATATTCCAAACCTTTTGCACTTCTCGAAAACTTTCCTCAAATGTTCTAAATGTTCTTCATCTGTTTTTGAAAACACAGTGACATCATCTAGATAGATAATGATGAAGAAGCCCAATTCTTCCGAGAATGCTATGACCATGGCTCTCTGAAAGGTTGCTCCAGCGTTCATTAGACCAAAAGGCATCTTCACATACATGAAAGTGCCCCATGGAGTAGTGAAAGTTGTCTTTAATTGATCAACAGGGTGAACTAAAATCTGATTATACCCTGAATAGCCATCAAGCAACGAAATCCTTTTAGACCCCACCACCCTTTGTAAAATGTGATCCATTTTTGGTAAAGGGTAGTTGTCTTTTAACGAAGCTTTGTTTAAGTCTCTGAAGTCTATACAAAGCCTGATTTCTCCAGTCTTCTTCCTAACGGACACCAGATTAGATACCCACTCAGAATATCTAATAGGGACAATAATGCTAGCATCATACATTTTCATGATCTCCTTCTGAACCAATGGCAACTGGACAGGGTTTATTCTGCGCAGTTTCTGTTTAAATGGTTTTTGGTTTTCTTTAAGAGGGATTTTATGCTGTATTATTTCAGTGTCATAGGATTTGATATCTTCGTAACTCCAAGAAAAAACATCAGAAAATTCTTGGAACAGCTCTATGTATTTGAGTTTAATGTGAGCTGGCAAAGTTTTGGATAGTTTGATCATTTTCGGTTTTTCCTCACTGCCTATATTGCACTCCTCTACTTCAGTCTCTACAGGTTCCAGTTTTGGTTTATTGGCCACATCGTTAAAATTGAGCAACTCCTCTAAAGGCATTAGACCACTCGGCAAATTTTCATCTTTAGACTGCAAAGTTTGTAATTCTTCCGTTTCTAACTCTGCACTTAATTCTGTTTTGTGCCTAAGTTCGCTAGACAATAGGTTAATATTGGCAGGTTGAGGAGATGATTCTTCTTCACCAAGAAAGTTTTCTTCACTGCAGTCTGTATCATAATCTAAATCTGAACTGTGCAGTTCAAACTCATTTCTGAATCGCATGAAGTCTTCTATTTGTTTGTCATTGTCAAACACTTGCCAATATTTTTCGTTATCAGGCACTACCGGTCTAAATTTTATCGGAGTTGTGTTGTCTCCAGTCTCATATGGCGTTAGACATGTTCTGGCCGCAAAGGCTAAATTGTGGGCCATAATGTTCTTTTTCCTTGGGATGAAACTCAGGTTTGACTCCTCAAATGTTGTCAACAGATCCATGACATCATTCCGATAGGCTCTAAGTCCGGGATGATTCGCATTATACTCCCCATTGACTTGCCTAATGATTAACTCAGAATCCCCGTACACATTAATTCTTCTGGCTCCTAATTTCTTCAAGAGATGCAAGCCTAAGAGAATGGATTCATATTCCGCTATGTTGTTGGAACACTGAAATTTTAATTTGCATGAGATGCATTCTGTGTGGTTGTTTTCAGTGTTAATGATCCAAACCCCTGCACCAGCATTATTTCTAGTGCATGACCCATCAAAATACATACTCCATAAAGGACTGTCTTCGGTTTCGTCTGCTTGGTGATTGTCCTTTTTAACTATGGTGCCTTCTGACTGTTCATGATTAGCAGCACCCAATTGAATTTGTTTTGACTCCTCAAATTCTTCAATAGATTGAGGGATGTTGCCGGAAATGTTAGGGGTATTTTCTGGGTTGTTAAGTCCCAACAACAATGGGCTCATAACCGGCAAATCAAGACCTATGCTTTGTTTACTAATGCTTTCACATGTGGCAAACTGTTTGGACACTTCTGCGTTATTATACTCTTCTTCCCTGTCAGCCTTTAATTCTATTGAAGTGACTTGTTCACTAGGAGTTTCATTATTAAACATGATAAAAGAATCAAGGCCTGTATTGACAGAATATATAGGAGAGTTTCGTGGTCTGTCTTGACTTGTAACCGTGTATTGCATATGAGACTCCCTGTAAAGTCTTATGGTCTGATTGAAAACCGGGATGGTCGCATATGTCATGTCCATCTGCATAGTCCCCTGTAACTTAGCTCCCCAAGATCTTGATAAAAGCGTTCCATACTTTGGGGGAACATCAGCCACAACAATGTCCATGAGTAAACATTTGGCTGGAATCTGGGCTAGGTTAACACATAGGTCTTTGATCAATCCTAGACATTTTACTCTGTTTGAGTCAAAGGAGTATAGGTCTTTGTAGGGTCTGGTAATTTCTAAACCAAGGCTCTCCATCACAGCTTTAGGCATTAAATTATGAGAAGCCCCAGAATCATGCATAGCGTTGTGTAGAATTTTATCATGAATGTTCAAACTCACATAAAAGGGAGGAACTGGTCCTTCTTGAAACTTCCCTTCAATCTTAGGGCCAAAAATCAACTCTGGTAGGTCGTCACTAAGATTAACTGTATCTCCATTTTCCTCTATATTTAAAGCCTTCAAAATTTGGTTCCCATATACATGTTGGGCAGCTAACTCAGTTAATGGAACAGAGATTTTGATCTTTAAGATTTCCTGTTCCAGGCTGAAAGGGGTTTGATTCTTTGAAGCACTTGTTTCAACCTTATTAGTTGTCACTCTATCAACAATTACAGCTTGCTGATTTGTTTTACTTGACACAACTGTTGTAGAAGGAGTACTAGCTGAAGTGTTAGTACTGCTGATGTCTTCACTCTGTTTTTCAGAATTTTGAGTGTTTTTCTCCTTATCCTTATCAGAATTAACAACCACTATTTTGTCTTTTTGTTTGGCTGTTTTGGGTTTAGCTGCGGTGCTGCTTTGAGAGGATTTGTCAGAGGTTTTGGTGTTGGGGGCTTGTTGACTGGTCTTGCTTCTAAGGTCATATTCTCTTTGAGGTTCTATGACGACATTTTCCACGTCCCGATAATAATTTTCATTATCATTTCTTTTGTCGTCGTAAGGTGTGTAAAGACCTTGTTTATTATCATAATGAACCTCAAATTCATCATCCTCTTCCCCAAACATGTTGATATCCTCTTCCTCTGCTATTTCTCCTGTTTGTTCAACCTCACTTACATAGTTTTGATGAAAGGGAGGAGTGATCTGTTGATCATCTTCCCTGGGTCTATTTGGAGGTTGGTTCCTTCTAACATTCTGATTCTGGTTCCTATTTTGAGGAGCAGTTTGATTTTGATTTGCTTGTGCTCTCTTAATTATGCTCATCTCTTTCATCATTTCTTCCATCATTCTCTCCATTTTTGAGTTGGAAGTAGAAGGTGTGGATTCCTCTCTAAAAGATACTCTCTTCTCGCTCTTCATTCTTGCTCTTTTCTCCATCAAGTTTACTTCCACAGAAAGAGCACCCCTTTGCATGTCTTCAAGAGTTGCAAAGACTCTTTCTCTAAGTGAATATGTCATGTCCGGATCAAACCCTTCAGGAAATTTGTTTAAAGCTAAGCCCTGAGGAGGTTTTAGTTCAGGGGAAAGTGCATTATAGACGCTGTTAAATCTGGTACAATAAGATTGTACACTTTCCCCAGGGTTCCTATGGAGATTGTTGTAGTCAGCAAGGACTTGGAGAGGATTCTTCCTCACTTCCCATTTGTTTAAGAATGCTTGATGGAAGGCTTGGAGATCGTTAATACTATGGGGGGTTAAACCTTTAAACCATTTTCTTACTTCTCCCCCCAAACTTTGATCAAATAATCTCAACTTGACAGAGTCATTATCAATTTCATTTCTGTCAAAGTAGTCATTCATCTTTTCCACATGTTGAGATGCTGTTATGGTATTACTAGCATCATATAATGGAATTTTGGACTGATAGTCCTGTGGAAGATTGACTAATGGTACAGGAAGGACTAAGGGAGCATACCATGTTGCCATGGCAGGAGGTGGAGGTGGATTTACAGAAGGGAAAGTGGGCTGAGGTGAAGTGGTTTGAACAATGGATGTAGGGTGAGTAGAAGTGGATGGACCAGGAGTAGACTGTTGAGATGATCTTGGATGAGAGACACCTAAATTGTGAAGGAAATGTAAATCAGGAGGTGTTGTTTCCCTGCTACCAGAATGTTCACTTGTTTCAGGAGATGAAAGTGAAGATTCAGAGTCTAACTGGATTATATCATCAAATGGCCTAGTCCTAAATGGGTTCACTAAGTCAGTTTGTGATTGTTGCAGAGCTGAAAGATTTTTAGGGACTGATTTAGCTCTCAAGGGTGATCTGAAAACAGTTAATAATTTAACCTTAGGAGACTTCCAAAGGATACTTTCTGGATTATCAACTATCTCAGGTGGGTTAGGGTCTGGATGGGCTCTAGTGTGAATATTTTTAGAAGCCACTATGCTATGTTGTTTAGACCTAAAACAAGAGAAGTTCAACCAGATATGACAATCTTAGAGAGGTTCACCAATCTGTTTTACGATTTCAAATCCCACAGTCCTCTAACTAAGTTTGAATGATTTTATAATGATAAGGGTTCTTCCCAGTGGAGTCTTAAGGTCTGTTCAGGATTGTGGAGTCGCCAGGTGGAAAGTTCAGAGTTTTTTCAAAGGAGTACATTGTCCACCACAGTGTTTGTGAAACATTCCTTTCAAGGATATCTCAAAACACAACAAACTCTAACCAGAGGTTGACTGGGAGGGCATTCACCAGATATGTCACCCCCAAAAGAGGATGAGACCCGGAGGCTACCTAGCCCTTTCCAGACTCTGTCTAAGAGTATAAATTAAAACACATCAAAGACGTACAAAAGATATCAAAACTAGTGTTTTACTACCAATCTGAAATGTTTTTGGTATTTTCTAAATTGCTTTTATTTGTGGTTCGGAAGAATATCCTAACTTTGCCTCAAAAATTAGCTACGGTTATGAAACAAAGATAGTCTACCCTTATGGCTAAGCTAGCTGATTTTCCAAGGTTAGATAAAAACTCGAAAGAATCCTAGGACTGACCTAGTTTGTCACTGATTCAATTGAGTTTCATCTTAATTACCATTTCTTGGTAGTGCTTGAAAAGGCTGCTTTTGACTCTCAAAATGTTATGAAGATTCTGGGTAAGGGTCCCCAGCGGAGTCGCCAGAAATGTTAGCTTCTGGTGGCTCAGCTGCAAAATAAAACAATTGTCATGGAACCAGAGATTCTGGGTTAAAGTTTCCCCAGTGGAGTCGCCAGAAATGTTAGGTCTCTGTAATTTATTAGCAAGATTGGGAGAGTCCAATCACAGAGTTAACATCATTTCAACCAAACTTTGGAATTCTAGGATCTAGCCCTCCTGAATCCGGAGAGGGATCTCTCCAATATGTGCAAAGATGGATATTGTCTTTGAAAAGCTTAAGGTAATGATATTAGGCTAGTTATGAAGGCCAAGGGTTTTGTTTTGTTTTGGATGGTTGAGCATGAAATTTTACTTGAGGAGAAAGTCCTAAGTGCAAAAAGTTTCAAAAGTGAGAAGTTGCAAGCAAATAGAACAGTTTTGGCATATAGATAGATATAACGCTGGTTTTTAGTCCATTGGGCTATGGAGTCATATCTGGGCTTTAATTGAACAACAACATCAAGTGTGATCCAAGGGGCTAGTCATCTATGTCTAAGGATCTCTTTAAATTTTTATTTATGGAATGGAGTGATACATCAAGAAGGGGAATTAAACAGATGCAGAACGAAGAGCAGCCTAGGATCTGATAAGTACTTTTAAACCAGTAAGCCTTTGACAAACACTTTAAGAAGGACATGAAAGCAGACTAGGATCTGGTAAGTACTTTTAAACCAACCAGCCTTTGACACACTTCCAATAGAAAACATACAAAACAAGGGGAAACACAACGATAACACAGAATGGTCTAAGATATAGCAAGTGCTTCTAAACTAGCCAGCTTTTAACACATTCCAAGGGAAACAATCTGTTAGTTATGTAGACAAGTCTGGGACCAGGGCTAACCATATCTTCCTTCATTTCATCATCACATAACATATACTGAAAGTAACGTTCAGAAATAATATTCAGCTAAGACGATAAAATGAGGGAACGCCAGCATTCTCATGCCTAAACTGAATTAAGTCATTCCTGAATAACACATATTGGAAGAAAACATTCAAATAAATATTTCTCAGCCAGAGAAGGTTACTGATATACAAAAGAGGTCCCAACCCCATGAAACCGTTCTTTACAAATGGAGAATGAAACAACATGAAAACAGAATAAAAAAACAACAAGTTACAAATGAGAATAACATCAACACATTATAGATCAGGATCCCATGAAACAACTTTTATATTGATGTCAAACCAGCTACAAACTTCAAGTCCAATGTTTCAATTCAGCAATCATATTCACTATTCAACCTAACTACTCTAGCACAAACAGAGCTTCAAGGGCCAGTGAATACTATATACAAAAAGAAGTCTCAAGCTCAAGTGTATTTCAAAGTTCTGCAACCAACAATTTCTCATCTTCTGTAGAAGTACTTATAGGAAGATGAGGAGGTGAGATTTTAACAAAATATCTCAAGGACAGTTAATGCAGAGTGAAGACTTCTTGGCCCTTTGAGAGGCTCGAGGGAAAAATTTACAGGTGGATCACTACATTAACTGTTTCACAATAAATATCAAAGCTCGGGGGAAGCTTTGTTTGACTTTGAGGCTCTTTGTTTGTTTTGGAATAACTCTGCAGATATTTATTCATTGGTTTCCTTGCAGAAATAACCTCTTGGCAATGCTGGAGACAGATATTTCCTCGAGCAATAACTTTGGCCTCTGTTCTGAATGGTTCGAGGCAACAGGTGGCTCGGTGGTAGCTGAGGAATCAATTTGCCTCAGATGTGGCGGTGGAGGCTTTTTGTCTGATAAAACACTTTAGGTTTTTCCTTTAAACTGTGTTTTAGATTGGGGATTAGGCTTTTGATAACTGTCTTAGCCGTAATCCCCATAAAAATTGTCTTCAATCTTCATCTGCTGTGCTTTATTCTCAAAACTGATACTCTTTAACTGTGTTTGATTTAAAACAGTGTCTTGTCGATGTGCAGACCCGCACTAGGCTTTACGGCATCAATACTCATAGAGTATTGACAAGACATGGAATAGAACCCCGTGAATGGCCTCCTTAAGATAGCCTGAAGGCACAGGAAAATTCTTTCCCATCCCTCAGTTTTCCTTCATTCTATAATGGAAAACCATTAAAACACCTGCAAAACACAACAACAGTTAAGAAATCCTGCGGAAATAGGTTTAAACTTCTTCAGATGGCGGGGGAGGAGCGTAGCCGTCGGATGAGGGCAAACAACGGTGGAGATCTGCATAGAAAGGAAAAAAGGATAGCGGGAGAAGAATAAGGAGGAGCAGTTTTGGACCGTCCGATTTGGACACGTGGACGGTCCAGATCTAATTGGAGGGTCTCAATCGGGGGTGGCACAAAAGGGGATGCGATTGAACTTCCAGTGCGATTAAGCGCTGGCCGTTGATCTGAGGACCAGATCGACGGCGGGGAATGAATCGGAGGTAAGGACTACGATTGATCGGAGGGCATATTTGAAGCATTGCGATTGCGATCGGGCGGGGGGCTGTGATTAGCGCTCCACCATCAGATCTCCGCGGAAGATCAACGGTGCGGAACGCATTGCCAGACTTATTGTTATAAATAAATCACATCGGAGTTTTGACTATTTACAAAGGATTTGTGCACCCGCCCGACTTCCGATTGCGATTAGCGCTTGGGACTTAAGCGCTTGGTCCCAGCGTCGGGGCATGTGCGGGGAAGTGGTTTGAAAGGGGCTAGCGGGAGGGGGATTATGCCTATATTAAGGTCGGAAAGTGGGTTTTGGCCTTTTAAATGGAATTTGAAGGCCGAGGAAAGGAACGATAGAGGGGTAAGGGAGGAAAATGGCCAACAGAGGTTAGGGGAAAGATTTTAAAGGGGATTCTGGGGGTTCGGCACAGCTCAACCAGAAGTTTTAAACCATGTCAGGAGGATTTTGACGAATGGAGGGAGAAACTTATGAAAAGTAGGGAAATAATACGGAGAAAAGGGGGAGAAAATGAAGGTTAGTTATGAGTGGGAGAAAGGGGAAAAATGATGGTTTCTTCACCAGTTTCTTACAGGAAATCAGCAGAATTAATAGGGAAAGTGATGAAGATTTTGGACAGAGGCATGAGGCCTACAAGGAGTCTTCGAGAGCCAACAAATTT